>CALZFC010000046.1:1512500-1647500 GCA_945643635.1 Allodiplogaster sudhausi
AAATAAGTAGTAAAGAGCCCGTCTAAAACCACCGGGTCAGCAAAACCAGTTCACTCTCAGAGAATGATCACGGCAAACATTTCCCTTCAGCAAACATGAATAAACTAAAGCACCGATCACAAATGCACTAACAAATTTCTTTCAAAAGATCATTATGAATTATTTAAAGTTAAAAATTAAACGAAATTGCCAAAATTTAAACTGTTGTGCGGTATTCAAGCAATACAGTATAGTTTAGTCTTTCTCTCGCTCTCTGCTCTCTCCCTATCTTTCTCTCCTGCGCTTCCACTAGCCTTCTCTCAGACTCCCCTCTGTCTCTCTCCCTCTCATTATCTCTCTCTCTCTCTCTTTCCCCTCCCTCTATCTCTCCCCCTAGCCTTCTATCTCTTCCGTCTCTCTAGCCAATTTTCTCTCTCTCTCTCTCTCTCTCGCTATCTCTCCCTATCCTCTCTCTCTCTCTCTCTCTCTCGCTCACCTGCACATGCGGATGAGACTGCATGGGTGAGCCAGTCGTCCTTGAGAGAAGTCTCCCGTAGCAGCCAGTGCTTGACGCGGTCGTATGTGGCGAGGTCTTAAATGTTAATAAATAAATAAATTAATAAATAATAAAATAATGTTTCTTTAATATTTATTTTTTTAATTCTGTTATAGATATTTTAATAAGAAATCACTGCTGGCCTAAAAAGATCTATTGTATTTCTCTCTGTCTCCCACTCTCTCTCTCTATGTATGTCTATCTCCTCTCTCTCTCTCTCAGTCTCTCTCTCTCTCTCTTCTCTATTGGGTTGCGCCAAGTTGTATCTTACCATTACAATGACCTTAAAGTACTGAAGTACAAACTAGCATAACTCGTGTTAGTCCCCGCTTTTCAGGGGAACGCGCGCAACAGAACCTGTACATTTCGCATTAATAAAAGTGATGTCTACATATTTCTTTCTATATAATAATAAAATAATTCTTTTTCAGCCTCAATTTTGCATTATAAAGAAAATAAACAAAATAATTTTAGAAAAAAAAATCAATCTCATTTTTGATAACTAATTGTATCCTTGGCTTATAAAGCCCTTTTTTAACTTAAACTATTTCAGCACTGACCCTAGATCTCTCTCTCTCTCTCTATCTCTCTCTATCTATCTATCTATCTATCTATTTCTCTCTGTCTCCCTCTCTCTGTCTCTCTCGCTCTCTCTCTCTTTCTCTCTCTCTCTCTCTCTGCTTTCCCAACCTGCCATATTTAGCAGGGCCGCCCGTTGGCAGTTGGGCACCCATCCCATCCAGAGACCGCGAAAGCCATGCTGCGCGTAGAGCGTGCGGAATGCGTGCCAAGTACTCGTGAATCTGCATTTTACAAAAGTGTAGATATTTTAATTTAATTAATTTGTTCATTATCAATTAAATCGACAAAAAAAATTATACAAAATAATAATAATAATAATAATAATAAAATCAGAAACTTGTTTTTGTTTGAATCCATAATAAATACAGTATCCCCAGGACCAGAAACAAATTACCACCGTAGTATGCGCGTAATTCTTGCAGGAGATACCACGAGTGTGTGCAACACTAACAACACATGTAAAAAAAAATACCCGAACATTGACGATATTTTTCGTGTAAGTGAAAGGCTTTGGGCGAACATTATTATCTATAACTTCTACAAATCTACGATAAAAGCTGGCGACATCAATTTCAAGCGAAATTAAACGTGCTTGCAAAAAAGCCTCACTTTAGCCAAGTAACTAACATTTTTTGTTGGAGCGCAAATAGCACATTGACCCTAAAAGAAGCGTGCTATAGCCGGAATAATTTGTCTGATTATTTTCGCAGCGCACAACAGGAATGTAACTTCTGTTAAGTTTTGCATGAGTTTATTTTTAACATTTACGTCGATTTTTTAGGCTTGATATACTAGTCAAATTGCCGCATCAAATCTATTTCCTGGTACTCATTCAAATACGAATTTGGCGGGAACGAATAAAAACTACTTTGTTTGAAATCCCCACCTGGGCGGTAGATTTTGCAGCTTGCGCAGCCCTTCCATCTGCATCTGCACCTTGACGAGATCGGCCGGACTCGCGACAAACTGCGCGACGGCGCCAGAGACGAGCCCGGTGGCTGCGGACTTCCTGGGGGAAAGGAAGACTCATTTTTTTGCTCAAATCTACCGTAACCTATAACACGAAGTCCGTAGCAACCAGCAGTTGCTGCGGACTTCCTGGGAAGGAGGAAAAGACACTTTCCTGTTTCTAACTTTTAGATTTCTATAATACTTATGGTTAATAACTCTTTAATTTAAAAAAAAAAATTTAAAAAAAAATCCACAAAAATTAACTTCAAAAAAATTCAATAGTAATTAATACACAACAAACCTTTAAGAATAACTCTAAAACTTTCAAATGTAATAACTTATAAATACTTTTGTCGAATAGATAATAACTGCATAAGAGTGTTAAAAAAATGCATAGTCATTGTTCATATACTTATCTTTATTCTAGTAATAAAGCAGAATAATAAAAAATAATTAAATTAAAAAAATTATACTAATAATAACAGCAACAATAACTATGTGTAAATGTAATGTTGCTATTTGTAGAATTATTATAAACGTAAATATTTAAGCGCTAATTAATATTTCGAAGAGACGAACCAGAGTGGAAAGCTCTTCTCCTTCACTGGATCATGCCAGGCTGTCCGAATCGCTTCGTAGGACCCGAGTCGAATGCCTGTGTACACTGCAAGCATGCACACCATTTAGCGAGGAAGGCAACATTTAGAGGCAATTCAAAAATGCTCCTCCCACAAATCCTCAACAACAATTCACGGCCCATTTATCGTCGAATATTACTCGAAATATTTAACATATACTGGTTTAGCAGCGGGCGGTCAAGCTAATAGATGGGAATAAGAAAAGTAAACGAAAAGAAAATGAAGAAGTATTCCAAGGTGTCGTTGGCATACATAGAAGGTGCGGAATGAAGAGAGCGTGTCTTGAATTTGCTTTCGCTTTTATTCCCTACCTCGAATTGCTTGACCATCCCGTGGACATGCCCATCGGGGAGAAAATCCGTCAGTACAGTACAACAAAGGTGACTACAGTACAATTTATGGAATATTTACCGTAATGTCGAATGGAATTTATTTACCGTAATATCGAATAGAATTCCTTTACCATAATGCCGATAGATGGCCGGGCCGACGCCGCGCCATAAGCTGATGGCGCCCTCTTTACGAACTGAAAGAACATGTTGTCGCGAAATATGTAGAAAGAGAGCTGCTTTCCCTTTGTGCCTCTAAGTTGCCTCTCAAGCTTTCTTGCTTTATTCGATTGACGTGAACTATTGCCTTAATAAACTTGTTGCGCTATTCTATCTCTCTCTCTCTCTCTCTCTCTCACATTCTAAGAGTAAGGAATTACCAGTGGAGGGCGAGCAAACCTTTTAGCACCAACGATCGCTCCGCGACACATAAGCAACACCAGGATGGTCAAGGGATTACGATAGTTTTGTGTCTATGACTTTTTTGTTCATATACTAGAAAAATGCAAAACAAAAATAGCTGCTGTCATGTTTATAATGAAGCTTCTTGCCTAAAAAATTATGACAAAAAAATAAGGGACAATTCAGCTAATCTGATGATTATCGACCTTGTTCACAGGCACTTACTTTGTCATGGTCATATTCCTTGGGGGTTCAATAAACATTGCGGCAGGAACTATATTATTGTTATTTTTTTTACACTCAAACCTTATATATATCTTCATTAAGATTAAAGGATTACGATAGATATGAGCAACAACAAAAAGGATGAAGGAATAAGCTATCTTACCAATGTCATACGTGACGCGGAGCATGCCACGACGCGTCGCGGTCGAGCCGTGCGGTCCGTGCCGAGCAATCTGGAGGCGCGTCTTGGTGATGTCGAGTGGATAGGTAACTGGAACAGGAAATAAGTTTGCTTGGGCCTCTAAAGCAGATGATGTGGGGCCAGAGAGGGCGACATAACAGTAAATCTGGAAAACCTGGTGAGCAATTCGCTAGCAAGGAAGCACATAAATATTCAATTATTGCTATAATAAAAGCAATAAAAAAACCACCGTGAATCATTCCCCTTATTAAAAGGAAGTCTGAGTCACATCCATACTCTACTGTTGCTAGAATCACCGGGCAATTAAAAAAAGTGAATTATTCCTTCTATCAAATGGAAGGTAGGGAGCAAAAGAATCTATGCTGAAATAGATGGTTCCGGATACTGAAAAGTGATTCAAATAATCACGATGGATTCATTACCTTTTTATTAAGAATAAACCAGAGAAAAAGCCTATGTCTGGGTTCCGGCAAAAGAAGGATGGGTAGCCAATTTTTGGGTTCGAAAAACAAGGAGGGGTAAACGGAAAAAAATTCTATTCCATTCGACAAAAGAAAATTACCGGTCTCGGCAACGAGCGCCGCCGAGCAGGACAAGAAGTACTTGAGCGCGATCTGGTGGATGGTGTTGCTGCTGCTCGAGGACGTTGTGGTGGTGGCGGGAGGACGGAAGGGCGCGGGCGTCGAAGTGGACGCGGCGGCGGAGGCGGCGGTCGAAAAGGCGGGCGCCATGGCCGCGGCGTCCGCAGCTGCTGCTGCCGCCGCCATGCTGAGAATGGCGTCTACGAAGAAGAAGAAGAAAATAGGCATAATGTGGTGAACAGTGGAAGGATTAAAATCTAGCACTGAAATTATCGAAGAATTGAATAAGAGTAGCTACAAACTGTGGTGAACAGTGGAAGGATTGAAGGTGCTTACAATTAGCATTGAAATTATCATAGCTAGAATTGATAAGAATAACTGAATATGCATATTTTTATTCTGCAACACATAGCGCCATGATTTTAGTTGATTTTGTTTATTATATGATATTTAAGTGCTTTATAAACACTTTTGATTTAAAAAAACACTTGTGATATCATATAAAAAAAATCCAACTAAAACCATGGCGCAATCTTGATAAAAACAGCAACCAAGTATTTACGTAGGAATTAGCTAGGCATATCTCCATTAATCAGGCATACACTATCAGTTAAACCAACAATTCGCTTGCGCAATATTCGGCAAAAAGCACGGATATTGAGAAGGCTACTGCTGCTCATGTGATAGGATAGAAAAGAAAGCGAGACCAATACAAACTGGCTTAGCGATATAGCGCACAGTTTATGAGAGTGCAGACAATGAAATCTTGCAATCAAGTCGCAAACGCTCTGTAAATCACTCATATCATTGAGTGGGTTCATGGTTTACAACGTTCAAGGTACAAAGAAAACATAAAAGCGAGATATCCTTGCAATATTCACAGAAGCATGTCGAAATAGCGATCAACTGTGTTTTAAATATAAGTCTGACAGAAAAGCTGACCCGGTCGGACTCAATACAGTAGTCTACACGAAGCGACGCACTATAACACGGTTGTTGGGCAAGTGCATCGTTCATCTCGTTCACCCGTTCCTCCAATATTCATCGCATAGGGACAACCTGTGATTCATCTCGCAGGCTAAGATTCATATTTTTATTCAATTTCAAATTAAAAGAACATTAATCCTGGGATTTTCTATATTATGCCGATACGTCATCGCTGAATAGAAAAATTTAAAAATCAAAAGTTAAAAGAAATCCTATGTTATTTATTTACATCTAAATCTCTAGATCATTTTGTTTCAGGTGCTTCACAAGAGTGTTGTTTCTTACAGATTTTTTAATGCTGCCAGCAGTTGTGCGAGCTTTGAATGAAGCTGCACGATCGATTTTGCATTTTATTCAATCATTCAGTTTCTGCATTAGTATAAATACCGAACAGAACAAGCATGGAATTAAGGGCGAGAACAGTGGAGCAAGGAAAAAAAATCATCTTTTTAACGTCTTTTATTAATTTTTCACATAGGCATACATGTCGAGAGAGAGAGAGGGGGGGAGAGAGAGAGAGAGAGAGAGAGAGAGAGGAAAAAAAGAGAAGGAGAGAGAGAAAGAAAGAAAGGGAGAAAGAGAGAGAGAGAGAGAGAGAGAGAGAGAGAGAGAGAGAATTGGCACTTCGTTATACTTGAGAGTTCGTCCAGAGTTGGCGACCACCCTCCTCTAGACACACTTGCACTGCTGTGCAACGAGCCCGTGCGCGTAGCCGACATCAATCATGCCCGTGCTCGTCAAGTAGACCACTTCGAGAGGTTCGCTCCTTCAAAATAACGAGAAAAAAAAACTTGACCAGTTTTAATATCTCCTGCAGAACATGCCAGAGAAATTCGAAAGGATAAAAGTAATAACAACAAAAAACAATTATGATATTCGTTACTAAAATAAGATTTATGAACAACTTTGCAACAAATAATTTATTTATATTGCAAATAATAATGTATAAACAAAGTACGAAGGAGGCAAAAAGAAATCAATATTAAATATAAGAAAAATAATAATGATCAAGACTGCCGCGCCTACCCCATCGAGCGACAGCATCGCTCCTTCTTCTCATAATCGTTGCTGTACTTCTTCTTGTGCTTGATCATGCTCCAGGAGGACTTAGAAACGAAAACATAAATAAATATAATATGGTTATTGTTATATTTTTTTTTAAATATATTTTCAATATTTGTTTTAAATTCTTTTTTTAATAAAAAAATAAATATAATAAAAATAGGAAACAAACACAAATGTTTTTAAAAACATGGAAAAAAAAATATATATGTACTTACCTTGTTGCTTAGAGTAGGCGATGACTTGCAGCTGCCGCCACAAAAGTGCAGAATGGCGCGTGAGGGAGCGATGACATGGTGCCAGCCTAACCTCTGTGGCCAGGAGGCTTTTCGTCTGTCTTTGATTCATTTTTGTTGCTCTTTTTTCTCTCTCTCTCTCTCTACATATTTTTTTGCACCATTTCATGTCACATTGAATGTCTTCTTTTGACTTTGTTTTTATTTTAATTTCTGAAAATTTTCAATAAAATATGTATTATCATTTAGCAGATATGTCCATATCTTACATGATTTTATACTTTGTACTTTTTCTTTTTTAGAAATAAAGACAACTTTTTCGGACAAAAATACATTAAAAAAAACTGAGAGAAAAGCAATAAAGCAGGGAGAAAAGTAAGGTATACCTTGAAGTCAACATAGATCGTCTGCGTTCCGCATTCACTGTCAGGGTCCGGTAGTATGTGCCGCTTGCGCATGCCGTGATGAGGCTTGTTGCTCTCTTCATCCTTTAGAAGAGAGTAAATTGTAATATATATTTATAACATATTAATAAATAAATATAATATATCCATTTACAACAAGCCCAATCTCAACTGATTCCAAAAAGTACTGGACGACATAAGAGATTTTGAAGAAAAAAAGGGGCAGGACAGTGGTTTTTTTTGTTCGAAAAATAAAAATAATAATAACAATCAATAATTTAGAAATGATTCGACCTCGTACGTAATTCTGAAAGAACGCGGGTCGGCGTGGGGCATCGCCGCTTTGAGCTGCTTGATTGCCTCATTGGACATGTCTTCAAAGGTCGGCCCGTTGCAGCCGAATGGAGAAGATGCCCGGATGACGTCATCGCTCTGTGTCAGGAAGCTCTCATTACGATTGATAAAGAAATTGATGCACCGAAAAAAAGTTTTGTCGGTCTCTTCGTCGATCTCGATTTAGTTGGTACAGAAAAGATCTTTTTTTATTTATTTGATAAATAGCGATTATCTCAAATGAAAAAAATTAATTTGATAAAACAGGAGAAAAAGATGAAATCGAAGAAAATAAAGAAAGAAAAATAAAGAGACAAATAGAGTAATTATTTAATTAATTAAGCCAATTAATTAAGATAATTAATTACCTCCTCATTGATTACGCGTGCATTCGAGAGCGCTATGATGCATGCGAGAAGCGTGATTGTTGACTGCAAGCTGGGCATCTTCTTCCCGCTCTTCAATTATAAGTAATCAAAAAAATGCAACAATTTAAAAAATTTATAACTTCTCCGGCCCGTGGAAACTTGTTTATTAATCGTAAAAAATTAGTAATATCAGTCAGCTAGCTAGCAGCTTCAGGAATGGCTGAGGAGATGGTAGAGAGGGATGGAGGTAGTGGCTAATCTTACAATTAGTCTAGTCTCTCTCTGGAGAGCCGGATTAGTTTGTGGAGAGCAGATGTTGTGAGGCTGATTGTGAGTGGAGTGGTGAGAAGAAGGGAAGGAAGGGTGGGGGGGGGGGGAGTTGTTGGGAGACTAAGAATTGGAAGAGCAGCAGACTCAAAGGGTCTGCCGCTGCCACATGGGATAACGCCGCACGCAAGATGACAGCGAGTCTCGTGCTTGCTCTGCGGCGGCTGCTGATTCACTCTACTCTCAGAGAGAGAGAGAGAGAGAGAGAGAGAGAGAGAGAGAGAGGGAAAGAGAGCACAGAGAGAGAGAGCGAGAGAGAGCCGTAGATAAAGCGATTGAAAAGGCGAAAAAGCGAGAGCGAGAGAGAGAGAGAGAGAGAGAGAGAGAGAGAGAGAGAGAGGGAAAGAGAGCACAGAGAGAGAGAGCGAGAGAGAGCCGTAGATAAAGCGATTGAAAAGGCGAAAAAGCGAGAGCGAGAGAGAGAGAGAGAGAGAGAGAGAGAGGGAAAGATAGCACAGAAAGAAAGAGAGGGAGAGAGGATGAGAGGCAAGGAAAGAGAGTAAGAATGCGTTCGAGATTAATCCCCCTCCGATTGGCAGATTTTCTCCCATCTATCTTATCCACTCGACTTTATCTGTCTCAAATTATCTCTCTCTCTTCCTCTCTCGCTCTCTCTCTCTCGCTCAATCCTCCCCTTGATTCTCTCTCTCTCACTCTCACTCTCTTTCTCTCTCTCTTTCTGTCTTTCTTACTCTTGTTTCTCTCTCTCTCACTATCTCACTCTCTCTCGCACTGTCCCTCAATCTCTCGCTGTAATAGTTGTTTTCGCTTTTAAAGTCAGAATACCTTTTCAAAAGGCGAGAAATCAGGAAGAACAAAGAACAGAAAAACTGAACGTGATGAATAAATAAATAAATGAAGTGAAGTGACGTGGTCAGCAGAGAATGTGATTGGCAAAATAGAAGAAGCGGGTGACCGAAGATTGGAGAAATAGGGAGAGAGATAAAGAGAGAGATGGAGAAAGGAAGGAGAAAGAGAGAGAGAGACAGAGAGACACAGAGAGAGAGACAGAGAGAGAGACAGAGAGAGAGGGAAAGAGAGAGAAGGGAGAGAGAAAGGATGGAAAAAGATGGTGGGATATCATTTCGGGACGAGCTTCATGAAAGAGTGCCATCAAGAATTACAAGTAAAGGCATTGGCCGAGCTCCTCACGTATTTTCTATCTCACTGCCGCACACTTTGAGACCTTATTAAGGTGCCACCTATCAGTCTGGTGGCAGGTACGGAGAGAGAGAGAGAGAGTAAGAGACTGAGAGAGAGAGGGAGAGAAAGAGAGAGAGAAAGAGAGATTAAAAGAAATTAAGTGGTACAGCGAATGACGAAGGTATAAAGTCGTAGAAATGTGTTAACTGATTGTGAGTAAATTTTGATTTGTTGTAAATTTTGAAATTTTGAAGCTGGAAATGACGATAAAGTGACAGATAAACTGATAGGAGGGTAGACAAATGCGAGAGATAGAAAGAGAACAAGAGACGCAGAGAAATGGCAACATTCCGAAATTCCTCGTAGTACTCACACGGGTTTTCCCGCTTTCGAGAATCAGCCCAGATTCGGCGGGACACTCCGCGATTAAATGCCACTATTTCACCTTTTGCTCCATTATATGGCACGTCGCAATCACGCTTATTGCCTCTCTCTCTCTTTCTCTCTCTCTCGCTCTCTTTCTCTCTCTCTCTCTCTCGCTCTCTCGCTCTCTCTCTCTCTCTCTTACCCTCTCTCCCTCTCATTATCTTCCTTTCTTTATATCTACCCTTGTTTTTTGCCACTTACTAAATTTCAGCTTCTCACACAAATTCCTTTGCCTCTCTCTCTCTCCAAACATGTTAACTTTCTAATATCATCTCGAACAAAACCACTGCCTCTCATCTTTTTCCAGGTGGTTAAACCATGTAAAGACCAGCTGATAACCTTTACGACTGCCTTTCGTGGAGCATTAAAGGGCTTCACCTACTACTGATACGATGAACCCGAAGCATCGCTCCTCTTCGGTTCATGCTACTTTCGAGAGGTTTCGAGATAAGCTTCTTACCTTTGCTCTCTCTCTCTCTCTGTCCTTCTCTCTCATTTTCTCTTTCTCTTTCTCTCTCCCTCTCTCTCCCTCTCCCTCTCTCTCGTCTTATCAAACAGTCCGCTTGAGTTAAGAGTTCACATGATGCAATAAACAGTGGTGAAATAGCAAATTACACTGATACGCCTTGAAAGGTTGCCCTAATGCTTCCACAATATACAATTAATAATTAATATAAACAGAAGTGGAAAAGAAAGAAGAGATACCTTATTAATATATAAATTTAAAAGTAGTGTCCATATAACATGCGACTTCTAGCAGGATATTTGTACGGACATAGTGCAGCGTCATGGAACTTTCGTTGAAATGTCAGCTGGGCCGTTGTGGTAAACATGCGATTGGCAACCCCTTTTGTCATGCTTATCACTGACAATAAAACATATCAGTCCATTCTGTAATTTGAGGGAAAATGGAGTGCGAGAGTTCGAGAAAGAGGGATTGAAAGGAAGAGAGAGAGAGAGAGAGAGAGAGAGAGAGAGAGAGAGAGAAAGGTGGAGAGGGATATACATAGATAGCGAAAGTAGAACATGTAAAGAGAAAATTCTAGATCTGTTGCAAACCATGCTGATGAAAGCTGAGGGTCTACTAATTAAATAGAAAACAAAGAATGTGATGATTTTAATTCATTCTGAAATATCATTTGGTTTTCTTTCCAACCATCGATTAAAGAAAATTATTTCAGAATTGTATTTATAATCCAAGACTATCACTGCATTACGCAATTTCATATTCGCAAAAGGAGTAATGTGAACGAGAGCTGCGGGGACACTCTCATCTCTCTCTCTCTTACTCTCTCTCTCCTTCTCTCTCTCTCTCTCTCTCTTTGTCTCTTACTCGTTCTCTGACTTCTTAGTAATTTACCGTATTTTCTTCAGAGGTATGCATGCATGTACCTTAGTACCCACGTCGTAGCCATTTTACACGATCGCCCTGACTAGAGTTCGCGTAACTTTTTCCGATGAATGTGTGAAATTGATTATGAGAGGTTGCGCTGAACATACTTGATGACCTGACACATACGGAACATAAGGAGGCAACCAAGCGAATAGCTTTCCAGGAATGATATAAGAAGGGCGAAATTGGGCGCGAAGAAATTAGGTGGAACGTGCTGTTTACGGTGGACTTCTCGAATTTCTTCTCTTATTTCATGCGGAACGCAAGAAGAAAATGATATGAACCCATGGTCAACTTCTCTCATATACACAAAGTAGCAAATGGAATGGGTCTTAAATGTTCGATGCACAGGAGATAGGTACATAATATAAAACAGTATATTCAAATCCACCGTATGAACGTGTTATCAAGCTGTTCGAGCCGGAGCCGTACGATATGAACATGATCATCCTCAACGTTCCTTCCTCGATGCTTTCTCTCTCCCACCCTTACACTCTCAGTCTCCTTCTCTCTCTCTCCCTCTCACTCTCTCGTAAAAGTAGCGCCAGTAGCGTCGCTGTCATTTTGCCCAAGAATTCACATTTTAGGTTATTCCAATTAGAATATTACAATCCTTTTTTTTACAGTTTTTCCATAGGGCCTTATTATCCTACTCTTATGGCTTATAACAAAAGATCGTATGCATGGAATTCCATTGAAAGGGCCAAATTTCATCCTCTTTCTTATGACCTATGTTTCGACAGGCGAAAATGTTTTTAAAGTAGTTTTTTAAGCCTTCTAATTGTAAAATAACGAAATTTCACATATAAATTGAAACTTTTCAATAAAATAATGTACGTAACTTTTGAAGAACTCCGTGAGAGCTCTTAAATGATATACTTACGATTTTGTAATATTGACATTGAGCGCAGTTATGGATCAACGGTGTTACAGTTTACACAGGATCATGTTCAAGCCTTTGGGAACCTAAGGCTGGGACCTTCAATTCTGTTGAAAGAGACAAATGTTGTAGCAAATGTCACGTACTTTAAGCCTATGTAGGAGCCGTTGTGCGGAAATGAGCACAAAATACTTAATTTTGCCAAAAACCGCCTCTTAAAATGTTTCGGGCCGTGTTTTAGGGTCAAATTCAAATTCTACGAAAATATCTTCCGAGATCAAAATTAAAGCCCGTTCGATCAGCTATCCAAAGATACCTCGATGGTTGTCTAATAATATGTTTGAAGCGACTTATGACCAATGAAATTTATAAGATTACTGTACTGGGTCTCGCGCGGAAAATTTTTTTTCACCTTTGGAATATAGCCTATTTTGTTCGCCACGTCGAGTTGTATACTGTGTTCAATTTTGGTGAAAAAATTCGACAAAAAATTCCTAGGGCAGGTCATAATAGGGCCCTGCTCGAGTCTTACTGACATCCTCTCTTAACGACGAAAGAATCCCTTCTGAACCCACCGGAAATCAGGGAAAACAAGAGTTTCCTTTCTTTTATGTTAAAAATTTGCTACCAGCCACAAACCGATTTTTCCCTCCGTAGTAGGGGAGAAAATATGCAAAACTTTGTAAATTTGCTCTACACTTTGGGTCCCAAGAGTGTCCTTAAAGGTTCGAAAAAAGTTCAATGCAATCTGCCAAGACCGAAACCCAAACAGCGTAAGTTGCTCTCTCGCACTGATGTCAAAAAGTGCAGAAGAGTCCACCGCCCATGTATGCGAAGCAAATACTCAAATTCGTACTTCAAAGGCAGCTGCCGCTCGATGAACTTTGAAGTGGGGATTTATTGTACTCGAAAAAAATATCATGGAACCAATATTATGACAGATTTTAATCATGTACTAGGCCATTTATCACTTCTTGAGTCTGACGCGGGTCACCGTCGGAGGCGGTGGCGGCATGCAGCTGAGGGAATGGTCAAACAAGAGAGGGAATACTTGGAAGAAGATAGGAAGAGAGTGAGAGGGAGAGTGAGAGGGAGGTAGAGAGGTTGTGGGAGAGTGAGAGGTAGGGAGAGAGTTGGACGAAGGGAGGAAGAGAGTGCGAATGAGACTTAGAACGAGAATGAGAAGAAGTGTGATAGTGAGAGGAAGAGTGATAGTGAGAGTGTGAGGGAGAGTGATTGGGCGGGAAAGATTTGGGAGAAGGGAGGAAGGGAGGGAGAGTGAGAATGAGAAAGAGAGTGAGAGTGAGAGTGAGAGTGAGAAGAAGAGTGATAGTCAGAGGAAGAGTGAGAGTGAGAGGGAGAGTGAGAGGGTGAGAGAGAGAGAGCGTGGCATCGACGAAGGAAACACTTTGAGGTTGAGGAGGTGGGACGTGCTGTTTCTGGCAGGCTTCTAGAATTTCCTCCAGAAACATGCGGAACATTTTCATGAACATATGGACGCATAGTAAAAAAAAGAAAGGTATGCGCGCACCCATAGAAAATGAGTTCTTCAACTTCTTCCATGAACACAAAGAGGGAAATACATATGTAAAATGTGTCTAAAATGTTCTGTATCTCAAGTTGTAACTTTACATATGTATATACACGCTTGCAAAAGAAAATGCTCACTAAGAATTGCGATATCTACGATGTATGAATAAGTGAATAAATAAATAAATAAATAAATAGTTCTAATAACCAATGCGCGCTTTTGTTCAATAATTCAAACAAACGCTTCTCTTGCATTGGCAATTTACCAGAATTTCGTACTTTCGATCAGAACAAAAATATATATGTATGAACAACAATTTTTTAGGAGAACAATTTCATACATATACTAACTGTAAATCACCTTCATCGTTCCAGTATGTAAGTTTGACACTTACAAATTTACAAACTAACAGCTTAAAAAAAACGACTCTTGCAAATGGGAACAGTGCGCTCGCCATCATGTCCAGCTGGAAAGCGCTCGCTGTACCATCGCTCAGCCAATGCATCTTTGCAATTTCAGTTCTGAAGAGCCCCTTTATAACATATTGTTTAAAAGAAATCATTTAGTTGTTTCTCGTTCGAATGAGTAACTTTAAAAAATTCTTAAAATAAAATAATCAGCAGTAAAATAATGATCGCATTTTAACCGCCTTACCTATTCCCATCGTACCCGCCGCAGCCGTCTCCTGCACATATCGAGCTACTCCTTCTTTCCTACAATTACGCCCTCCTCACTATCGCCGTGATCCCCCTTTTCAAGCCGGCAAGTCCGTACTGAGGATGAGAAGCTTCAACGAGACCTGAGAGATTCAGAAGTAAATCGAAACATTGACGAATCACTCGAAAATTTTTTAACAAACCGGTTGAACCAACAACTTTATACATTTAATGTGTGATTCTCAATATGCTTTACAAACACGCGTTCCAGATGCTATCACTCAGTTTGCAAAAAGCAAAGACATATTTGGAAGTTGAGCTGTCACTATACATATGTTTCTCAGTGGGTATTCATATGTACATGTCTATATTACGTGCTTTTCGCATCATCTCTATTCATTAGTGCTGAATTGACAATATATCAGTGTTTAGCAGCTCTTACAACTCCCTAGTGCACGAGTTTAGATGTAAAGTAAGGAAAAAAATGTGAAGAACTATAACTTTGTAAAATGAAAAAAATTTACAAGTTGAACATTATATTCGTGTTTCCCACGGTTAGAACCCTATATTCGTGTTCCGCATGGCCTAAAACCCTCCTGTGCACGATTTGTGGTAGATTGAAAAATGAAAAAATTTTGCCCCCCCCCCAACAATGTAGGATAGCACCGATATTTTTTTCGAGTACAGTAAATCCCCACTTCAAAGTTCATCGCGCGGCAGCTGCCTTTGAAGTACGACTTTGAGTATTTGCTTCGCATACGTCCTTCTCTTCTGCCCTTTTTGACATCAGTGCGAGGGTTTCGGCCGGGCAGTTTGTATTGAACTTTTTTTCGAACCTTTAAGTTTACTCTTGGGACCCAAAGTGTAGAGCAAATTTTCAATGTTTTGCATATTTTCTCCCCTACTTCGGAGGGAAAAATCGGCTTGTGGCTGGTAGCAAATTTGTAACATATAAGCAGGGGAACGCTTGTGTTCCCTGTTTTCCTGGGGTTCAGAAGTGATGCTTTCTTAGTCGCCAAATATAAATGCCGTCTATTAGGCTTGCGGTCAGAGATCGAATAAAAGTTGAGAAATCAAAATAAAGTGCTGAGAATTCTCTATTTTATGATTTCGAAATCTAAATTGGCTCTATAATACTCATTTCCAAGAGGGGAAAGAAAATGGTCATAGAAGTGGAACTCTCATCATTCGCTGTGAAATAGTCCAATTTTAACGGAAAAAAAGTTATCGCTTTCGTGGCATAACTATCAACCGACGGTCACGCTGTTCAAATTGCTAAATCACGAGTCGTCCCAATTTGTCAATGGAAAGGGGCGAATTCGTTGAATTGCCTGGTGCCCGAGCAAAGAGCGTGACCGTCATCCGATTCGAACGAGAAATACTAAGTAGATTTGAGAAGGCACAAAGAAGAACTTTTTTTCACTGCTCAAATGGCCCCTTCATTCATCTATGTATGGTCATTGTGGCACATAGACTATATGGCATTTTATATAAAAGGTCATTTCTCTTGACAGTAAATGAAGAGAGTGATAAACAGCTCAATCGTCAGTAGCGCTTTCGCGAAAATGCTCTCTCGCCCTGTGTCAGGCAAAAATGCGCAAGTTTGAAGAATTTGTTTCTTACCATTAGTGCGATTGAATTTGAAAAGAAAAAAAGAAACCTTTCTTTTCTTTATTTTGCTTCAGTTTGCCCATGAACTCTGCGATCGTCGTTCTGGCAATGTTCGCCATTTTCTTGCTGGCGTTTGCTGAAGCTGTGCCAGATTACGCACCAAGCTGGTACCAAGCTGACCTCGACAGGGCGCTAGGGCGCAAGTGGTAAGATATAATTTGAGTGTTCATTTAACTTTGTGATTGTCGTTTTCTTGTTAATTAATTCATTCATTCATTCATTCATTCGCGCATCAAAATAATTACGTGGCTTTTATTTCTAGATCTGAGTCAAAGGAACTGTGCTGCCATTATAATACAGCATTCTCGCCTTCAACCATACAATGGACACTCGCAAATTAAGCTATGTGATGAATGAATGATAAACGGTATTGAAGAAGTCGATGAACAATCTGTTTGCATTGACGCTATGGACATCATCATGAACGCAACGAAAGGGTATCTGACATTAAATGCTTGTGCAAACTTTGAATTCACTATCGTATGCACTTCTTGAGATGGAAAAAGGAGAAATAAATGGCATGGAATAAAGATATAGGGTAACACCTTAGTGTGCAAATTTGAATGTTTTACACAACCATACAATGCCATAAGGGTGTATACATATAGAAGACTTGAAGGCAGGAATTTCAAAATATGGATTATTTAGCAACAAAACTAAATCATAAGTTAGAACAGCTTATACAGTTAATAATATTTGAATCAAAATGAATGTTATGTATAAAAAAAATTGTCCATTTGACAAGAAAAAAGTGGGAACTCAGGCCCTGCTGGTGGGGTGAGGTCTCGCTGCAGCTTCTCATCCTCAGAACGGACTGGCCGGCTTGGAAACGAAACTTGGGACAGTGAAGGCGGCGTGGTTGGAGGGAAGAGGGAGAAGCTCGAGACTTGCAGGAGACGGTGCTGCGGAGGGCGGTTACAATGCAATCATTATTTTACAATCTGAATATTTGTGTTGAAAAGATATAAAAAAATTACTCGGCCTAATTTACTTAACCTTTCGATTTATTTAATAATAAGTCATTAGAACTGAAATGTGATTATTATTTTACTGCTCTGATTATTTTATACAGTGAATGTTTCTTACTTCTTCATACATTCTTGTTGTTCCCCATGCGACTGCGATCCAGGTAGAGAGGGAGACGAGTTTATCAAGCAGTCTTATGGTGATTCAAGAGGAAAAGGGACACAGAGGAAACCGATCCTCAGGCGACTGGGAAGGGGCTGAGCCCGAGACGTGGTGGTCGTTGAAGAGGGGAAAGGGTCGGGAGGTAGGAGAGATAGCGAACCGGCTGAAGGCCGGTCGCTCCATGGGAGCAAGCTAACTTATGCGTCATAACTAGAACTTATATACTGGGAGGAGAGGGGCGGATATACCGAGAGATAGAGAGGTCAGGCGAAGAGAGAATAATAAAGAGAGAGAGAGAGATACACACATACATACAGCGAGTAAATCATACTACATGCTATATGTACATACATTCCCTTTACAATACAACAGAATTTTTTAAAGTAATTCACTCTCGACCGAGAAACAACAAATAACTTAATGATTTCTTTTTAATAGCACGTATTAAAAGGGCTGAAATGGCAAAGTTGCATATCTGGCACGAGAGGGAAGAGACATGACGGGAGAATGTATGTGTTGGCAGAGCGACAATGTTGCGGGCGCTTACAGGCAGGACATGAGGGAGCACTTTTCCAGGTCGCTTTAAAAAGGTTTTTTTTAATGCTGTAAGCTTGAAAGTTTGTAAGTGCTCCTGGAACGATGAAACTTATTTAGTGTATGAAATTGTTCTCCTGAAAGACAATTTGATCTAGATTTGTTTTGATCGAAAGTATGGAATTCTGGCAAATTGCCAATGCAAGAATTACTGGTAATTAGAACTATTAATTATTTAATTTATTTATTCATTCATACATCATAGATATCCCAATTCTTAGTGAGCATTTTCTGCAAGAGGTTACGTGCAAAATTACAACTTGTGATACTCTGAACATTTTAGAAACATTCCATTTCCCACTTAGTGTGCAAGGGAGAAGTTGAAGGACTCATTTACTATGGGTGCGCGCATATCTTTCATTTTTTAAAACTACATGTGCGTGCATATGTTCAGAAAAATGTTCCGCATGGTTCAAGAGGAAATTCGAGAAGCCTACCGGAAACCTCAAGTTCCACCTCCTTCGTTCGGCCATATTCGTCTTCTTATATCATTCCCGGACGTCTCTTAGCATGGTTTCTTTCTTATTTTCCATATATTTGGCCATATGAACGATAATTATGTTCATCGCAACCTCCATTTTACATTTCCTCATTCTTTTCCGCTGGCACCTTCGCTGCCACTAACAGCATTGCTTATTAAATATTTATTTATGCACGCGTGAGTTCTCTTTCAATACAGCCGAAAGAAAAGAAAAATAATGTTAGAATGTTCTAAGCCAAAACGCGATGTGTGTTGCGTAGTTTAATTACTACTTTTTTCTGTCCTAAGTGAAATATATGTAGCTTACTGACCCCGACTAATTAATTTGATCCTGAAAATACTGGTTTATGATGCAATCGTGAAGGATGAACTTACCGAATTTAGTTTGACCAGGAAATGTCTCGGGTTATTCCGACGATCTTCACCGTTCTCCCAGCGCTCACAGCAATCATCGGAGGTCAAAATAACAGTTGGCAGTGATTCAGACTTTGAGCTTACACGCCAGAATAACCTTTTTTTATTTATTTTCCAAAATGTTTTACCCTAGCAGCTATAGCTCTTATTTCACACGCTCTCTAACTAGCAGAAGGGCCACCAAATATTTGAGGTCGCGCGTTCAAAATGATCCTAATGTACTACTGTAGAATCATTCAGCGAATACGATGGAGCCAATTGGTGAACTTCTGCTTTCATCGCTTTTCGATGGCTACCGTCGAACGGTCAGCCCGTACGGCACTGCACGATGGCAAGAGAAGGGCGGCGTAGTGCGCTTAACGCTTGTGTACGCCTCACTCAACTATGTGGTTAATGCCTTTTAGCATTTTATTTTTTATGAGCAGCAAACATAATTTGAGTGGCCTTTAATCTCTTTGGAAAATAGCTTCATTCGCCACATCGAGAACAGAGAACCGCGAATAAATATGCATTTACGTGTATCGTGCGAAAGTGAAATTACAAAAATAATTCTTGGAATTGATAGATAAATTTATCATAGGACGAACCTCATGGGCAGCACTTCAATTCGATTGGCATTCGTATGGTAAGCGTGTAGGATAACAATTCATTTCCTTTTTTTACACATAACTGCCATTATTGCAGTGGACTTTGTAGAGTTCAGTCAGAACATCAATAATGTTTTTAAAAAAACATTAATAATTACTTTAATTTTTTCTTTCTCATTCTTTAAATCTGAACTTTGCACCCGAGGATTGGCGGGACTCGCGATTGACTTGGAACTCATCGGAACACGGCGGGGCGAACGAGTTGGTGGTGAACATGGACATTCTATGGATGCCAGAGGTCTCGACTTGCGAAAGGTTTTATCCGACACCGATTATTCTTTACATATGTATATTGTGAAAGGGTCAAGCATAATTTCCCTGCTTTTCTGATTTCAGCAGTCCAGCCATTGCTCCTCAAGAGCCTTTCTCACATTCAGCTCTAGTGAGTGAACCCTTAATGAAACCTTTTTTTAATGCGAAGTAAGTGATTAAAATTTTATATCAATTTTGTTATCTTATATTTTTTTGCCCTAAAAAAAGGAGACAAAAATAGGTGAGAGAATCCGGATACGTTACCTTGATGCTACTGTTCGACGTTGCCTTCACCTGTACGCTTGAGGTAACGTTTTCCACTCCTCTAAATGCTCGGATTGCAATGCCGTCTATTCATTATGCGCGTAAGCATAAATTAAAAAAAAAACTTGCTAATACAATATGCAGAAAAACGCAGTTCCCATGACTTACAAATAGAAATGTCACCTTATTCGGTTGGCTCCTTAAAAGAAAACTTTTGCAGGTCAAGAATTTCCCATTCAACATACAGATCTGCCAATATTGCTTTCTTCTCAACAATTATGCGAGCGATATTCTAAGGCTGGAGATCGCCATTCGAGACAACATTAAGCTTGATGTCAGTAAACCTTCAAAATATGTCTGTGCACATTTGTCTAAAAGATACATATAACTAAGCATCAAATGTTTAAATCTTTATTAGCCTTATATATATAATTACGAGCATAATTAACTAGTCTTCTTTTTAACTGATTTATAGAATTCGATTACTTCAGGACACTCCTGAATGGAACCTGACCTTTGATCATGTTGAGCAAGAGCCGCCAATAACTGCGACTGAGCTTGCGGGCACGGTGTGTAGTCATTCTTATCGTTTGATAGTGTCTTCTACTAACAATAAGACAATCTTACGCTCTCTTCAGGGCAGCATTTATATAAAGCTGACCCGCCGCTCAGAATTTTGGATCAGTGTTTAACAATTTTCAAGCAGTCATTAATCAACAGTTTCTCATGACTTTTGCTTTGGTCTACCTGGTGATCGTGCCATCCTTCCTACTCGGCCTTCTCATTCTGCTGGGACTCTTCTTGTCTGGGGATGAGCGCATTCTTGACAATGCGGTTGGTTCAAATACCATTTCACTAATGGTTAAAAATACCATTTCCCAAATGGTTCAAGATACCATTTCACTAATGGTTAAAAATACCATTTCACTAATGGTTAAAAATACCATTTCCCAAATGGTTCAAGATACCATTTCATTAATGGTTAAAAATACCATTTCACTAATCTTTCAAAATACCATTTCACAAATGGTTCAAGATACCATTTCTCTAAGGGTTAAAAATACCATTTCCGAAATGGTTCAAGATACCATTGCTCTAATGGTTCAAAATACCATTTCCCAAATGGTTCAAGATACCATTTCTCTAGTGGTTCAAAATACCATTTTCCCAATGGTTCAATTTTGGTATTAGGGAATAGCATTTCTCTAATAACAACTTGTGCTGCTTCGAACTCTTCCTCAAAGGTGAATCTCGGACTCACGACGATGATGTCGATGACAGTTATCGTGAGCATTCTAGCTACGTCACTTCCGAAAGCTCAAGTGCTGCCCATTCTGGGTTTGATGATGATTTTTTTTCTCCTTTTTTTTGTTACCCGGGACACGAATTGAAAAAGGGACATTTATGAGCGTGTGTATTTATGTATGTATATGTTTGAACACAGGATGGTATATTCTGATCGAGATGCTCCTGATCATGGCTGCCGTCGTTGTGGTCGCATTGCTTGAAAGCAGCAAGAAATTGCCAGTCTTTTCCTGTTTCTGTTTTCCTGATTCGGATAACGAAGTCGTCTAAAAGTTTTGCTTCATTTTTATTTGAAAAATATTTAAACTGTTAAATAAACGTATTCAGCTCGCCTCGTTCTCAAAAGAAGACCGACTCTTCTAATCCTTTTCCCCTTATCTTGCGCCGTCTACTCTCTCCTCGCATCGCTTCGTTCTTCGTCTTCTTCGCTCTGCACATTGCCAACATGTCATGGCTCATGTCGCACGCTACCAATCGGCATTCTTGATTATTAGTGATCATTGATCACTCAGAGTTTTCAGTATGTTTCATCCTAATTATCATCTTGCCAGTGGTGCCTTTTGCCTTAAAATCTTCCATATGAATACATCCTTATGACATTGCAGAGTTGTGTGCCACATTCAGATTTGCACACTAATGTGTTACCCTACAGCTCTGTACGCTGCTGCGTCTACTGGCACAGCGTCAGCGAACGCAAGCAACGCAATGGCGACGAATGCCAGAAGGACGATCGCAGAGTTCATGGTCAAACTGAATCAAAATAAAGAAAAGAAAGGCTTTTCAAATTTAATCAAACTAAGAAAGAAATTCTTAAACTTGCGCCTTTTTGCCTGACACAGGGCGAGAGAGCATTTTCGCGAAAGCACTACTGACGATTTAGCTGTTCATCGCTCACTTCATTTACTGCAAGGATAAATGACCTTTTATACAAAATGCCACATTGTCTATGTGCCACAATGACCATAGATGAAGTGGCCATTTGCGAAGGGAGGAAAACGTTCTTCTTTTGTGCCTTCTCAAATCTACTTTGTATTTCTCGTTTCGAATCGCATGACGATCACACGCTTTGCTTGGGCGTCAGGCAATTTAACGATATCGCCCCTTTCCATTGACAAATTGAGATGACTCGTGATTTGGCAATTTGAACAGCGTGACCGCCGGTTGATAGTTATATGCTACAACCAATGAAAAGGGCCATCTTTTCGACTCCTAAAAGTTTCGCAAATGGCCGAGCAACACTCCAATCACCACGGGATCTTGCAAAGGTTATTCGACGACACGGTCAGCGTCATGTGATAGGTCCCGCGATCATTTGAAATTTTAGGCACTTCCTTCATAAACATTTCACATAATGTATTTTTAACACCTTGCCGTACTAATTGTGATAGGTCCCGCGATCATTTGAAATTCGGTCAAGCAGTTGATGCACTTATCAAGATCAATCGCTCTTTTCCTCCGTCAATCTGTCTATCCGTCTTTGCCTCTTTCTTCTCTTTCTCCTATTGTGAGTGTGTCATCTTATTGTTAGAAGAAATCCAGAGCAGCAGAGTACATCTGGCAAACTCTGCTTCCACTTTGTGCTTCTCTCTCTCTCTCTCTCGCTCTCTCTCTAACTTTCTCCCACTCTCTCCCTCTCTCTCTCTCTCTTTCACACTCTCTCATTCATTTTCTTTCTTCTTCTCTTACATTTGACTACGAGGACGCTCTCCAAAATGGCGCCAATATGTATGCGTTTTTCACTTCTCTGCGTCTTCCCGAGTCTAGTATACTACCCCTCTTCACCCTCACTCTTTCCTTCTCTCTGTCTCTCTCTCTCTCTATCTCTCATTCTCATTCCCCTTTTCTCAAGCCCTCAATTCTCTCTTTACGCTTGCGCCTTGTCAGGCATCTTTTTTCATTCAAGTCTCTTCCCCTATCTCTCCTAACCAGACACCACAACAGTACTTGCAAAATTGCGACGACTTCTTTCACATTTCTAGATCCTTTTGACCGAGGAACTTTTATAGACGCATGCATAGATTTGTTGATTTTATTAGCTCTTTACATTTCTTCCAAACATTATTACCGTAATGGTTTTATTGAGAGATTTATTTTTTTTAGTTAACGAGCGTTTGAGAAGAAAAAAAACACTTCGTTGGCATTGTCCTTAAATTGTCCTTAAGAAACGCAATTTCTTAAATCTTTCACACAGGAGACATTATTTCAGATTAGATATCGTCATGCTCTCATAGACAGAGCAACGCAAGTCAAGGATCAGGCCAGATAACTCCGCATACATAGGAAAGGTAATACAATCTCTGCATTTATTGTCATTTTCAAATCATTTTTTTTCTCTTAACATTAGAGAAGAAAACAAACATACCAAATATGTATCAGCCAGGTTTATCATATTTTTATTTATTCGTTATTTTAAGAATTCCTTCAATGCTGCCCCTGACATTTCCTGTATCGAAGAGTACTCCAAATGAAGAGGATAGTTACAATCAAAGAAATTGGATTGCACTTTCCGATTAACTGCAGACGTTTTAATTTACGAATCAAGTTTTTACTTATTTTTTTCTTATTTGCTGCTATATTTTATATTTTTGAAGATTTTCTATATTTGAAGGGCACTTGGATAAGCAGCAAACGTCATCTTCAAATTGAAAGAAAATCAAGAGGAGCCTTCTCGATATGATATCAGTCCGCCATTGCTGTAAAAAAAATCATCGAGGATAGAGAGTGACCAAGAAGTCAGAAAAAAAACTCTTTAACTTTGCTAATCGATATGTGAAAATTTCGATGCATCGAATTCGAAGAATAGAATTCAGAATAATAATTTTTTTCTATTTCCTTTTCGCCTGTGTGATTTAAGGGCAGAAAACAAAGTACGAAGAAGTCATTTACAGGCTTTCTATGCAGACAAAAGGATGACTAAAGGCGCGTGGCCGGATATTCCACTCACATGCATTGATTCTCCGAAGAATGAAGCTGGTGTCTACGGACCACGAGCGTGCGTGCATGTCCTAGGATTCGCGCACGGCCAAACAATGAAGAATCACAAGTCCGATCTCGATCGTCAATGGAAGATGCTAGACATTTCCATCAATGGCAAGTGTGAGACTGATGCTGGGCCGATCCTTCAAATCCTTGCCACCATACCGCTCTTGCAGAAGACAAGACACAAGATCGGTGGGACAAGGGATTGCTGACCATGAGCGCAATCTATGTCGGAATGCGTAACGGATCAGGAGAATCGGACCTCCCATCGCCCGATGGCTGATGATTTCGCGCAACTTCGGAATACGACGACTTACTTCGTGATTTGTATTCTACTTGGCATTCGAACTAGCTTTATTTCGTATGTAATGCTGAATGTTTGAACTTGATAAATACTCTCAATATCAATTTTGTGTGGGCGATTTTATAAACCTTGGCATTGAAAGATTTACATATATTTTTTTCAGCAGTGAAATAAAAGGCGCTGTTATAATAAAAGAATTAGTAACTGTGCATAATAACAAAAAATAGGGGAGACGGAAATAAAATAAAGCTTTTACATGACTACATTACTGAAAAAAAAACCAAAAGCAAAGAAAAAAAGATAAAGCCCGATGCGGGGCTCGAACCCGCGACAGCCAGATTAAGAGTCTGGTGCTCTACCGACTGAGCTAACCGGGCTACGAACTGTTCTAGTCTTCTGTCACTAAAGAGTTCAAATATACTTTCGATCACTCTGTCCGGTGTACAAGATTTTATCAGTACTGTCCCACAATGCTGTGTCACAAAGCTAATCATTTTTTTTCGTTCACATCTCTTCCACTTACGATAGCTCTCCTCACCGGGCGTGACGCCACAACAGTCCTTGCAAAGTTGCTTCAACCAACTTGCACATTACTTGATCCTGCTGATGTATGAGGAAGTGATGTGCATGCATAGACTTGTTTTTTCGTTATCAAACCTGAAGCTTTTTGTTACTATGCTTTTAAAGCATAAATCGTTGACACGTCTGTTTTTACGCTTTCACAATTTCTCGTTTGTACCTTAAGATTTATTTGCGGCACGATGAATATCAACACATAGTCCATACACTTGATCCAAAGTTCTTTATCTCTCTCTATCTCCCTGTTTGTCTGTCTCTCTACCTGTCTGTCTGCCTCTCTCATTCTCCCTCTCAGTCTCTTTGTTTGTATCTTCTTACAGCACCTTTCTAACGCTCAGCCTTGATCATTCAGAAAGAAAAGAGTTTTTGTCTCGGATAAAAAAGCTCAAACGACTGGTTCAGCTCCCTATACTATTTCCATCTCTCTCTCACTTCTCTCTTTCTCTCCGTCTCTCGTTTTCCAATTTCACAAATCTATCAGCAATCCAGAATCTGTCAGTCATCAGAGCATGCCCTGGTATACAGGGTTCTTATCAGGCGGCCCGAGGACTTTTGAGATCTCTCTCTCTCTCCCGCTCTCTCTCGCTTTCTCTCTCCCGCTCTCTAACTCTCTCTCTCTCTCCTTCTTTCTTTCGCTCTCAATTCTCTTGCCCTATCTCTCTGCACCAGATGCTTTACAACAGCACTCGTTGCAAAATCGCTCGCTTCTGCTCTTTCCACATGAGTAGATCGTTATAACCAAGGAACTTATATTCATACACAGATTTTCTCTACTTGTTCTCATCCCTGAAGCTTTTCTACTTTTCTTTCAATTTTAATTACCGTATTCTTACCCATGATTGCGCTTCAATTTTCGTGACCATTGGGATGGCCGTTTCATACTTGTATTTCTCGGTTGAACATTTTAATGCACGAAGAAGGATATTCAAACTGCTTGAAGTTGCTTGAAGTTGATAGACTTAGCAGTGTGCAATATTATCTGATTTATGTTTGTAATTGCGTTCGGATCACTAAATAGTGAATTATTACTGTGTGTCGGCGGCAACGTTGAATAGGCTGTGCTATTTCTCTTAGAGAGGGGAGGGCCCTCACAGAGTTCTCTTCAATTGGATTTTAACAACTTCATTCGTGATATCCAGCTCTACTCTCGTGTATTCTTCAATCCTTCACACATGAAACATTATTTCAGATTAGATATCGCCATGCTCTCATAGACAGAGCAACGCAAGCCGAGACCA
Organism: Allodiplogaster sudhausi; assembly: GCA_945643635.1. Classification (NCBI taxonomy): domain Eukaryota; kingdom Metazoa; phylum Nematoda; class Chromadorea; order Rhabditida; family Diplogasteridae; genus Allodiplogaster; species Allodiplogaster sudhausi. Next base: position 1,538,548 of record CALZFC010000046.1, read on the forward strand.
GTCCGCATACATCGGAAAGGTACAATAACAACATTTATTTATCATTTTCAAAATCTACTGCGTTCCTTAAAAAAAAAATTTAAAGGTACTAAACTATGAACATTCATAAAAAATAATGCCTAATGCCTTGTAATCGATTTTTTGTATATTTTTTGTTAAGTCAAAATTTTTTTCTTTTCAATGCTAATTATATTCTTAAATATTTTGTACACTTAAAATTGTATTGATAATAAATAAATACCATTTAATAATAATTTGTAAAAAAAATAATTCATAATTATTCTCACAATTAATATTAGCCAAAGAAATGTGTTTATTCAGGCAGGCGGGCATATGCCCTCTTTTTACACTGAAGAGTTGTGCTTCGCCACCAAAAAAAAATTGGCGATCGTATTGGAGATTCAAAGACGAACTCTTCCCGAAACATAAAAGCAAACACGCCTCCCGCACACTGTCGTGCTCTCACATCATACATATGTGCCCAGACTAGTAAGTTTATTTGTTTTTTTTTTAAATTTAATTCTATTTAGTGCCTAAACATATTCAACCATGGAAGCACAATTAGCGGGGCTAAGATTGGCGGAGTCAGCCATCACAAGGACAAACGACGTAACTCTTCACGGAAAAGAGAGATAACTTCAGCTGCACGCTCTCCTGCAGTCATTTATTCGCGGCATCTGCTCTGATCAGTAAGCTGTTTTTGTCAAAATTAGTCGAGGTTCTTACCGCAGTCCTTCTTATGGCAATATATCATGCCACGTTTCAGTGATTCCGACCGGAACGAACTTGAGCCACACGAATGGAGCTGTAAAAGTTGCTCGACCTTGTTCAATGTGAGCATTCCTTGCCCTTTATGCCAATATGGCACCGTAAGACGATAATGCAATTTCTCATTCATCCACTTTCCATGATTTCCAAACTAACAATAAGAATGTATATTTATTTAATAAGATTTAATCGAGTTCCTCTCAACCCCACTTACTCATCTCAGTTAATATGTATATGATTGTCGCGTATTTTCAGCTCCTGAGCGCGCCCCCGGCTAAGATATGTAAATACAGGCTTATACCAGTTGTGTTTTGCCAGTCTAACGACACGGACTGCAAATCCGAAGTCACATCAGCATTTTATTTCAAGTAACAGGAGCAATCGGCGACATCTTGAACGAGACGGTATTTCTTACTCTAATCTATAAATTATAGATTGAATTTTATGTTATTATTTAGTCATTGATAATAACGAATTTGTATACGGATCTTCCAATTCCACAATTAAACACCCACAAACCTCAAATATCTGCAGGAAATTTGCCGATACTGTCTCAAGTGCATCAAGAAAAGACGGCCGTCTCTTCTATTCTGTCTCTTCTATTCGGCATCCAAGAGTTCTGCAGCACTCTCCCGTCTTTAAGGCATTCTTATTACCAATCTCTGATTTCTCTACATTTTGTTTGTGTGATAAAGCTCTATCTTTTATCAGCGGCGTCATTGTTTTTATAGATCGACAGGCAACGAAATACTAATCATAAACTTTTGAACAATTGTGGCAATTTCAGTTTAAAAAGATGTTACAGTTTGGCAGCTCACGGAATCATACAAGAGCAAGGTGTTTCATACTGTGCAGACAATACTGTATCGATAAAGTGCAGGTTATATTTAAATTAATTATTTACATTGTTTAGAATCATTGCCATGACATCCTTATTGTTAGGAAAAATAAGAAAAAGTCAATATGATATTATAATATTATCTATGTACCATTCGCATGCATGAAGATACTTATTGTTAGTGCGACAACATTACAATGGAATTGATGATCTTATATGTAAAGCTAAAGAAAATGCAAGCGTCCCGCCGACTTATAGGCGTTCCATGACAAGAAAAGGTGTCCTAAAGGATTTAAGGCGTCTCAAATTTTATTCTTTAATTTTTCTGGTAATAGATGGCATTTTGGAGAGGAAAGAATACTTCTGAGTGAAAGCACATTTTCTTGAAATTGATTGATGCTTCCCGAGGGCATGGAGAGAAAGCAGAAGAAGGCAGAAGGGAGAATTGATTGGCAGCCTGCGGCACCGCTCGCTTCTCTCTCTCTCTCTCTCTCTCTCTCTCTCTCTCGCTGCATTCAATCGAACGCTTTCTCTTTCTCTCTTTCTTACCGTTTCGTTGCCCTTTTCACGCTTTTTCTTTATTCATCCAGATATGTTTTGTTCCGCGTATAGCTATCATCCTTTTAATCTTCCATTTTAAACCTGTAATCTGGTGCCTTCAGAAACATTTTCTTGTCATGATAAATAAGAATACTTTTAAAGTAGTTACAAACAGGAGAGAGAGAGGAATGAAATAAAGTGGTACTATAAGAAAGAGTGAGGGAGAGAGATAGAGTGACATGGCACATAGCTTCCATTGTTCTACTCGACAGAGGTGGAACAGGCCCGGGCCGGCCCGGCCCTTCCCAAAATGAGGGCCGGCCTAACCTTGGGGACGGCCCTGAGATCGATTGGGCCCGATTTTTGCAAATGTGCTAGCGAACTTGCATATAACCGACCGAACTCTCATCGTTCACCCATAATATTGCAATTCAGCAGGAGTCGTATTTCGATTCGGAATTAAATAAATGAGAAGCCTTGTGTACGCGAAGCTAAAAGAAAATTTTTCTATGAGAATATTGCGAATTAGAATTTGGAAGCTGACATTTTTTTTAAAAATCGGGCCCACCGGGCCGGCCCGGGCCGGCCGGGCCCAAAATTCGAGGGCCCGAAATCTGAGGGCCGGGCCGGGCCGAGATTCTGGGCCCTAAGGGCCGGCCGGGCCCAAAAAAGTTGGGCCAGTTTCCACCTCTGCTACTCGATACTCTCACTCCCTTCTCTCTTATACTCTCTCTTTCTGTCTCTTTCACCCTCTCTCTCTCTTTTCTCTCCTTCTCACTTATGCTCAAACAAATCGCGTACTTTCATTAATTTTCTCACTAGATCACATGGTATCCGATTACGCTGAAAAAGATTTCTCTGCTCTTCTCTGCGTCATCCCGAGCCTAGCCTCTTATTCTGTGGCTCCCGCACTCTCTCTCTCTCTCTCTCTCTCTCTCTTTCTCTCTCTTTCTCTCTCCATTTCTCTCATCTTCATCCCCCCAAATCTCTATTCTCCATTTATTCACTCTCTCTCTCTCTCTCTCTTTGTTTGTCTCTCATACTCTCTCTTCCCCTGTCTATCTCTCTGACTTTCTCTCACTTGGTGTCTCTCTCTCACTCACTCTCGCTCCCTGTCTGCCTCTCTCTGTTTGTATCTTATTACAGCTCCTCTCTAACAAGTAAAGCTTATTGTTAGCATTGCTCAGTCAGTAATGGTTTTTATCACGAATAAAAAAAATTCACATAATCGCAATGACGACCGGCTCATTTTTCAACTCTTTTTCTCTTTTTCTTCGTTTTTTCTCTATCTCTCTCTATCTCTCTCTCTCATTCGAATTTCGCCAATCTGTGTGCAGTCCAGAATTGATCAGTCATCCGAGCATACCTTAGTATGCAGGGTTCTTATCAGGCGGATCTCGGAGTCTTGCATAGATTTGTTTCTTCGTTGTCAATAGCAGAAGTTTAATTTTTCCTTCAAACTATATATGTATGTCGAAAAAGCGTTGGCACTTTAATTTTACATGTCCATTGGGACGTTTGCGTTTCTCAATTGAACATTTAAATGTATTTACGGCACAAGGAATATATCTTCACATATCTCTCTCCACCAGACGCGATTCCAGAGAGATTTCTTCGGCTTTATTATCAACCCTGGATTCTTTGAAGTTTAATTGCAGTATTCTCACCTATGAAAGCGCATCAATTTGTCCGGACCATTGTGATGACAGTTTTTCACTTTTATTCCTCGTTTGAACATTTTAATTTAAGAACAATTCCATTCAAAACGCTTGAAGTTTATTAGCGTAGCAGTATAAAGAATTATTTGATTTATGTTTGTAATTGCATTCGAACAACTAAATAGTGAATAATTATGTGTAGGCGGCAAAATTGAGTAGGCTGTGCACTTATTAGTTGTGTTAGAAAAAGCTTCATTCGCTAAATCCTAGCAAAGCACTCGCTACTTCCGTGTCTTCTTCATTCCTTCACACAGGACTCATAATTTCAGATATCGCCATGCTCTCATAGACAGAGCAACGCAAGTCAAGGATAAGCCGAGCTATTCCGCATATATCGGAAAGGTACAATATTCATATCTATTTTCATTTTCAAAGTCTTCTCTGAAGAGAAAAATACAAAATTAGTGAATGATGAATATTCAAAGATAATAATTAGCCTTTTAATCGAATATTCTTTTCAAATTTGAATTATTTAAATATTTTTTTTTATTTGTATTCAAATAAATAGTAGTCCTTTGGCCATTTGATCATAATAATAGTAAAAATAAAACGAAATTGTTATCATAATTAATATTAATCAAGAAATGTTTTTATTCAGGCAAGAAAACATGCATATACATATGGAAAGTGATCTAAAGCCCGCTGATAGACTGTTAAACAATTGGAAGGATTCTGCTTCTCGGCAGTAAACAACCAAATGTTCCCGAGACCGGATGCCAACAGGAGCCGAATGCTAACTTGCAGGCACTTGTTCGGCATTTGACCCGATCGGTATGCTTTTTCTGTCATAGTGAAGCTTTTAACGCAGTCCTTCTTATATTTCAGCGGCTCTGACGGGAATTAACTTGAGCCACACAAATTGGTGTTTGGGAGTGCGCTCTCTCTCAGATGCGAGCGCGGGTCGCGTTGCGGTTGTTGTCATTGGAAGGAGGGAAGGGGGAGTGAAGGGGTGTTTCGTCATTCTACGCCTCAAGTGTCCATGAGAGACGGTTAGGTTCCCACCCATTCCCGCCCTTAAGAAGAGAGTCGGGAGGTTGCTGATCGCCGGCTTTTCCAGAGTGGGTTCAAAACCGAGCTGGGCTTTCTCCAGGTGGAGTATGAGTTCATTGCCGGCCAGGCAGAGGGACCAGGACGATGGTGCCAAGCGGTCGAAAGCGTCATGAGGACAGATCGGCAAGTCGCGGATGTAAGAGGAAACGGGAGCGGTTCCGAGCGGCAGTAAGACTTGTGAGTGCACGGGAGGGTCAAGAATGAATTAGAATGGTTTCGGGCTTGGAGAGGTTTTTCAGCATGGATAGCCGTAGGTAGCCGAGCACGGCCAAAAATATGAGTAGAGAGTGAGGCCGCAAGTTGCGCGGCCTCGGGATTTTGCTACTGACCAGGGAACGGTCAAAAGCCCTATGATCAGAAATATGATTTAGGGCTCAATCGAAAGCCCTTGAAATTTTTTGTTTCGGAATGAAAAACGTAGCTGATGCCAGGCATATATATAATTGAGTCTGGTGGGCAAAGGGCGATTGTTTCAAGGTTTAAGGTCGTTTGTGGTTAGTTTTTCGGGTGCCTTTCCGCGAAAGCTGCCAAGCTTCATGCCGAAAGTCGATGGGCGGCAGCGGCTTTTAAACCGGAAAGGCGTCAGCTCAGTTTTGCCCACCAGGTTCGGACGGCGACGACAGGTTTAGCAGTTCTGGGACAGTCCACGGGGGTTGGATGCTTCAGGCAGGGGCCGAGTGGCTTAGGGCAGTGCAGCGCGGCCTTTATCCTATGCCGAATTCTTGCTTCTTCGGGTAGTGTTGACGTCCACTGGGGTGGCATGCGGGGTAGTTATTCGAACTCTCGGTTTTTCCGTACTTGTTAACCTTGTCCTTAGGTTTGCCTCACAGGCAAGCCTGACGTTTGGTTTGGCCTCACTGGCTACGGGCGCAGGTTACGGAGTGAAAAGGGGGGCTATTTATAACCGGGGTATTGATATTCTTTTGAACGATAAGAGGAGAGACTGCTTTTAGGAGAACATAGTCCTAATATGTTAGCGTGTGTTGCAGTGCTTGCACAGTTCATATCGGAAGCCTTGAACTTATTTCGGTGAACAGAGTTGCTAATTGTGTAGGCTGCTCCATATGTATTTTAGCGTGTCTTGTATGGCCCATTCCTCTGGGACGCGATAGTTTTGCCAGCATACGATTCTTGTTCATTTTGTTTTAAAGTCCATATGTATGCAAGCCTGGGAATATCAGGCTTCATTGCATAGTAGATAGCAACCTTGCTATATGCATTTGCATACGTCTGTTGAATGATGTAGCTGTGTATTACGAGTGATCTGTTATGCCCATGAGCACAGTTGTATGGACACGGACGATAAAGGCGTAAACAGAAACGGATGTTGTATGCGAGCATCTGAGAGAGCGGGGTTCCAAACAGAGGTTATGGTGGGCGACGGAAGGAGTGAAGCGAACTGTAGGAGCCACCATAATGGAGCTGTTACACCTGCTCAACTTTCCTCGAGACTGTATTCAATGTGAGTATGGCCTTTATGCCAATGTGGGACAAATAAGATGATAATACAATTTCTCATTTATAACTAAATGGAACAGACCCGCGTAAAAAAATTATGTTTGGTGTTCAAGTGAATTCATAATCTACATACATATAGACATTAAACCCAAAAAAAAAACCTGAGCTCAAAGTTGTTTCAGAAGGCTTTTAGCTTCGATTTGATTATTGCTTATTTTCAGGCGCTCAAAAAACCCCTCCAAGACATCAATCGGTAAGCCGAAGAATTCTTCCGTGGGAATGAGTAGAGGACTGCAGTTCTTGATGCCGTTATTGAGATTTCGGGAGCAATCGGAAACATCTAAACGAGAAAGGTATTTCCGTCTTTAATTAAAAATAATATATATATATATATATATATATATATATACAATACATCATAGTTTTGTTATTGAGGATATTCAACAGCAATAACCGCGAAATATTCCAATATGCCTTTTTGGAAAATGGCGCCAATAAATAAAATATATGTATTTTTTCAGCTTCTGAAGGTTTTGATAGAGGATCTAAACAATCCGGCTGTTGATATACTATGCTTCCGTGTTTCCGAAAAATGGAAATCCGATTTCACCGTGAATCTTTCTGGAGCGTTTGGAATTATCAGCGGAAAGGTATTTCCTACATACATAACATTTACTCTAATGTAAGCACAATACTAAACTTAGTGCATTTCAGATGCCAATCGAGGAAGTAGGTAAAAAAGTCATGTCGTGCAGGTACGGGCAAATGTTTGAATCATTGTATTCATTAATTGTAAGGTTCACTTGTTTTGCAGGCTGTCACACAATGCGAACTTTCACTGAATAAAGAGTTTGCTCTTAAGCATTTATTTCATACATAACAAATATATTTTTGTAAACAATAGTCTTACTCATGCAAATCGTAAATCATTCAACTGGCTCGCAACCATAGAGTGTTTCGTAGAAACATTTCTTAAAATGCATCTTGGTCTATGCGGAGGGAAATGGAAGGAAGTAGATCGTATGATAGACTCGAGTCAATCATACGATCTACTTCCTTCCTGACCATTGTCACTTCTGCACAAGTAAGGACGACAACGAATCTCTATTCAAATCTGCCGCCGATAAATGGTGCGAATGGCTAGGATCCGCTTATCCATGAACGCCATGGCGGAAGCCAAATTTTTCTACAACAAAAAAAACAATGGGCTATCGAGGCTGCTCATCTCATTGCGTCAGCTCACAGTAGGCCTCGATGGTGGGGGCGGCGGTTTCATATTCTCAATTTTCGCCATCCCTTGCCTAAGTATGTCGCCCGATCGCAGCTTGTGCTGCCTTTGGGCAGACAGGTGGCTGCTATTTTGGCCAGCTCTTCGTCCACGTCTACGAGTGTAGATGACATGGTCGCGTCAGCAGAGGAGATCCTGCTGTTTAGCGTTGCCGTCGTTGATGTTGAGATGGAAGTAGCGGCTGCTTGAGCTGTCGAATAAGGCGAACCTTCAGTGAATAAAGAGTTGGCCCTAAAGCATTTATGTATTCTGGCTATAACAAATACATATATTATTGTAAATAATATCATACTTATGCAAATCGTGAAGCATTCTATTGGTTCGCAAGCTTAGAGTATTTCGAAGAAACATCTCTGAAAATGCATCTTGGCCTATGCGGAGAGAAATGGGTGATAAACTCGTCAGTCATACGATGTACTGCTTTCGTGTCCATTTTCATTTCTGCATCAGGACGAAGTCGAATCTCACAATTAGCAAATTTTCCGCCGATAAACGGTTCGAATGGCTGGGATCCGCTTGTACAAGAACGCGATGATGGCTGGAGGCAAATTTTTCTCAAAAAAAAAAGAAACGGCTGCCGAATCTGCTCATCTCACTGCGTGGCTTACTCAGCTCATTGTATGCCTCGATGGCGGGTTTCTGCTCATTTCTAGAATTCTCTTATACTGAATGTAATCTGGCCCAAGTCAACTCCCATTCTAATACATATTTACGACCCTTCCAATGGCTTCGAAAATGGAATCACCGTCGCTTAGATTAGCGAGAATTCGGTGTCTGCTCGTTGACCTCGAGTAAAATCATTTATGCATAAAAGTCTAGAAAAAAAAGAGAAGGAAAGACGGGAAAGAAAGCACAGAATCTGACAGTCATCCGCTCTCTCTCTCTCTCTCTCTCTCTCTCTCTCTCTCTCTGTCTCTCTCTCACTCTCTCTCATTCTCTTCACTCTTTTCTCTTCTTCTCACTGATGCTCAGAACAAATCACGTTCTCTCGTTAATTTTCTCTCTACATCACTTGGAATACGAGAACGTTATTCAAAATAGCACCAGATATTCTCTCTCTCCTCTTTTTTGCATCTTACCGAGGCAGACATACCTTCCCGCTTACTCTCGCACCCTCCCTCGCACTCTCTCTCGCTCTCTATCTCTCTCTCTTTGTATCTTCCTATAGCTCCTCGCTAAGGCTCAGCATTGTTCAGTCAGTAAGAGTATTTGTCTCAAATAAAATGCTCAGAATCGATAAGACGACTTGCTTAATTTTTCAATACCACTTTCGATCTCTCTCTCTCACTTTTCTTTCTCTTTCTCTCTTTCTCTCTATTTCCCACTTTCTTTCTTTCTCGCTTCTCTCTCTCACTTTCTAATTTCACCAATCTGTCAGCAGCACAGACCTGTCAGTCATCCGAGCATACCCTCTTATACAGGGCTCTTATCAGGCGGCCCTCGGAGTCTTGAGATCTTTCTCCCTCTCTCGCGCTGTTTTTTTTCTCTCTCTCACACTTCCTCTCTCTCATCTTCACTCGCCCTCTCAGCAACAGTTCACCAAGCCTGTGACTTGCCAGGCACATTTTCCCTTCGAATGTGTTTCCGTTTCTCTCTTCGCTGGACGCTTTATTACAACTGCGAGAGAAAAATGCTGTTCGCGTTGTCCTGGGAGAAAACCCGCAACTCCCGTGTATTCTTCATTCCTTCACACTGGAAACATAATTTCAGATATCGCCATGCACTCATAGACAGAAGTCAAGGATCAGCCGAGACCATTCCGCATACATCGGAAAGGTACAATCTTCACAATTATTTCTCATTTTCAAAATCATACGGTTTCGATTACAAGATTAGTTAATCATGAATTTTCAAAAATAATTTTAGCCTTTTAATCAAATTGTCTTTTCAACATTAATTTTGATTATTAAATATGTCTTATATTTAAAATTTGTCCTCAATTTAATAGTGGTCCTTCGGCCATTTGATAATAATAATAGTAAAAATAAAACGAAATTGTTATCATAATTAATATAAACCGAACAATTTTTTTTATTCAGGCAAGAGAACATGCATATGCCCTCTTTTAATCCCTCTCTCTCTCTCTCCCTCTCTCTCTCCTTCTCTCTCTTTCTCTCCCTCTCTTTCTCTCTCCCTCTCTATCTAGATGTTCCATTGCGATGATTGAATGGATAGCCACCTTGTGGAAAGTGATTTTAATCCCGTCGAAAGACTAACACTTGGAAGGCTTCTGCCAGTCGGCAGTAAACAACCAATTTTGCCAACACGAGCGAAAAGCTATCATGCAGCCACATGTTCGTCATTTGTCTCGACGGTAAGCTTTTAAGTCATAGTGGAGCTTCTTAACGCAGTCCATCTTATTGCAATATACATAGCTTGCCATGTTTCAAATAGAAATTAAATCTTCAAAACAATATAGGAGTTCAAAGTCGTTTCTGAAGCCTTTTAGCTTCGATTTCATTATTGGTTATTTTCAGGTGCTTTCGAGTCCCTTCGAAGACATCAATCGGTCTGTGGAGATGAAGTGGACGACTGCAGATCCGAGTATGTAGCCGTAATTGAAATAACGAGAGCTCTCTTAAACATCTTCAAGGCAAAGGTATTTCCAGCTTTAATCAAAAACGTTTTATCTAAAATTTTATACATCATAGTTTTTTTATTGCGGATAATAAATTTGCACAGCAATAACTACGATATGTATATCCCAATATGCCTTTCTGCCTGATGGCGCCAACGAATATATTTTTTTTTAATTTTCAGCTTCTCAAAGCACCGACCCGGGAAATGAAAAACTCAGCAGAAGACGTATTATGCTTTGGTGTTTCCGAAAAATGGAAATCCTGGTTCAGAAGCGTTTTCAGCGGAAAGGTATTTCCTACTTAACATTTACTCAAAAAAACAATGCTAAAGTTAGTACATTTCAGAAGCATGTAAAGAAGTCATACCGTGCCAGTACGGGTAAAGGTTTGAATTATTGTATGTTTATCCATCATCATCATGAATTATTCCCCTTGTTTTTCATGCTGTCGAATAGGGCGAACCTTCACTGAATAAAGAGTTTGCTCTAAAGCATTAATGTATTCCGGCTATAACAAACACATATATTATTGTAAACAATATCACACTTATGCAATTCGTGAAGCATTTTACTGGCTCGCAAGCCTCGAGTATTTCGTAGAAACATCTCTGAAAATGCATCTTGGTCTATGCGGAGGGAAATGGGTGATAAATTCGCGTCAATCATACGATCTATTACTTTCGTGTCCATTTTCACTTCTGCATCAGGACGAAGTCGAATCTCACAATCAACAAATTTACCACTGATAAACAGTGCGAATGGCTGGGATCCGCTTGTACAAGAACGCGATGATGGCGGAAGGCAAATTTTTCTCAAAAAAAGTATCGGCTGCCGAATCTGCTCAGTTCACTGCGCAGCTCACTCAGTTCATAGTATGCCTCGATGGCGGGTTTCTGCTCATTTCTAGAGTTCTCTTATACTGAATGTAATCTGGCCCAAGTCAACTCCCATTCTAATACAAATTAACGGCCCTTCCAATTTGCTTCGAAAAATTGAATCACCGGCGCTTCGATTAGCGTCAATTCTGTGATCTGCTCGTTGACCTCGAGCAAACTCATTTATGCATGAAAGTCTAGAAATGAGCGATGGCAAAAGAGAATGGTGAAGAAGAGGAAGAGGGGCGGACTGCACATTTCATTGGCTGAACACTGCTACGAATTTAGACATTACATCGGGTAAAGAAAATTTAATAGTTTTTTTTCTTAACGTATTTTTTAATAAAGTTTCCTATCCAGTATAGTGACTTCTTCGTAATCACCCTCACCGCCTGACATGAGCCAAGTTTTTTTTCTTCCTTTAATCAGTCTTCGCCTGCGCCAAGTCCATGCAGCAAGGAGGAGGCAAGTCGATCCCGTCGTATGGAGTGAAGAGTCCCCTTTGACCGGCAAACAACACAGATTTATTCTGAAGCTTCTCCAGGCTTTCATGCGGCTCTCCCTCCATCCAAAGCTCGTCCGGAATGACCCCAGCGAGCTTTCCATCGATGATAAACTGGTAGCGGTTTCGCTTCACTTTGAGGTCGTTCCGATCCTCGACAGACAACGGAGTCGGACTGCCAACGAAGGCGACAGACACGGAACAGGCCATGGAGATCCCGAAGACGAAAGACTCCTCAGATATCATTATCATGATAGAGTAAGCGGAAACAATTATTTACCTTATCTGTAATAATGGCTTTCTGCATCCCGTCCGGGCAATATCCGTTGTTGGTCACTGCGATGTAAGGAACATTCTTGAACTCATGTCCATGGATTGTGACGTTATGGAGGCCAAGACCGATGTTCGGATATTGCGGATAAGAGGGAGTTCGAGGGGCGGAGTGGTAGGGATGTCGCATGCAGCAGATGGGTGATTCGTTGTTGTTATCAACCGTAGCTTTGAGGTGTCCAAAGTCGTAAATAATGTAATAGGCCAGTTTGAGTGCCTGAATGTTCCCCCTCGTTGCACTAGACATATCAACTTTCTCAGCATGAAATGTCTCGACTCTCTTGCCATCCAGGTTCCTAGAATAAAAATGTTTTGGAAACTAACAGAAATAGTGTATTAACACTACTGACCACTTTTACCACGATTTATTAAATTTTGATTAGTGTTCTCTTTTTTTTGTTTCAAAAAGTTGTAAGACACCTTTCACCTGACGCATGAATACTAAATGACTGACCAGTGGTAGTCGAGCTCCTTCATCTTGTCTATAACAAATGTCGTATTGCTTGCCTGCTCCGGAGTCAACTCCATTGCATTCTTATCCGCATCGTGTTCGACACCGATTCGACACGGCACTGTAACATCCTTTTTGTATTAATTATTACTACACTTGCAACCTAAATACCATATTTTACCATGACAGTATTAGGTAGAAGAGTAACAGCGACTAACCGTCATTGTTGGAGACCGCCTTCATAATGCTTGCAGAGGCGGGAACAAATCCTTCCGGGCAGTTTTCAAAGATCTCTCCACTGTAACCCTTCCAAACGACTTCCAGATCCTGAATTCACATCTACTAAACATGCTCACTGTATAGTAAATAAAAAAAAATGCAGAATTAAATACAAGACTTCGAAGTGTCAGTTGTTCTTTTCGCTGACACAGACGACAACCGTTACGTGCCATTTTTGAATTTCATACACTCTCATGCTTTTAGCGATTGATGTGTCTAATAGATCATAAGCTTATTTTGTTAAGGCTATTTCAGTTCTGCTTCAAATACATACTTTATGTGTCGTTCCATTGATTTTGACATCTGCAAATCCCAAGCTGGTCACGAATCCATGATTGTCCATCGACAGTGATTTGTCAATTTACGTTGCTAAAAAATTAAAAAAATATATTATAATTATTTAGGATAATTTATAAATTTTCTACGAACCCATGAAGACAACGACGAAAGGGAAAAAGGCGAAGAATGGATTCTGAAACATCATTCTGCATCAATCTACCCTGTTTGAAGATGGGCCGGAAAAAAAACATCCAAATTATGCAATCCAAAAAGTAGGAAATTATGTTTGTCTGCGCATTGCCGAAACGAGAAATGAGGAAATAACAGACAATAATTTCTTTCCGCCTCCAACGCTCCTCAAGAAAATGACATACCACCTTTCCTTTTCTGTTTTTCTTTAAACTGATTCACCTGCCCATCTTGGAAAGAATAGAGTGTATCTCTAAACTCCTTCCCTGCTGAATTTTTAGAAAATATTAGTAAGCAATCGCTCATTTCTTCTCTCTTCCCTCTATCTTTAAGAACAAACATTTAAGAGCCTGAATCATATATTGCCATTTTATCCTTCTTTTTTTTCCTTGCCTTTCTTCTCATGTGTGCGGTTTTATTGGGCAAGTTTGTGTGCGATAAAACAAATCGTCCGGAATGACGTCAGAGGGCTTTCCATCGATGATCCACTTGAAGCGACCTTGCTTCACTTTGTGGTCGTTCGGATCCTCGCCAAGCAAGGGAGCCAACGAAGGCTGCAGTCCAAGGACAGACGCTGTATTCGGGAAGACGGACAACTCCTGACTTATCATTATTAGGACTGCAAAAAAAAATGTACTCCAGAACATGAAAAGAGAGAAGGAAAGAAAGGAAAGAATGCACAGAATCTATCAGTCATTCTCTCTCTCTCTCTCTCTCCTCTCCTTTTCACTGATGCTCTCAACAAATCACGTTCTCTCGTTAATTTTCTCTCTACGTCACTTGAAATATGAGGACGCTATTCAAAATAGCTCCAGATATTCTCTTTTTTTTCCATCTTCCCGAGATAGGCATACTTTCCCGCTTCTTCTCGCACCGTCCCTCGCTCTCTCTCTATCTCTCTTTCTCTACATTTCGCTCGTCTTCACCCCCCCCCCTCACGATCAATTGTCTATATATTTAATATTAATGTTCCCACAAGTGTACCGGTGCGCTCACTAAATAGTTCGGATCACTAAATAGTGAATAATTTTGTGTCGGCGGAAAAGTTTAGTAGGCTGTGCATTTATTTACTAGTTGTGTTAGAAAAAAAAACTTTATTCGTGTAATCTTATTTAGCTTCATTCCGCGTATTTTTCACTCCTTCACACAAGAGTCAAAATTTCAGATGTCGTTATGCTCTCATAGACAGAGCAACGTAATTCAAGGATATGCCGAGCCACTCCGCATACATCGGAAAGGTACAATCTTCATATTTGAATATTTAAAATGATACTTAGTATTATTCCTATATGTAAATTTGTAATCAAATTAATAGTTTGTCCTTTGACAATTTGATAATAATAATAATAGTAAATATTAAACAAAATTGTTATCCTAATTAATTTTAGCCAAACAATTTGTTTTTATTCTGGCAACAAAATATATGACCTCTTTTCATCATCTCTCTCGATGCTCCATTTCGAGGGTTCAATGAATGACCGCATTGTGGAAAGCGTATTTAAACCCCGTCGAAGGACTGCTAAAAAAAATGGAAGCATTCGGCCACTCGGCAGTAGACCAAATATTTCTGGAAATTTTGCATGCAGGCACCTGATCGGAATTTGCAGAGATAGGTTTGCTTTTATGTCATAGTGGAAGCTTCTTTTATGTCATAGCAGTCCTTCTCATCGCCATAACTTATAACTTTAATTTTAGTCACGGTCACAAAAGAGGCACGTGTATAGAATTAGCATGGTTAAAATACGATATTTAATACAAAGAAAAGTAGATAAAACGATAATGAGGATGGTAATAAGAGAGTGAACGAGTTGCAGATACCGTTTTTCACGCTTGTATTTCTCGTTTCAACGTTTAAATTTACGAAGAACTCCTTTATTGCGCTTGAAGTTTAGCAGTTTTCAACGTTAGTTGATTCATGTTTGTAATTGTGTTCGGATTACTATAGTATGCTACGTTTCAGCGGGTGGAAGGGCATGAGATGGAAGCTACAGAAGTCTCCTCTTTTTTCTATTCAGTGTGAGCCTACCCTTTATGCCAATGGTGGTACTTCATTTTTAACTTTAACGAACTGTATAGAGAAAAAAAAGAAATCATGTTCGGTGTTCAGACGTATTCGTTTTAAACATTAAATCAAAAAAAAAATAGAACTCAGAGTCGTTTCTGAAGAGTTGTAGTTTTGACTTGATTATTGCGAATATTCAGGCGCTTAAGAGCCCCATCAAAGAAAGAAACCGAGAGGGCGGCAATTTTCTTTTCGGCGGAGAGGCGCTGGAAGATGGCAGAAATCGTAACTTGAGGTGAGTATTCAGATTACATTGGTGTCATGGGAAAGATATGTTTTCAAGGAGAACAGTATTTTCTAGTTTAATCAAGAACAAACATTTAAGAGCCTGAATCATATATTGCCATTTTATCCTTCTTTTTTTTCCTTGCCTTTCTTCTCATGTGTGCGGTTTTATTGGGCAAGTTTGTGTGCGATAAAACAAATCGTCCGGAATGACGTCAGAGGGCTTTCCATCGATGATCCACTTGAAGCGACCTTGCTTCACTTTGTGGTCGTTCGGATCCTCGCCAAGCAAGGGAGCCAACGAAGGCTGCAGTCCAAGGACAGACGCTGTATTCGGGAAGACGGACAACTCCTGACTTGTCATTATTAGGACTGCATAAAAAAAATATGTACTCCAGAACATGAAAAGAGAGAAGGAAAGAAAGGAAAGAATGCACAGAATCTATCAGTCATTCTCTCTCTCTCTCTCTCTCTCTCCTCTCCTTTTCACTGATGCTCTCAACAAATCACGTTCTCTCGTTAATTTTCTCTCTACGTCACTTGAAATATGAGGACGCTATTCAAAATAGCTCCAGATATTCTCTTTTTTTTCCATCTTCCCGAGATAGGCATACTTTCCCGCTTCTTCTCGCACCGTCCCTCGCTCTCTCTCTATCTCTCTTTCTCTACATTTCGCTCGTCTTCACCCCCCCCCCCCCTCACGATCAATTGTCTATATATTTACTTTAATGTTCCCACAAGTGTACCGGTGCGCTCACTAAATAGTTCGGATCACTAAATAGTGAATAATTTTGTGTCGGCGGAAAAGTTTAGTAGGCTGTGCATTTATTTACTAGTTGTGGTAGAAAAAAAAACTTTATTCGTGTAATCTTATTTAGCTTCATTCCGCGTATTTTTCACTCCTTCACACAAGAGTCAAAATTTCAGATGTCGTTATGCTCTCATAGACAGAGCAACGTAATTCAAGGATATGCCGAGCCACTCCGCATACATCGGAAAGGTACAATCTTCATATTTGAATATTTAAAATGATACTTAGTATTATTCCTATATGTAAATTTGTAATCAAATTAATAGTTTGTATTTTGACAATTTGATAATAATAATAATAGTAAATATTAAACAAAATTGTTATCCTAATTAATTTTAGCCAAACAATTTGTTTTTATTCTGGCAACAAAATATATGACCTCTTTTCATCATCTCTCTCGATGCTCCATTTCGAGGGTTCAATGAATGACCGCATTGTGGAAAGCGTATTTAAACCCCGTCGAAGGACTGCTAAAAAAAATGGAAGCATTCGGCCACTCGGCAGTAGACCAAATATTTCTGGAAATTTTGCATGCAGGCACCTGATCGGAATTTGCAGAGATAGGTTTGCTTTTATGTCATAGTGGAAGCTTCTTTTATGTCATAGCAGTCCTTCTCATCGCCATAACTTATAACTTTAATTTTAGTCACGGTCACAAAAGAGGCACGTGTATAGAATTAGCATGGTTAAAATACGATATTTAATACAAAGAAAAGTAGATAAAACGATAATGAGGATGGTAATAAGAGAGTGAACGAGTTGCAGATACCGTTTTTCACGCTTGTATTTCTCGTTTCAACGTTTAAATTTACGAAGAACTCCTTTATTGCGCTTGAAGTTTAGCAGTTTTCAACGTTAGTTGATTCATGTTTGTAATTGTGTTCGGATTACTATAGTATGCTACGTTTCAGCGGGTGGAAGGGCATGAGATGGAAGCTACAGAAGTCTCCTCTTTTTTCTATTCAGTGTGAGCCTACCCTTTATGCCAATGGTGGTACTTCATTTTTAACTTTAACGAACTGTATAGAGAAAAAAAAGAAATCATGTTCGGTGTTCAGACGTATTCGTTTTAAACATTAAATCAAAAAAAAATAGAACTCAGAGTCGTTTCTGAAGAGTTGTAGTTTTGACTTGATTATTGCGAATATTCAGGCGCTTAAGAGCCCCATCAAAGAAAGAAACCGAGAGGGCGGCAATTTTCTTTTCGGCGGAGAGGCGCTGGAAGATGGCAGAAATCGTAACTTGAGGTGAGTATTCAGATTACATTGGTGTCATGGGAAAGATATGTTTTCAAGGAGAACAGTATTTTCTAGTTCAATCAAGTAATCATACATAGCTAAATTTATATATAAGACATCATGGTTTATGTATTTAGGGACTACGAAATATTTGTCAATAATATTATTTGCTTTCGTACACCTTCAGAAGCCGATCGATGAGGTTCTGTCGCTTACTCAGTTATATTGTGCAAAGAATGGTCAAGGGCATCACAGGGGATCGCCACTCATCGCCGATCGATTTCATTTTTTTCTTCATCACTCATGATTTGTCTGAAATGAATGGCTCGTCCGAGATAAATGAAATCTGTATGACCGACGTCTACATGGAAGACATCGCCATTTAAAAAGGCTATTGATTACAATAAAAACCCTTTACAATTAATCAAACGCATTTATTTCGGCTCTTAAATACATATTTTTTATACACTAGATTGATATAAATATTTCATTTAATTTAGCAATATCTATGTACTTATATAATTCTACTGGCCTTCATACATTCATTGGTTCTACAAAATATTTGTGTGAAATTGCACTTTACTCTGTGAAGAATGCTGATAAATTCGTTAATCAAATGATCAATTGCTTTCACTTCTCCTGCATCATCAAAGCGACTTATGTCTTCTTCAAATTTACGCCTAAAAATGATGCGAATCGAAGGGAAGCGCTTGCCCACACTACTTTTCATCTCTCTCTTTCTCTTTCTATATTTCTCTCTTTTTCTCTATCTCTCACTTTCTCTTTCTCTCTCTCTCTCGCTCTTTCGAATTTCGCCAATCAGTCAGAAGCCCAGAATCTGTCAGTCATCCGAGGAAACCCTCAAGAAGCATTCGTCCACGGGGCAGCAACTTTGCTGTTCATTCCATTCATACTCCTATCACACGGGCGCAACCATATCGATCACTCTCTCTCTCTCTCTCTCTCTCTCTCTCTCTCTCTCTCTCTCTTTTCTCTCTCTCTCTGCTTCTCTCCCTCTTTCTCTCTATCTCTAGCTTTCTCCCTCCCTACTCTCTCTCTCACACACTCTCTCTTTTTCTCTCTCTCATATCCCTACTCTCCCTCTCAACCTTCGTTCACCACGACAGCACTTTTTTCATTCAAATCTCTTGATCTCTTTTCACCAGCTACTTTACAACAGCAGTCCTTGCAAAATTGCTTGCTTCTGCTCTTTCCACATTTCTAGATCCTGATAACCGAGGAATTCATTTGTATGCTTAGATTACTTATGGCTTTATTATCAACCCTGGAGCTCTTTTTACTTTACTTTCAAAATTAATTACAGTATTCTCGCCGATGAATGCGCTTCAATTTTTTCCTGCCGCCAATAACGCGCTCGCTACTCCCATGTATTCTTCATTAGCTCACACTGGAGAGCATAATTTCAGATTTCGCCATATGCTCTCATAGACAGAGCAAATCAAGGATCAGCCGAGCTACTCAGCCTACATCGGACAGGTACAATATCCATTTTTATTTCTCATTTTCAAAATCTTCTCCTTTCTCTGATAAGAAAATACAGAATTAATTAATTGATCAAAATATAATTATTAGCCTTTTAGTCACGCTTGTCTGTATACTTTTTTTTATTAGATAAACGTATTTTTTTCTCTTTTCAACGTAAATATTTATAATGTTATATTTAAAATATGTCCTGATTTCAAATTAATAGTGGTCTTTTGGTTATTTGATAATAATAATAGAAAAAATAAAGTTTGCCAAACAAATTTTTTTTATTCAGGCAAGAAGACATATTGCCTCTTTTTAACATCTCTCTCTTTCAATGCTTCTCAAACGTCGACTTTTCGCGGATTGAATGAACAACCGCAATTGTGTTGTTCATACCCTTCATACTGGTCTGCAGTCAAAGCCATACTGGCACACAAACAAATGTGCGTCCTGCTTTCATATATTATCATTATGCTACAATTTATATAAAATATGTTGTCTCCGATATTTTAAGCTACAACCCTCGTGTGACCAGTGCAGCCGATCGTCAACAACAAAGCGGTGAGTATTCTTTGTTGCACTTCTATAACGTGCAATTTGGTAGCCAACATTTGTAGCGTGATCTTTCAACATCATTTTTTTTCAACGCATTTAGGCGACACAGGCCGTTGTGGCGAGTGACGAAATCCTAACAAGCGCAATGTTCCATAAAAAATTGGACTCTGTAAATAGGTGTTTATTTTAGCTACCACAACCTCATGGAAGCGATCGTAGTTGGCATGAAGAACAAGCTCTTATGATTAGCGCAAAAGTACGCAAAAGTCAAGCGAACGCTCTCGTGCTCTCATATGCTGCACATTTGTCCTGATTAGTGTTTTTTTTAAATATATAGTTACTGTCAAATATTCAAAGATGGATAACTCCTTCTTATATCAAAATGTCATGTCACGTTTCAGCGGCGCAGGGCGTACTGCTCGTGGTGGAGTCTCTTGACTCGGTGTCCAACGATGTATGCGCATTGAACCCGATCACAGAGCAGAGTAGAATCAAAATGATCAGATTGGCTGAGTCGGTCATCACACCGATCTTCCCCTTCCCTCTTCCCGGAATAGAGAGAAGTCGCACATTCTCCAGCAATCATATCCTCGGCATCTGCGCTGATTGGTAAGCTTTTATGCCACAATTAGTGGAGCTTCTTAACGCAGTCCTTCTTATCGCAATATAGCATTCCACTTTTCAGTGATTCCGACGGGAAGGAACATGAGCCACACGAGTTGAGCTGTGAAAGTTTCTCAACCTTGTTCAATGTGAGCATTCATGATTTGTGCGTGTTGAATATATCCAGTGTGGTCATATCATTCAACAATTTCAGTAATTAATAATAAAAAAAAACTCCAGAAGGCTCTGCCGCAGCATTAATCTTGCCGTTTGTCCAAGACATGTCAAGGACAATCGGTCATGACCGTTCCAAAATAAAACGAACACATGTCCTGGACACATCCACTTCTGCCTATCTTAATACACAGGGGTCTAGGACATGTCTAAGAGATGTCCTGGACGTGTCCTGGACAAAAAAGAAAAAAATCTCAAAGGTCATGGACACTTTTGTTGTCCCTTACGTGGTCATGACCATAGCGAGAGAGTGCATAAACGCGGAGAACACAGAGTGACACGCTCGCGGTTACTACCGATGTCCCGGACAGATTATGGCATGCGACCCAGTTTACGACATACGCTGTCAAAAGAAAGGTATCATATTGTCTTTCCTAAGCCTCTGTAGAGTATTGCGTAAGCGTTTGGTTGGGAATCTCGGGGTTGCGGGTTCGACACCCGGTCAAGACATTTTTTTGTTTTGTTTTTTCTTTCTCACCGTTTACACATAAACAAAATGAGAAACTCAAGAAAACAAAACAAGAAACTCATACAAACTCGCAACTTCGCGGCTTAGCAGCATCCTCTGCTCGGCGCCGTCGTATTGAAGCAGTGCTCGTAAATGTTGCATGGACGGCCCCCCGTTCCTCTGCTATGTTTCTCACTCCCACCGTTTTTGTTATGCTCATGTTATGAAGCCACATCTATATAAATGTTGTTACATCTAAGAATTTCTCGAGATGTGGTTGTGCATGACAAGATACAGGGAAAATGGCTTGCAGGAAGGACTTAGGACGAGCAAACGAGAAGTTGCAGCCTGTTTCTCCTGTCGGATGGGGTGACCCTCATCCAATTGCTTGGTGCATAATTAGATAACCTGTCTGGTGCACTTCGACTTAAAAAGTTGAATTTTTTTCAAAAGTGGACTTAGGGTGAACCGTTTTTGCTTCTCTTTTTTTAATTTGATTATTCTTGTGAAATAAATATAGAATAACATTAAAAAGAGCTGAAAATGTCAAAAAAGTATTTTAACGCGCATATGCGCATTTGTCCATGACCTGTCCTTGACGTGTCCTTGATATGGTCATGACCAAGAACGGTCGTGACCGATTGTCCTTGGACAAACGGTAAGATTAATGCCGCGGCTGATCTCTTTTAAGTCCATGTAATCATATGTGCATACATCCGATATCACAATTCACCTCTTCGTACTCTTACATGCCATAATTTTGGAAGAAACAGAAATTGTGTGTCACAACTTTGTTTTGTCTTAATGCTCTATGCGACATGGCAAATTCTACAATGTATCACTGAAGAGACAGAATGAAATCTACAATAAAATTTTTGTCCTCTCACACAACGTTCTTGTAGAAAAAAAAGAACAAACAAATTTTACAGCTTTTGAATATGGTTGAACGATGACTTTTATCAAATGCCATTCAGTTTGAGTTACTTCGATTAATAGCATTTGAGTAATTTCCATTAATGATTTCCATACATTGTAGATGTGTCTGCTTAAGGTAAACCTTAGTTTTCGTGACGCCTAATGAAGTATGCCATCGGCTGACGTATTAGCAGGTGAATTTTTGAGCCCCGAAGTTCACTGATTCTCCAGTCATCAAGTCCAAGCCGTAGACAGATGTACGGAAGGCGACGAAGGCGTCTTGAATATCATGCATTGAAGTTCCTCCCTCAGTGGTCCTCTGAAAAATGGTACATACTTATAAGTGCACTGTGAAAATAATAATGCATGTGAAAGTCTGTGATGGTAAAAATGGTGAATGAGATACACACCGTTATTTTCATAACTGCGCCGTTTGCGCACGAAATACGACAGTGACCTGGAGAAGCGTCGTCGACCTTGAGCGAGGCAATCTCGGGCGCCGAGAAGCCAGCTTGAACGAGAAGCGCCGTGCACGAGTCAGGCTTGCAGGTTGCCTGATTGAAAGAAAGGAAGGATATTCGAACTAGGCTACATAACGAAGAAACGCAGCCGCTTCTGATTGTGAGCGCGAAGGAATAATGAATGACAACAGTGGCGAGGGGATGAGTAGAATATTGTTGTCCAGGACCATCACAACAACTTAGCAGAGAGACCCCGCGCGGTTCGCCCCTGTACTTTACAAACTTTTGGGTTTACGCCGTCGTTAACTTGCGATGTCCATTCATTATCCTTGCAGATCAAATAGGCGGTGACAATCTCTTCGTTTGTAGTAGCGCGTTCCTGAACATCTTCTTTCAGAACGGAAAGGAGCTCCACAATCCTTAAAAGAGCGCCTCGACGAGAACACACAACTGACAGAATTGACCAAGCCGTTGCGACAGACGGCGAAGACGGATCGAACGCCATTGCTTACGGTAGTCGTGTAGACCAAGTCAGAGAAGGTGCCCCCGGTCAGATCGGTTAGAGCTGGACACATCGCTTCCGCAGGCGGCGCTGGCGTCATCAGTTCAACTGTGAAACATTACAAAAGCTCTCCTACGCAGGAACAGAGACTTGCTTATCTAATTTCCAAGAAAGAAGAGAAACAATCGTAGCTTTACAAGAAATGTATGAACAAAGTCGGCAAAATTTTCGGTAAGGAGCTAATCTAAGGCAGCTTGCCCCTAAAAATGATGTGCTCAACAAATGGCTAATATGAACTAATAATATTAAAACTAAAAGTGATCAGTCAATCGCAGACCTGGCGTCGCACAAGTCGTATACATTAGTGCCTCCTGGATGCCAAATGGGCGCCAAACTTCTCCATCGCAAAAGACTTCTGCTTCCGGCGCCGTAAGGCCATCCTTCACCGATTTGCCACCATTCTGTTTTCAAGTTGAAGACTTCAGATAATTTTTTCGTTTGGTTACTCTCTAGCGATCTCTATAAGCATGCAACAACTTACATAGGTTACGATTAGATCGCCAGGAGAGCAAATTGAGCCGCAGTTGGAGACGGCAGGAGGATAATTTAGTTTGCAAAAATGACCTTAAATGACGAATTAAGAATGATTTAATTTAGCACCCCCCACTTATTCGACAGAGAACGAACCACTTGGGCATAGAATCGCTAGGTTACTTTCGAGCATACACTTGCAGTCATCTGAAGAGGCAAGAGTCATTTGAAAAGATTTGTGTCTACCTTATTGGCCCGAATTTAACTAGTCAATATTGCTATGTATGGATCAACAACTGAAGGGGCAGCACGTACAGCATGCGACAGGCTGCGTGACCGGCAATCCTGCCTTGTCCACGATGCCAGGCAGCTTTGGATTGCATGTGATCGAGTGGAGGATCTTCGAGTGCTAAAGAAATGGGAGCATTTTTAGTCGTCTATTGTTTCCGCAATTCCGTACGAGAGGGCTATGTGTGTATATCAGATGTGAAGGTGCCGTTAATGGAGCAAAGCATAAATAGCTTTCATAACTAAAATTTTTTGGCAACATTTATGTTCATGGCCCCAGAACCATATTGTTTCGCTGACATCCGCAGTCTGCAGCTGAAATAGGCGGCCGCAGTCCTTGGTATCGCATCCGAACTCGCCGACAACATTTGGCGAGGCAGGCGCAAGCGTTGTGGCAGGCTGGGCCTCCGGGTCGGCCGTCGAGTACGTGACGTCATCGCAGTCGCACATATACTCTGCAAAAGGAAAACAGTTTTGAGGACTTAACATTTTCGTAAAAGTTCTCATTAGCTTTACCCTTCTTGCAGAAGACTCTTGCTTTGTCTGGGAATGATTTTGCCGGAGTCGAGGTGTCTTCGTATTTGGGCGGGCTCTCTTGACTGCACGTCAACTCAACGACCACCGCCGCGTCACCGGAGGTCTGAACAAAGAGAGATTGTTGCGATCTTGAAGAGGAAGGAGTATTTTCTGGTTTAATTATTCTTTCTTTCTTTATTATATCCAGTGTATAATATCTTATTCACAAATTATTATTATCGACGGCAATCGGAACAAATATGTCGCATTAACGAGAACAAGAAGATAACACACGGAACTTACGGCGTGCGCAAACATTTTGGCGCCGTTCCCACACGCGAACTTCTTGCAGCCGGACGACGTCGTTGCTTGCATCAGAAGAGCCGCGTCCGTGCAATCGAAGAGGACGCCGCCGCAGACGGCCGCGTCTGGCGCCTGCCAATCAGACGTAGACATCAAAGTGTCATATAGATGGAAATATATCAAGTCCGAATGTTATCATATCTTCCATATCTGCACTATTCTGACCATGAGCCGACTCACCTCGCTACATAAACATTTACATATCTTCTCGCGTCTGCGCTTAGGAATGTTAAATGTGATGACTTTTTACGTTGTGCATTCACATTCTTATTACATATTTATCTCTGCTTGGCAGTTTATTTCTGGTCTGGCAAGGGTGAATTCTTTTTAGCTTCTCTCGCATCTTCTCTTTTTAATCCCACTCTCTCATCGCTAGGCTTGTTACATTTACTCATGCCTCTCTCTAGCCTTTCTTGATCGACTCGGGCACGCATGATCCGCCTTCCCATTGCTTTTCCTCATCTACTGACAAAATTAGAATCTCGCTATAAAATTGAGTCACATTAATACTCTTAACAATTTAAGAAAAAAGTAGTTTTTTAACTGTTTCAGCCTCAAACCTCATACAGGACATCATCGCATTGTACGCATGGTGGAACTGTTGAAGTGGTTGTCGTGCTTGTTGTGCTGGTAGTTGTTGGTGGCAGTGACGTGGTACTCACTTGCGGTGGCCTGCATACGACAAAAATTCGTTTAACAAAGTTGTAAAAATTATGTCCAAGAGAAAGTTCAGAGCGTTTTTTTCACTTTCTTCTTATTTTCAACAACTTTCTCCTTATTGGTCGAATCGAATTTTTTTGTATTGTACGCTCGTCAACTAACAATAAGTGTGGCCTCATTATTAGGCCATAGTAAATATTAATAAAATAAATATAATAAAATTAAAATAAAGAAAACCTTGTTGTAGACGGATGAGTCACAACCATGGCCATGCAAGCCAAGGATACCGAGACGAAATTGTAGGTTAGGCAGAAGGTGAGGTAGTAGCGTGGCGGCATTCCTGGAAGGGAAAGAACGGTGAATTGCGACGGCTCTTGGATAGGCTGCGATACTCGAGTGACACTAAAGGAAGTTGCTGCCTTATATAGTTTTAAACCTTGCTCCGAGCCAAGATATGGGCAGTATTTGATACGTCAAGCAAGAATTATTCACACTGATCCTTTGTAATTAAAGAGAGCCCAGGAAAGCGTGAGCCAGCGCAGCGGGTTATGCCGTGCGTGACATGTTTAAATTCGCTTGCGCATGGGCGGGTGGCACTTCTCCCCTCTGCAGTGTTCAAGGCCATGCCGCAGGCGATGAGCGGTCGCACTTTTGGAAGAGCCATTCGATGTGTGGTGGTTAGAACAAGAAGAAAGAATTAGAGAATTCCATCCTGAAATAAAGCTTGAAAATAAAACACTCTTGTCATTTGCTAATCCTATTTTCATTCGCTTACGCTACCGAGTGCTCCTTTAATGAATGATATGTGAATTATATATATGTATATATATATATATATAATTATATATATATGTATATATATGTATCTTATATGCCTAAATTATCCAACAGCAACCCCTTGATTCTAGAACACAATAATGTCATTCATGCTCTTGTGCAATATAATAATGATAATGAACCGAAATAAGATGGGTTTTTTTAAACCTTCGTTCTTCTAAAACTTTAAGGAATCTTGGTGACCGTAAGATGTGTCTTTACCTGTTGTTTTAGTGTGACTACTCGTCCAAATAAAAGCTTTCATTGCAGCTAGCAAAACGATGTTGTTTCTGGTCCATGTCTCTATTGTCTTAAATCATTTTTCATTATCTCATTTAATGTGTTGGAATCTCTACTGAAAGCAGGTCAATAGTTCCCTCATAGGCTACCTTTCGGAGTCACTGGCAGTCTTAAATTTTGGAATATTATACTCTTTAGCGAACTCTTCCTGTGCGAGGTCAAACAACGGGATGAGAGATGGTTGGAAAGTGAGATTGCGTGTGCTTTCCTTATAGTTTTTTCTCACCTAATCAGGTGAAACGTGTTACAGAGAGAGAGAGAGAGAGAGAGAGAGAGAGAGAGAGAGAGAGAGTTTGAGAGGGAAGAGAGAGAGAGAGAGAAGAGAACGGAGAGAGACAAAGAGACCCTCTCCTCACAATCAGTAAATGATTGAGCCCCGCCCCTACCCACTGCCTTGTCTTTGAGGCGTTTCAGAACGTCTCCTAAAAATCACGACTACTTCTTGGCATCAAGGGGGACTGCGCTATTGGGAACGATGCATTTGAATAATAATGGACGAAAAAAGGCATTATTTTTCTCTCTTTGCTTAATCATGATGTTAAATTTCGGCTTTGCACGTTTCAACGCTACAATTCATTATGACGAAAAATATTAGGATCATAGCTAATTGGTTTGCTCGCTTATGGTAAGGCTTGAAATAACTGTGGTAAGCAGCGATGTTTTCAACGAAGAAGTTTATAACGAAGGAGATTAGAGCATGGCATAATACCTGCTATTATTTTTATGTCATAGCTACATATATGCATATAAGCATTACATTGACAGGAAGAAAACTTTCAATGGTAATGATCCCGGTTCTCAAATTCATGATTTTTGACATCTTTACCGAAAGCAGCTCCTACAATAGGTCTCTCTCCTATAGACTACCTTTCAAGAAATTTTTTTAAATTTAGTTATAGCCAGTGACATAAATTGCGCACTTGGAAGAATATCGTGTTACGTGGATCCTTTAGACTCTTTAGCAAACACTTCCTGTGCGAGGTCAAACAAAGGGGTTACGGGGGTGGAAAATGCGATAGCGCCTACTTCTCACCTAATCAAGCGAAACTTGAAAGAAAGAAAGAAAGAGGGAATGTGATAGAGAGAGAGAGAGAGAGATAGAGAGTGATAGAGATAGATTGAGAGAGACCATCTTCACCCTCCGCCGCTTCTCTCCCCCTCCCCCCATGGAACATCCTAGAGCTTTCCCTAAGAGTCACAACTTCTGCCAGATTATATTAAAACAGAACATTTATTAAAGAGCGTTGCGTTCAACAGCATAAAAAAGATTATCATTTTCTTTGACTCTCTAATCATGATGCCAATTCAGACTTTATAATTTTGTAATTCGTTGGCGGACCTGTTGTTTTTGTACAAAATTATCTTTTTTTACCGATTCAACGGCGGAATGAGAGGGCACAAAATTGAACTGATGATGTAAAACGCTACATAGATTGTCTCTTTCTGCACTACTGCATCTTTTAAATGATGAAGAAACTTTAAGAAAGCGAATGAGAAAGCGACCGTACTCCTAGGATGTATCCACTATTACATGAATATCGGTCGCAAACGGTTGTGTCCACAAGCAGCTTGCTATCGTCACACTCGAGGCCTGCAGGACATGACGCAACGCCCGGTCGCGCGCAATTGTGACAAGTGCCAGTTTTATCTGCGAAGAAGGACAATAGTACATGTGCATTTCTATGATACGACTCCCTTCCTGCATTTGTTCAACAACTATGGTAACGCATATATTACATACGGAAGAAGGGAGAGACGGGAAAACCGTACTTTTTGAGCAGGTCGAAAGTGATGAGATCCTGCTGGCTTAGAGTGAGCATGCATCAGATTCTACATCTACCAGTTACCAATAAATCACGCAAAATATGATACGCGGCTCAACTTTCACAAGTTCTCGTACTCAATGTTGACGCATCTGTGACGTTTTCACACTTGCAACCGTCAAAGTGCCGATCTTGAGCATCATCTCGCGCAGTCATCCATGTTTTGTCATGAAATGTAAGCAGACGTGAACATGATATTGTCTTTCAAGTATTAATAAGCTGAAGTGGCATAAAATACTACTTTTAATACGCTACTTACAATTACATTTTTCTATTGTCTTTATTTACATCTTCTTTCTAATTGTTATTGACTTTCTGATTTATAATTTCTACAGACGAGGACTGACTGAATAACAGCGGAAATAACACGAGTACACGTCGTTGGGGGTTTCCGCTCGAGGAATGCAAAAAATGTTGTATTTAAAAAAAAATAATTTCATGCAAAAATTAAGTTTCGAGATCTATTTTAAGTAAAACTCCTCATAATATCAAAAAGATGAACTAAAAGCAAAGCTTACGCATCGTGGGATTCCCTTTCTGCAGAAGAAGAAGGTCATGAGACCGCCTTCTATTGTAGCATTCGCGAATTAGCCAACACTTCCATATCGTCAGGATAGACTGTTAGCGGGTCGCAATCAGCTATAAATAATAGAGCTAATTATTTGAATAAAATATTAACAAATGTTTTAAAAGTTATTTTTGGTCATCAATCCATGGCATAACACAATTTAAATTATCATCTATTAGATCTAACTTCGTCCAGATGCCAGTTGCATTGAGAGGAAAAGAGCGAACAGTCCATGAAAAATCTTGATTGCCTTCTAGTCATTGTAAACTCTGAAATGGTTACAATTTGTTTGCATTGGGAGTCTTTTGCGTTATATTCACAAGTTGAAAGAAAATGATGGAAAAGTGGATGACGAATAAAGTAAAAAGATGATATTTTATGGCAATATATGTAGTTCTCCTTGAGGCAGGTAACGGTTGAAGTAAAGCCATCCTGCAGTTGAAAATGACATAGTTACCGCGGACTGCTTCAAGGGGAACAAAGAAATGAGGAAAGAAGAAAAAGGTCAGCTAGCAAGGAAGTCTCTTGGAAGTTCTATGTAGTTTATGAAAAGGCTTTAACTGAGGAGCATGTGAGGAAAACCTTCACCAGAAAAAAAAAGAAAAAAACATATATGGTTTCGTCGATAACATTTAAAAAAAAAATTAGAACCTAGTCAGGAGAATTAAAGGCCAGTGACACATATGTGATGTACATATGTACATATGTGTGCTAAGAAAAGGCAACTGCTAAGAAAAGCCCTTTATGAGCCTGCTGCAATTTTCTCTCCTTCTTCACGTGTCATTCAGCCTTCATTCCCATCTTGAGAATCATGCTAAATACTGTTTACTGCTACTTTTCGGGGTTCCGCTGACGGAAGGAGGTCGTTTCTAGGAGACCCATTGTCTAATTCCGCAACTTGCTCGTTCAAGTCTAAGATACTGCTAAACCAGGATGATGTGAATATAAGCGCAGCAAAATGTGATTGCGATAAAAGTGTAGATTTTTTGTTGCTGTTTATGTTTACCTTTGAAGGCAATCGAATGATTTAGCCAAGTACACATTCGCTAACTCATTAGATTGCCTTCTCATATTATTCACTCCATTTCTCCTCTTTAGAAAGAGCTGCCCGCTTACTTGGAACAATGGACAAGAGACATGCTCGCTGGCACCAGTCATGTGGAGGGTGTCAAGGGTTGAAGAAAACAACAGCAACATTTAAAATTAGGCAAACACGTTAATATGTAATATGTTTTATAATTTCATCTGCTCATCTTGGTCATACTTTTATTTAACATTCACAAGTACATATTCTGATGGACACAGGTGGTTCTTTTGAAGGTGGAGAAAGTCTCACGGTTTCAGTATCGACATAGAGAAAGAGAGATACATGGCAGGAGGAAAGAAGGAGATACCGGTAATCACGGAAACGTTCGCGAAGTACTAGGTGTCTCAAAAGTTTAAAATTTAATTTTATTTATTTTAAAGGGGGCTTCTAAATGGCAATTGGGGGGGGGAAGAGATGGCAGCGGGCATGCAGAAAAGAATGGACAGGAGAAAAGAGCGTGATCGGTGTCAAAAGTCAGGTATTGTACAGTAGAAGCAAAGAATTCATTCTAAATGTATGGAATGAAATAATAATGGAATTACAAAGAAAAACTAACAGAAATCCCATGGAGACATACATTACTGTATGATCAGTACGACAAAAGAGAAGAAGACAAACCATCAAATTTATTCTTCTGAATACGCACATTCCAGCATTAGAAGAAAAAAACCCGCAGGAAAAATGACACTGTAGCGCGAATAGTCCAACTGGCACTCAATTTTTCCAGTAAATAATTAAATCCGTCAATAGATATAGGCTAGCGGCGCTAGCCCAAAATGAGGGCCGGCCCAAATTTCCAAGGCCCTCTAGGGCCGGGCGGGGCCGGGCCCAACCTTGGGCCCGGCCCTGAGCCCGATTGGGCCCGATTTTTGCAAATGTGCTAGCGAACTTGCATATAACCGACCGAACTCTCATCGTTCACCCATAATATTGCAATTCAGCAGGAGTCGTATTTCGATTCGGAATTAAATAAATGAGAAGCCTTGTGTACGCGAAGCTAAAAGAAAATTTTTCTATGAGAATATTGCGAATTAGAATTTGGAAGTTGACATTTTTTTTAAAAATGGGCCCACCGGGCCGGCCCGGGCCGGCCGGGCCCAAAATTCGAGGGCCCGAAATCTGAGGGCCGGGCCGGGCCGAGATTCTGGGCCCTAAGGGCCAGCCGGGCCCAAAAAAGTTGGGCCAGTTTCCACCTCTGCCTAGCGCTACTGCATTGCTCAAATCGTGAATGCGAACTCACACTACATAGCAAATCACGACTTCTTAACATTCGTCGACTTCTCGATCGATCGATTTCGGTTCGCTGTCAAAAGTCAGGAAAGCTAGGGTAGAAACAACAAGAACATTCTAAATGAGTGGAATGCTGTAATAATGTTATTACAAAAAAAACTACAGAAGAAATTCTATGGAGAAATACATCGGCGTATCAGTTAGTAAAAAGAGGATAAGTCAAACAATCAAATTTAATCATTTGAATGCGCACATTCCATTATTCCAAAAAAAAACCCCCGATGGAAACATGACACTTCAGCGCGAGTAGTCTGATTGGGTCTCAGTTGTTCTTATTAAAGGCCCGCAAAATAAGTAAATCAGTCAATAAATATAGGCTAACGCTGCTACATTACTAGAATCGCGTACATGATGAATACGAACTCTTACTACGTAGCAAATCACGTCTTTTTAGCATTCGTCGACTTCTCGATCGATCTATTTCGGTTCAATGCGCGAGTACGAATGCTCGTCCTTGCACAGTTGCGAAAGCGCGCGCGATTGGACGAAGAGATTGGATGATGACTTTTTCTTGGAAGTATCGATTGAATGGCTAATCAGGCATCGGTCACGCTTGGGCACTTGCTTCTGGTACGGCGCCTTCACGATGGCTCTGACATCGACGCGCGAGGCGTAGAAGGGGTCGCGCGCGTGCTTCATCTTTTCTCCTTCTCTCACAATTTCCCTCTCTTGCGTCATCGCCTTGCGCGCTACTCTGATGAGCCGGGAGGTCACGCGCGTCAGGTCTCGCTCGCTAGGCTCGTGCTCGCCAATGAGCGCGAGTATCTTGAGAGCCATGTCACGCGCGCTCGGGCAGATGCTGAAGAGCGCGATGAGCGTTCCGGTGCTGACGTCCGGGAGCGAGGCGACTGACGTGGTCGCGACACCTTTGCTATCGATCGATATTCCGTCTCGCGCGAGTAGCGCATGAAGGCGCGCGACGCGCATCCCTCTCATCCGGACAGCCCTGGAACATGGTCGTGCGGTGGAAGCTGGCTGCTTTGATGTTCCCATCGACGTCTAAAATAAATTTTCAGGTTAACATTTAAGGAAATGTGTTAAGTTGGGGCTGTACTTCTTACTCACTAAAAAGGATACCCAGGAGGGCTCTAAATATCAGCTGAGCTACAATCAACATTTTGACAGGAGCGGCGTAATACGGAGCGTTCAAGTAGTGAGTGGGATTATGACATCTTTAGTACTCACCATTCCGCTCGCAAGAAGTGGCACTTCCTTGTTCTCATCGGGCTCCTCGGTGGTCTCAAACGAGCAGCTAGCGATGCCGTTTCCTTCGCCTCGCTCACTCTCGTCTTCTTCTTCTTCTTCTTCTTCTTCTTCCATGTCTAAAGAATCTGGAAAGGAGGCCAGTCTAATAGAAACATGTTTTTGAATGGAACAACAGTACAACTATGAAGTCAACATTTTTTATTAAGCAACTCTACTTGAAGACATACTGTACCTATCTTCATTATTGCCCTTCTTAATATTTTTGTTAAAGATTACGGTATACTAATCTTTCTAAACAGAGCAAAGAAATGCTTCTGACCATTTGTGAAAGTCGTGCTTGCCATGAATGAGGAAGAAGAAGAGGTCTCACGTTCCGTCACGTCCTTCGAGACTAGATCCACTCCATAATTGTCTTGTGGTTCGCCAACAAAGACTTGGTCGCCTTGGAAAAGGCTTCCTGAAGTGTTCTTAATAACGACTTCGTTTCTGAAAACTAAACGGATGCAAGAGCTACATTTTTAATTGCCAAAATATTCGTAGAATAAGCTTGAGATTTCGACATTGTGCAATAAATGTTCGTAAAATGCTAAACAATAACTTTCTTTTCGCAAAAAAACCGCAGAAAAAGACAATTTGACTCCCACCTGTAAAAAAATTCTCTGGAGTGCATGTCTCACAGCCAGGCTCAAGCTTGACTTGGTCAGCCTCCATCTTTATCTCGGACGATGGAGAGGCTGTTACTGTAGACGCCAGCAACGAATCATCCGTCTCTTCTTTAACTTCTAACGACAAGAAGTAACGTTCCTTCAACAAATATAATTAAAATAAAATGGAAAAAAAACTGCGAATTTTCCACACTAATCATGATAATCTTCCACCATTTCAACTATTAACTACAAGTCGAAAGTAATGAGTGATTTCACACAAGATTTCTCAATCAATAAGAGACAATTATCAACGATTCTCATGCCTCTTCTCGTAGACTACTGCTCTCGTCTGGCTGCTCGCTGTCCGCTGTGGAGCGGTTCGTCTTGACCGGCGGCGAGTCCATCAGTGCGACATCTGCGGCCACGATGAATAGTCTCGCAAACGCGCACGTTGTCGGGTGCTCGGCAAGCTCGGCCGCGTGATTCTCAAGCACGCCAATGATACAGCGCAGGCTGGTTCGGGTGCGGGAGAACCGTTTCTGCAAAAATATCAAAAGGAACAAGCATTTATTGTTTTTCTATAATGGCACAGGATATCACTGAATCACTCAACACAGCAGATATTGTCTACTTGCTTGGAAAGTTCTTATTTTTTTCAATATTCTTTTGGCGGCACCTGTTTACTGCACCCTAGGATGGGCGGGTTACAACGGGACGGACAAACCTGATCAAGCCATGTCCACTGCGCGCAATCGAAGAGACAGCCCGTGATGCGGTGAAGCAGCTGGTAATCGGCGCCCTTTCGAGCTGAGCACATGAACGTGACCTTCAGAGATCAGGGCATAAGAAAAATAGAGAGAGAGAGGGCAAGTCAGAGATAGAGAGAAAGAGGAGAGAGGATAGCGTTAGAGTAAAAATAGAGGAGTACGATTCAAGGACGTAACACTAATAGGAGGGGCTGGGGGTGGTATATCTTCTGCTATATAGAAAGCTTCATCTGGAAGAAGAGAGAGGGAGGGGGAGATAGAAGTAGAGAGAAGCAGAGAAAGTTAGGAAGTGAGACGCAGAGAAAGAGAGACAGAGGCAGAGAAAACACTGACCAGCTTGGCGTATTCCATAGTCTCCGTGTTCGTTCGAATAACAGCGAGTCGCGACTCGAGATTCGGCGCTGTCTCGAAGGCGCAGACGGAGAAGAAGGACAGCATGAACTTGGCGAACAAGACAAGGATGATGTCATCTGTAAAATATTTAAATATAACTTGTAAAAATATATTTTTTTAAAGATTAAATTTTTATAATATAAAAAATGCATTATTGAAAATTAAAATTTTTATTGATTTATATATATACTCAAGGAAATGATTGGATTGAAAATTAAAATTTTTATTGATTTATATATATACTCAAGGAAATGATTGGATTGAAAATTAAATTTTTTATTGATTTATATATATATACTCAAGGAAATGATTGGATTGAAAGATGAACTTATTCGGTTGAAAACATTATATTTATGGGCTTATAATTATTAATTACATATCTAAGTAAATAAAAAGTTAGATAAGCGAAATGTTGGTGAGAATGAAAGAAGTAGAAAAGACGAAAAAAAGGCATACGGATGGAGTAGTCCAACTTCTTCTCGACATCTTCGAGAAGTCGCCGCATATGGTTTATGCACACTTCAGTGACCTGAAAATACATTATATAATATATACAGTACATCCTACGAGCCAGGGATACGATATAAGAGATAAAATATCAAGCCATACGTGCCAAATTAAATTATAGGAGAAAATTATTTACAAGATATTGTAAGAACTTATTCATCAAATTAAAGCATTACTCTTCATATTCTGCATATATGAAATATATTTATATTTATTGATCTTTTTCCACCCGTTTTCATCTTGAAGACATGAGCATTTTTCAATGATATTAGAAATAAATAATAAGAATAATAATAATAGTAACATTTTTTCTCCTAACCGATGAAGAAGTGCTATTCCTTCCGATGGAGCCGCACAGGATGGCCATGCCTGCGATGAGCTGCTCGGCTGGAGAGGATGTCGACGAATTCAGTGTAGCGACCGCCTGTAAAAATAAATAAGAGAGAAATGTGTATCACTAATCAAATATTAGTTATGTACTCGAAGAGCTGCTTATCTGAAGTTTTTCGACAGCTTATGGATCATTTTAGTTTACTCAATAAAAGCTTATCATTTGGATTCAGAACAATCAGATGCAAGATGGATTCGGTCAATATTGGTGTCAATTTCTGCGAGAAATTTGAGATATCAAATATCAATGAGAAAGAATGGAAGAAAAACGGAAAAGAAGAGCAAGAAATTCTAACCATTCGATGCCAGTTTTGCGCCTCGCTGCGCAGGATGCGAATCTGGTCGCGCCATTCGAGGAAGTGCAATCCTGCCTGCTCCTCATAACACTCCTGGCGATGAAGTCGCTCGAGCTCATGTTCCTCCGAAAGGTCTCCCATCTTTTCGTGAGACGCTTTTCAGCTAGCTTAAAAGGTATGGCATTTTGAAGCCTTAACACACCAGAAGACTGTACAGCATTAGCTTCAAGAATACCAAATCATGTTATATGTTGGCCCTCAACCGAGCGGCTTTAACTTATTTAATAAAAAAACATGGAATTTGCAAATGAATAACAGAAAGCCTTTGCTCTCCGCCTCAAATAACATCACAATAGTGAATTTCAGCAACAAAATATGGTTTGTTAATGGAGACGAAGAACAAGTAGTATTTAGTTAACGCGTAAAAAAAATTACATAAAGTATGTTCCAGTAAAGGAATCCGGCGCTAGTAACGGCCGTTTGCAAGAGGACCAGTTCGAGTACTTTCACTAAATTTCGGTACCCTTGGTACCGCGGGTCAGAATTGCTGTTACACTATGCTGTAATTCACGGTCCTCTTATCTCTCTATGTTTGCAATGTTCATCCCGTTCATCTCGTTCATCTCAATATATCAACTATTGTTCCCTACATCTTATCTCCTTTGTCTTGCTGCGACTTCTCATCAATGGTGTATTTATTTTCTCTTGGTCCCTATTGAATTCGTAACAAATTTCAATGTTTATCAATAAAGAAATTTTCACCGATGATCCTCGTTCATGTTAATTCATCTCGTCTAGTTTTGACTGCAAGATGTTGAACAGCGCAATTTTCTTATTGAGACTTTTATGCTTAAATAATTTAACCGGGTGTTGAACTTAATCACGCATGAGACGGGAGGAGTAGAAGAATAGCGACTTAAACTAAAATACGTACATATATAAGTTCGCTGAGATCACTGTGACTACTTTACATATTTACGGCAAGGAGAGAGCGCTAGTGAAGTAATACGGTAATATACTGTGCATTATGGACATTTACTAAACGATTACTACAATTGGGGTAAATCGTTAATTTTTCGAAATGTTTGTATAACCATTTACATTGCTAAAAACAGATAAAGATATGCACACGGGAAAAGGTCGATATATGCTTATTAGCAATCACTATATGTCAATACTAACATTAAAAAATAAAATATATTGTCTCTGTCTGCGAATCTGACATCTAGAAAATTTAACTAGTTCTTTCTAAAGCTGTGATAATACGCAGGCGTTCTACTTTAAACATATGTTATAATTTTGATAATCTCATATGGAATCAAGTTATTCTGAGAACGCTCGATGACTTATTAGAAGACTCTGAATTTCTCTCTGTTATTATAGTATTAAAATTGCGTTAATAGAAAAATACTGGAGTTTAACAAGCCAAAATCTGTAGCTGAAGAGCAAGAAAGCATGTGAGTAAAAATTTCATGTAGATTATGATTGATTTAACGGGGAGATGACTTATCATCTGGCCAAAATTAACATAATAAATGCGGTGTTTTTTTTACACGCGTGCAAGGGGAAATCTCTGTGGAATCGGCTGTTTTCGTTTCCGTCCTCCCGCCTGCATCGAGCATTCCGTCTGAAGAAGGCGATTTAATATTCAATAAATCAATAAAGTCTCTTTTGCAGCTACTAAAGAGTAAATAGTGACTTATACGAATTTCTAAACAAATGTATTTTTTTTCTGAAAATGAGAGCGCACCTCGTATGCTTGCTTAAGCGAAGCATCAGCAACAGCATTTGATTCGTTGCGATTGCTGGTTACGGAGCGCGTTGAAACACGGTGTGCCCTGTTCACTGTAAAAGAAATGTGAAAGTCAACAACCGTGTTTTTTTTTATTTTGCCTACATTTATGTGCTTTGTGCAGGACTGGTCGGAGGATAACAGTACCATTTACTGTGATTCTCCGACCAGTCCTACCCAAAGCAAATTTTAAGTATGCAAAATATTGGCTCACCTACGGATGGCGCTCTGGAACGGCCTCCCTTTGTGGTGAAAACATCGTCGAGTCTGCGGTCAGAGATTCCGTGATCTCGCTGAAAGGAGTACGCTATGTAGTGAGTTCTACGGTGGACCCAATGAGATGTCGTTCGAAATGTCCCTCGAACATGATAGCCAATAATGGAATTGTGGAAAAGGGCACGAAAATGAAAGGAACGAGAAAGGGTTTTAAAAAGCCAATAAGATCATTTGAAAGAATGAGCTGACATGTATGTAGTATGTAGACAGATAATGGTATTTTTTAAAGATTTCTTGATGGCATCTAAAAATCTACAGCATGCTTCACAGTGTCTGGGTCTCTATCGAACTTGCATGTGGCTCTTTTCTTGTGAGGCTTACGATGGGCCGTAGATTCTCATGTAGGCTAGGAAGTGGCGCTGACCAATAGATGCTTCTGAATGGCGACACTCTTCCAGGCCGCCTCGCCGCATCCGTCGACCGGGCACGCGAAGGGCGCGCGCTCTTTGTACACGTCCGGGTGCCAGCGCTTGAGGTGATGCGAGTGATGCGTCCGCTGCACGCGCTCGTCGCATACTTCGCATGCTACGTCTGGAATGTCATATTTACAATGTTACGTTTGCAAAGTTACTACTTTGACAATGTTACGCCTGCAATGTTACATTTGACATGTTACTAATGGTCGTCAATCAACAGACAAAAATAGGTATGTAAACCGTAAGCATTTTGGCTTGACTAGCGATGTTCAGCTTACATTTGGAGAACAAGACGGTTTATATGCCCTAAATATGCAGTAAATATGTAAATGCATTAAGACCTACGTCGGTCATCCATCGGCGGTGAGCTGTCTGCGGTGCTTTCCGGTTCAGAAGATGGCATGGCGGTGCCAGCACCGCCACCCGCAATACGCTTTTTCGGCCCGAAGATGGCGAGCTCACCGTTGCCAGCTGCAACGCTTGCCACCACGTCATCAAGTGCACGCGAACCTGACGTACTACGGTATTTGTCGTTATTCGAGATAAGAGCACCTACAGTACATGTATGTACATAAGATATGCACTTCAGAAACAGTCATTTTCTTTCAGTAGGTAACTTTCTTCATTAAAAAAAATTATAACCTAATAAATTAATGTGCAAAGGCGACAACGGTTCACTTTTCGTATTCTTTAGCTTCAAACCTCTGTCCTGATCGTCTGGCTGCAAGTCGGCGCTTCGCTTCTGATTCCGTGCGAAGTGCGATTGAAAAAAGACACGCCGATTAATCATCCTTTCTTTGGAAATACAGACAAAGGCTTACCTTCTCTCTTCGTCTTTCTCTTAATTCAAAATTTTAAATGTAAAAAAAAATCTGTTTCTACTTTTTATCTGAAGAAAGAGAGAGAGAGAGAGAGAGAGAGAGAGAGAGAGAGAGAGAGAAAGACACAGGGGCCGAGGGAGAGAGAAAGATATAGAAAGAGAGAGCATGCCTGTATATGGTCACGCATCGCTTCCTCCGTCCAGAATGGCTGCTCCTTGCAGCCGAGGCGGCGACAGACGAATGGGCCGCGCTGCCGATCGGTCGGCGTAGGATGGCCTATTTGAACATAATTTTTATTCTTTTTATTTCTTCCTTATTAAATTGGTAATCTATACAAGTGAAAAGAAAGTACTATCAACAAATAACTACAAAGTCAAAAACTTAGAAAAAACTACAATTATAGGAGATGAGAAAGAAATATTTATATACATACATAGAATATATGTAACTCTCAACAATTTACTGGAAAATGTTTTTACTTGACTGTCGCGGAAGAAAAGTTTGTCGGTAATATCTGGGCATATGAGAGAAAAAAACATAACACTGTATAATTATGACATGTCACTTTTCAATTTTTAGATTGTTTTTTTTTATTATTTCTTCACCTTTACGAAGATGCATGGAGAGCACTTTTGCGCAGTTTAATTTTTTTTTAAATCCATTTTTCGGGAATATTTAGGCTCGAAAATTTATAACAACCAAGTCAACCTTTCGTCGTTTGCTTCGTCGTGCTGCCTTCGGACGAGTCACTGCAGCGCGAGACGGCCGACGTGGCAGTTGAAGTGGAAGTAGAAGGAGATGTTGACGGAGTTTGTGGCTGAGCATGAGGTGGAACAGCGATCGAGCCTTAAAAGGAAGATAGCGTACGTCCCGAAAAAATTGCTGTATTCTGAAAAATTCGTTTCAGAGAAGGATAATGGAAAGTACCAGTCATGCCTCGCTCAATTATGCTTGGTGGAGGATTCTTTGTGTCTTCTTGCTGTGTGCACGATTCTAACGGCGCGAGAGGACGGTGCGGTGCCGACTTGGCAATCTGCGATTCAATTTTCATCATTGATAAGAAATGCTGGTTAATTATATACTATAATGATAATCGGCATAATTTGTGATTAATTTAAATTATATAATCTTAGCTCGACGACTTCCAACCACAACCACGCACGTTAACCACGAGACAATGACAACGATAGCAAATAATAAGTTATATTGTCTAGAGGAATAGACAATAAGACTGTTGTTGTGCCATTTCTTGTGCATACAACCTATTGCAACAAACCGCGGGATTTTGTAAGGCTAACGACATATCTGATATAGAGTGACGTATGTATCTGATTAAAATGATAGTTATAAATCAATCATTCAATCAATCAATCAAACAAGAGTTGGTTAATTGATTAAAATAACCTTGAGCCTCGACTCGGCGGCGTTCAGCGTCGGCGCGCCCATGAGCGCCACGTCGACCGCGACGACAAAGATGCGCGAGAAGGCGAAAGGGAGCGGCGAGAAGGTGGACGGCAGCGTCTCGTGCAGCTCGACGATGCTACGCATGCCCTCCTGCACGCGTGTGCACCACTTCTTAAAGAGGAAAAAATTATTATTATTCTGTATTAATATTAAAAAAAATCAATCTTTATTTAACTAATTTAAGCCTGTTACTTGTTTTTTTTATTTTATTTTCTTTTGTACTACTTCAACATTATGAAGACGAAACTTTTACAGTTAACTGCTATCCGCCAATGATGCTCCTGCTTGAAACATACGGTACAATAACCTACCGTTTGGTGATTTCTTTTAAAGGTGGCGCTCGTTATAGAAATAAAGAAACAAATTGCGCTCTTTTTTCTAGCAAAGGAAATGCTATTAATTGATGTAAAACCAACAATTGAAAAAATAAATACTCAAGAATCCTGACAGTAGCAGGAGGAAGATAAGCTTTAAAAAAAACCTTTGTCATAAAGTTCTCCTGCGCACTCTCGTGCACGCAGCGAATCATGCGTGAAAGGAGCTGATCGAGCGAGTTCAGCCGCGCCGTTCCCATGAAGATTACCTGCAGCATTTAGCGAGCCCTATTTGTAAGAGCAGCAGTAATCATGATTCCGACTCGGTAAACATCTTCGGTTTCCGTGTTCGAAATATGCATACATTTTGAATATGTATATATTTATATATTTAAATATTTCTGCACAACTCTCTTAATTATAATAATAATTAGAGTAATTATAATTATTCTATCATTAATGACAATTTCCGCGCGGCGCCACCACCAACCAATCTGGCGTAGTCCGTAATGTCGGCGTCCGTGCGAAAGGCATACAGCCGGCGGCGCACTTTATGCGGATGCTCATCGCCGACGCAGACATGATGAAAGAAGGCGGAGAAGTACTTGACGAAGCAGATCAGGATGATGTCGCCTGTGTTAGAGAATGACAAAGTAGTAGGGAGGTTATGTGACCAAATGTTGAGCGAGCACTGAATAAAATGTCTATCACTACATCCTTCAGTTTCTACTTTCTTAATGAAAAATGGATAATTATGTTTTATTACTATTTTGTTTTCTACCTATCTTAGTTTCCACCTTTCCAATTCACATTTCTTCTCATTAATTTTCTAGCTACGCGCATACGTTTAGACTAGTGCTCATGAAGAGACAGTATCCTTTTTCTGTCAATACTACAATTGAGTGTTAGTTTGCCTTCCAATGTACGACGAAACCATACCGATCGCGTAGCTGAACACCTTCTCAAGCTTGCTGCCCAGTCGGATCAGCTGCCGAAGAGTCTCCTTTGTCTGCTGAGATGAATGGAGATTGAATTTATGTACGTGATAAATATCAGTAAAATATTTACATATGTTACTGTAATAAACTTTTAAAAAGTAAAAACTTAAAAATTGTTTAATTTAAAAAAAAGTAACACAAAAATCACATAAACATATTCACACGTACAACACAAGCTGCGCAATTGAAAATGTACCTTTATAAAGCTAAATTTGTTCTTAAAAAGAAGAAGGATCATTCCTCACGTACCACAGAAGCTGCACCATTGAAAATAAAATTTTATAAATCTTCTTAAAAACCACAAAGAGACATTCCAGGTGTAAACGGAAGATGCACCATTGAAAGTATAATTATATAGAGCTAAATTTGTTATCTAAAAAAAAGTTGCATTTCTCACGTACCACAGAAGCTGCGCCATGGCGCGCGATCGCGCCGCACACTGCGCCCATGCCTGCCATGAGGCGGTCGCGCGCGTCCGCATCCGGCCGTTTGAGCGCAGCGATC
The DNA here is from genome assembly GCA_945643635.1 of Allodiplogaster sudhausi. Classification (NCBI taxonomy): domain Eukaryota; kingdom Metazoa; phylum Nematoda; class Chromadorea; order Rhabditida; family Diplogasteridae; genus Allodiplogaster; species Allodiplogaster sudhausi. Next base: position 1,580,266 of record CALZFC010000046.1, read on the forward strand.
AGCTGAGACACGATGGAGACGAATGTTTTTTTTAGCATTAGTCAATATCGACCCAAATTGTAAGCCTATGAATGTATATTTAAAAAATCGAGTGACACATGCATCTGGTCAAAACAATATTTGTATAATGAAATGACGAAGCGCAAAACAAACTTTTTTTAAACTATGTATATTGACCGGCTTTTAGCATCGGGGTGGTTTTTTTCTTTCAGAAAAGAAGAAAAAACCTAATAATTCAGTGATAATCCTAATCTCTACCGGGATCAGCGACGCCGGCGTCTCACGGCGCAGCGCGGCCATTTGACCCGGCCGCAGAAGCGCGCTCATCCCGCTCGGTTCTGCAGCAGCAGCAGCAGCAGCAGCTCCGAATCCATCTCCCATGGCCACCGCTCAGAAGCGCCTAGAGATTGATGCGAACATTATTACGCCTTTGACTATTTTAACGAGGACCGCTAAAAAGTTTACAAGTTCATTCCACAATCATTAACAGGGCCCGGTGGTTGAAGGTAAGGCCACAGTAATCCGCATTCATGACTGAATCCCTCCCTGATTATGGAGTAAACATGTTAACTTTCTTTAAAAAGGAAGATTAATGCTCGGTCACAAATAGTTCTGCATTTTTCTACCTCATAAGAGCGCGAACATACATATGAGAGGTTGCAAGTTTGCAAGTGGCGGCAATTTGAAAGTATATTTTTCTGGTGGTCTTATACTTGCAATGAACTGTAAATCAGAAAGAAGAATTGTCCATAAGCGGTCAACAGATCTCTCGGTTTGTTTTTTTTCACACACATAATTGTACGGCGTAGAAAAAGGCACTACGAGCACTTATATGTTATCGATGGATACTATAAGTCGCACAAGGTAATCGGAGACGTTTGTAAGAAAATGGTGGTAAATGAAAAACAACAAAACAATACCTTTAGAAAAAAAAGAGGGAAGAGAAAAAGCGGCTACAGGAATGCGTGTGCATGAGTTGCAATAGTGCAGCCAAACACTACTTTTAGTGCTATTATTTAGACAGCGAGGAAAAAGCGTCTCGCTGTGAAAAACATGCAAAAGAGAGCAGGTAGAAGAGAAAACGTCGTCGCCGCTACAAATGCCGCCGCCTCATGCCTGCCATTCAATATCGCCCGCGTGCAGGCGCGCACACACGTATTCTTTTTAGAGTACGCAAAGATTCCGTAGTTGCAGCATTTCGCTACTCATCGTGTCGGAGGATAGCTTGTTCCATGAGAGAGCATATGTTAGACATACATTTGTATGTATGTATGTAGTATGTAGGTGTTATACCTATGTATGTATATATACATTACATACATATGTAGGTATAATACCTACATACGTATGCACATTAAATTTATATTATATTGATAATATGTATTTTGCTAATTATATCTCAAGAATCATTCATATCTCTGCTATCGCCGATTCTTCTAGAATATTGTGAAGTCTTTTGTTGATGCTGGCGCCGATTGCCGCTCGACAACGAGAAGCGATAAATGTCGCTCTTTCTACGAGTTTTATTGCATTTAGATGTCTTTTAATTGTTGTACAAATCTCTCATTAAGAATAGAAGAGAAGATAAACATGCGTATATAAGTAACCATACGAGTAATATATGTTTATACTCAAAGAGACATTAGTTGTAGTCGGCGGACCCTTTGAGATTCTCTACTGGAAGCTCTCTTCCTCCGGTTGCTCGAAGTCGACCTCACCCTCGCCCTCACCCTCGCCCTCTTCCGCTGCCTCTTCTTCCTGTCCGATCACCTCGCCTTCTTGGCTGCCGCCTTCAGAAGGCGACAACTGAAATTATCGTCGATAAAAACCAATCAATAAATCGCGATACATTTTGTTGGTTTCAATTGCCTTAACACTTCAGTGCTGCGTCACTTGCCCTTTTCGCCTCTCTAAATGTTTCTGCCCAATTAGCAGCAACCAAGGACGCACAACAATTGACTGGCTGGCTCTTTCCTCGCCCTTTCATCTTTTTCTTAGGAGAATGAGAAGAAGAAAAAAAAAACAAAAAAAAAAAAACCTAATTCTCGGACAGACCTCGAATTCGCCTTCTTGTCCCTCCTCATGGCCATATCCGCCGTTCGGCGGGTACTCGTCGGCCTCCTCCTCCTGTCCGCCGACCGCTGCTTCCTCGTGTCCGTATCCGCCTTGCGGTGGGTAGGCGCCGCTCTCTTCTTCTTGAGCAGCATAGCCGCCATGAAGCGGGTACTCCAGCTCCGGCTGCTCTCCCTCGTCTTGTCCTTCATCGTGCCCATAGCCACCGCCGCCACCACCTGGGTACTCCTGGTCCGCGCCGCTTTCAAAGTCGGCGGCTTCTTGCTCCGCTTCGCCTTCCTCCTCGCCGTTACCTTAAATTAGCATATGATTGTTATCTACCGTAATCAGTATATTATTTTTTGTCTACAGTAATCCGGTTGATTGGCTATGTATGTAGTAATGATCGGGCAAGAAAACGCCTACCCTCCTCAACAGCTTCGGCGCCTTCGAAATAGGGCGACTCGGCTGACTGCTCGTTGCTCGGCTCATGAAATGATGATGATATATTTTATAACATCATGGAATAGTGAAACCAGTAAATTGTCGCATGACTTTCGCTCTAGTAAAATACAAGTATAAACTGTATTAGCGATTATATTCTTCATAAAAATACTATTAGGGGGGCACTATTGGGGGGGGGGGGAGGTTCAATGACATTATCAAAGGGATTACTATTAGCGGGGTGTTCCAATAATGGGGGATAGAGAAAATGCAATTCTTAATCAAAATAGATTGAATTCAAAAGGACAAATTCAAAACAAACTTCTTCTAGCCGCGTCTCAGCTGCGGGAAGATGAAATGCACTCGCGGCAGCGAGTGACGACACGATGAAGAGAGCAATGGCGAATTGCATTCTGAAAATTAATAAGGCAAATATTAATTAATTAGCTATTTATTTAATTAGTTTGCAATTTCATAACTACAACATTATTGTCATAAAATACCTTTATTCTCTCTTCAAGAGCTAACATACAAAATTTCTTGATGATTTTTTTTATTAAATCCTTATAGATTGAAGTAAGCTTATGGATAGAGAAAAACTTTTACATTTAAAGAGAGAGACAAAAATAAATTAAAATGGAAGAAAGGGAGAAGAAAAAAAGAAGACGAACTAAGATAAATGAAGATGGCGCCGCAAGCATTTATATACTCGGGCCAAGGAACTTTGGAATGTTGTCGCTTCCTTCGCAACGACGTGCACGGATTATTGTGTCTCTAAATGTTGAAGCAGCAGCAGAATGCCATCCATGCCTTCTTTCTCTCTTTCAACGTCGTTTCTCTGCGGGCAAATGTAACATGCCATTAACGAGAAGAACGACACCCTTCGCAACATAATCATTATTCCAGTATACATCTAAGAATAGAGCTGCAGCACCATCTTAATTTATATAATAACAGAAGCATTTATTTTAAGGAATTAAAATAACTATATATAATAAATAGAATATATAATATGTTTGAAATTTTTTGATGAAATTAAAAAGTTTCATTTTTTTGTTAATTGCAACAGCAGCATGCTGACTTGCAGCACACTGTCAAAATAACTCGGCATTTTCGAGGAATCGTCTAATTTCAACCGTTTGCTGAAGAGACAAAACATATTGAACTTTCGTCAACCGTTTCGGCTGACTATAAATGTCTCCGTGCTAAGGAGGCAGAGATATCCTCATTCAGCCTTTCAATCGATTAGTCAGCATTGCGATGCTCACACATTTCTTTTATTTTTATACTTATATTTATTTACAAATATTAACAAATATTTATACTAACATGTAGAGAGAAAAAGTTTTTTGAAATCTTCAAAAGTGGTCAATTATTAATTAGTAACTTTAATAGGTAATGTTTAAACGATGTAATTTATATGAAAACAAAATAATGATTATTAAATATGCCTGATTACGAGCGCAGTCATGCTGTCGACCACCCTGATCGTGCTCGCTCTTTCCGCAGCGACCGCCGGAGCCGGAGGATACCTTGAGGTTAATTAACCCCTATTAATTTGTATTTTGGCTAACTCTAATTTACTGCGCTTGCAATCACGGAGATCAATTTAATTATACTACTATTACCTTTGAGTATTTTAAACAATATTGGTATAATGCGCAATGGTTTCAGGCACCCGCAACACTCGATGGAGAACTGGTTACTTTTAATTGTTCTAAATTTCGATCGCTCAAATTTCTCAAAGACGTATATCGACTTATAAAATATTACTTTTTCAAGGATACCGTACCATATGGAACCGGCTATTATGGCAACGGATACGGAGTTGACGGATATGCGGACGGATATGATGCAGTTAGTCCATAAAAAATTATAAAAGTAAAATTAAAACACGCCATTTATAGTTTCATTAAATTGACAAGCAATAGAATAGAGAATTAAATTAAAGCGATTCAATCCAATACAATAAGAAATCGAATTTTTATTTTATTTTAATGGTTTTCTTTCAAATGTTACGACGCAAGAGAAGAATATTTATTGCGCTTTTTCAGTGGAACGAAAATTTCTTCTCCATTACAGCCATGCGGCTGCTCGTCTTGCCGGTCCTCTCTGGCCGAGATCGCCTATCCTGGGACGGTTCGCGTTCAGGATCTTTACATATCAAGAGGCTATTTGCAAATATATACATACATGCATAGATATTTCAAATTATGCAGTAGTTTGTACGAAGATGTCTAAATGCTGTACGAAGTTAATAAAAACAAAGTATTTCCATTAATTATATACTACTTGCAATTCCACAGAAAATCAAGAAGCTCTGCTCGCGCGCCTACCGCCTTCCGTCGACCGTGCGTGTGACACCGGTTAGAGCGATCATTTATTTTTTTGTTCTCAAACTATTCTCTTTCTTAATATCTTTTTTTCTTTCTCTCTCTCTCGCTCTCTCTTTCTCTCTCTCTCTCGATAACTCTCTCACACTTTCTCTTTCTCGCTCTCTTTCTCACTCTCTCTCTCCCTTTCTTTCAGACGGTCATCCGCAACCAAGTCTGCACGAAGACGCGCACTCGTCGTGTTAGTCGCCTTGAAGAAAACCTTTATTATTTACATCCATACATAGATATATAATATGTAATAGTAAATGCCCTTACAAAGAAGATAGCAAAAAAAAATTCAAAGGAATCAAAGTTGAAATGTTTTTTTTGTCTAACTAGTGATTAATAATAAAAAATATTAATAATTAAATAATTAAAATTTACTAATTAAGCTAATTAAAAATACTTTCACAGATCTTCCACGTTAAGCCGGTCCATTTCGTCACTCGCACTCAAATCACGCACCGCAAGCCGTGCCCGAAGACAAAGCTGACCGTTCGATATCTTTACTTCTCGATCTCACTCTCTTTCTAGTTCTCACTCTCTCGCCCTCTCTCTCTGAATCTCTGTCTCTCTCTTTCTCCTTCACTCTTAAATTTCTTCTCTTTCCCTCCCTCCCACTCTTTTTCTTTCCTTCTGATACTTTTTTTCGTAGTGTATATGCTTCTTCTACTCTTTTAATTTCTTTTCTTTCTCTTGCTTCTCATTCGCTCGAGCTCTTTCTCGTTCTCCATTACTCTATCTCTCTCTCACTCTCTCACACACTCTCTCTCTCTCTCTAAAACTCTCTCTCTCTCTCTCGTACACTCTCTCCCTCGCACACTCTCTCTCTCTCTCTCTCTCTCTCTCTCTCTACCTCTCTCTCTCAGATCAAGCGCCGTGTCCTGCAGCACCGCTACGCTGAGCGTCCTTGCGGCTGCGCCCGTCCTCGCATCATCTACGCCAACAAACCATGCACCGCGTGCGGCGGCTACCTCGGCTACTAGGGACGCCCTTAGCCTGACGACCTTAAGACCTTAAATCCTTATGGCCTTATGGCCTTAGCCTTAAGATCTTAAGACCTTGATTCCCTAATGTCTTCTCTAAACTTAAGAAATGTCCTAATTGTAAGAAAATCCCGTAAACTATATATAATAAGAGAATGTTAACGTTTAATAAAAGTTTCTCTGCGAAAACATTTAATTGTTTACGAATCAACATCGATTAAAGCATTTGTAGTCAAGGTTTTCTCTCTCTCTCACCAAAGTAGCATCTCGTACAGTCTCACCAAAGTAGCATCTCATACAGTCTCACCAAAGTAGCATCTCATACAGTCTCACCAAAGTAGCATCTCATACAGTCTCACCAAAGTAGCATCTCATACAGTCTCACCAAAGTAGCATCTCATACAGTCTCACCAAAGTAGCATCTCATACAGTCTCACAAAAGTAGCATCTCATAGAGGCTCTCACAAGTCCTTCTTTATCTCTCTCGCCAAACTCTCTCCCTGATCTCTCACTTGTAATACTCCTTTCCTTATCTTTCTTCCTTATCCTCACTCCTCTTTCGAATACTGACGGAACCTACAAGGAGATAGACAGAGGGAACGACGACCAGCCGCAGAGATCCATCTGATGTGAGAGACTTGGGATGAGTAGATGCGATGCGGGAACATAAGAGAAGAAAACGTATGACACTTTAATCACGGGCAGAAGGGGTTATAGGTATAGATGGAATATAAAGTACTTTGCGGACCTAAGGATGTAATCGGGGGATGAATAGTGCAGATGCAATTATTACTAATTTCACTTGTATCCCAAGTCATGTATTCTAGTTATATTCTGATAACTGCACAGCACAAGCGTTCTTATCAAATGCAACCACCATTCGGTTGTTGGAAAAAAAAAGAATTTTTGTTAAACCAAGTCCCAGCTAACGAATTACAAAATTATAAAGTCTGAATTTGCATAATGATTAGGCAGCCCAAGAAGAAGAATAGTCTTTTTTTATTCTGTTGAACACATTGCTCTTTTATAAATGCGCTTTTCAATATAATGCCGCGCGCTGTGTCAGAAATTGTGACTTTTTGTTATTATTCTGAGAGGTGTCAAGGACAGTGCAGGGGGGGGGGGGAGCTGGTTTCCGAGATATCCTAGAGACTGATGGGAGTGTGGTCTCTCTCAATCTATCTTTCTATTTCGTCACTCTCTCTCTCTGTCTCTGTTTATCACTGTCTCAATATCTCTATCACTGCCTCTCTCTCTCTCTATCACACGTTTCTCCTGATTCGGTGAGAAGAGAACTAGGCGGAAGTATGCGCTATAGCACTTTCCACCCCCTTGCTTGACCTCTCACAGGAAAAGTTTGCTAATCGTAAGAGTCTAAAGGATCCACGTAACACGATATTCTTTCAAATGCGCAACTTATATCACAGGCTATAACATTATATTTAAAGTTGCAAGTCGAAGAGTGTCTCGAAAGGCAGCCCCAATTTAAGAACCGGGCATCACTACTATTTAAAGTTTTTTCGGTCAATACCACGCGTATAACTATGCCATAATAGTTATGGCAGATATAAAATTTGCAATGCTCTAATCTCCCTCGTCGTAAACTTCTTCGTTGAAAACAGTGCAGCCTATGACCGTTCTTACAAGCCAACTCGAGCAAAGTAATTCGCCACGATACTAATATTCTTCGTTACAATTAATTGTAGCGTTCAGACGCGCAAAGTCGCAATTTTACATCATGATTAGAGAAGAATAATGCCTTTTTTATCGTTCCTATTCAAACGCATCGTTCCCACACACAGCGCAGAAAGTATAATACTTTAACCCTCTGGCGGGAAAGTTCGTTTTTAAGTTCGCATAAAACGTACTTTAAAAACGACAGAAACGAACTTTCCGCCGGAAACCGAACTCGCCGGGCATAAGTTCGTTCTATTCACACTTTAGATTATTCGATTATTCGAATACTCGAATTCATGTACGTCAAGACTTGCATGAGAGTCACTCACACTTTCTCTCTCTCTCTCTCTCTCTCTCTCTCTCTCTCTCTCTGTGCCTCTCTTTCTCACTCTCTCTCTCTCTCTCTCTCTCTCTCTGTCTCTGTCTCTGTCTCTGTCTCTCTCTCTCATTCTAATAACAGTTTCATGTACCAGGTCTCGCTGTTGATGTGAACACTACAAAGTGTGGGGTAGCGGGTAGTGGGGTGGTTGTGGCTTGGGTGCGTGGTGCGCGGGGTGGTGGTTCGGGTCCGGGCTGCAGCAAAATTCCCAGTTCTAATTCCAGGTACAACGACGACGGCACCAACGACAATAATAGCTGCAAAAGACGATTAACTGGCTAGTTTGTGGGTCGTGTTTGAGATTCCTGATAGCACACACAGAGAGAGAGAGAGGGAGATAGAGAGAGAGAGGGAGATAGAGAGGAGAGAGCACGCAAACAGAATGTCGGGTCGGCCGGCAAAGCGGTTACGTGATAATCGCCCGCCGCACTTTCAGTAGAGATTACAAAAAAATTAATGCATTTAAGAGCCGGGATTTAATACCATAGTGACATAGACCAGAATCAACTTCGTTTTGCGAGCTGCAATAAAAGCTTGAATTTGGATGAGCAGTCACTCTAAAACAACAGGTAAAGACGCATCTTACGGTCGCCAGAATTCCATAAAGTTTTAGAAGAATTTGAATTATGTTTACTTAATTACACTTGAAAGAACAAAAGTAATCTTATTTGGATTTGATAATTTAGGCATAGAAGATATATATATATATATATATATATATATATATATATATATATCATGCATTAAAGCTGCACTCTATGTAGTAGCAGTTAACGAATTGAAAATGATATTCACAGTGGTAAGAATTGGTTATTTTCAAGCTTCATTTCAGGATGGCATTCACTAATTCTTTCTTCTTGCTCTATCCACACATCGAATGGCTCTTCCTATAGTGCGACCGCTCATCGCCTGCGGCATGGCCTTGAACACTGCTGAGGGGCGAAGCGCCACCCGCCCATGAGCAAGCGAATTTAAACATGTCACGCACGGCATAACCCGCTGTGGGCTGCGAGTCGTTGTTGCCGCGAAAAAAATATCTAGGTCAAATTTCGGGGGGAGGCGTTGTTGCCGATTTGGAAAAGGGGGGGAGGCGTTGCCGTAAGTTCCGTGTCTTTTCTCCTTGCGCTCTTTTACTGCTATTTGCTCCTTTGCCCGCGATAATAATAATTTAGTACGTCATTGAAAAAAGTGCTGCGATCACTCTGGATATAATAAAACTGCAAAATTAATAATAATTGGACCAGAAAATACTCCTTCTTCTTCAAGATCGCAACAATCTCTCTTTGTTCAGACCTCCGGTGAAGCCGCGGAAGTCGCTGAGTTGACGTGCAGTCAAGAGAGCCTGCCCTAATACGAAGACGCCTCGAGTCCGGCAAAATCATTCCCAGACAAAGCAAGAGTCTTCTGCAAGAAGGGTAATCTCATGAGAACTGATACGAAAATGTTATTACTATTCTCAAAACTATTTTCCTTTTGCAGAGTATATGTGCGACTGCGATGACATCACGTACTCGACGGCCGACCCTGAGGCTCAGCCTGCGACAACGCTTGCGCCTGCCTCGCCATCAGTTGTCGGCGAGTTCGGATGCGAGACGAAGGACTGCGGCCGCATGTTTCAGCTGCAGTCTGCGGATGTCAGTGATTTATTAAATTAAAATAATTTGGTTCTGGGGCCATGAACATACATTTGCCAAAAAAAAATTGTTGTTAGGAAAGCTATCTAAGCATTGTTCGATAACCGGTACCATTCATATAAGATATATGTAGCACTCTCGTGCGGAATTGCGGAAACAATAGACGACTAAAAATGCTCCCATATCTTCAGCACTCGAAGATCCTCCACTTGATCACATGCAATCCAAAACTGCCTGGCATCGTGGACAAGGCTGGAGTGCCGGTCACGCAGCCTGTCGCATGTTGTATGTGCTGCCCCTTCCGTTGTTGATCCCATACTCGTTTGAATCGTTTCTTGCAAGATGCTAGAAAATAAGAATAATAATATTGGCATCGGGCCAATAAAGTAGACACAAATCTTTTCAAGTGACATTTGCTGCTTCAGATGACTGCAAATGTATGGTCGGAAGTCCCGAAGCGATTCTATGCCCAAGTGGTTCGTGCTCTGTCGAATAGGGGGGGGGGTGCTAAATTAAATCATTGTGAATTCGTCTTTAAGGTCATTTTTGCATTTTCAATAATCCTCCTGCCGTCAACAACTGCGGCTCAATTTGCGCACCTGGCGATCTAATCGTCGCCTATGTAAGTTCTCGCATACTTATAGAGATCGCTTGAGAGTTTCCAGACGAAACCAGTATCTGAAGTCTTCAACTTGAACACAGAATGCTAGCAAATCGGTGAAGGATGGCGTTTCGGCGCCGGAAGCGGAAGTCTTTTGCGATGGAGAAGTTTGGCGCCCATTTGGCATCCAGGGTCCACTGAGGTTTACGACTTGTGCGACGCCAGGTCTGCGATTGACTGATCACTTTTAGTTTTAATATTATTAGTTCATATTAGCCATTTGTTGTGCACATCAGTTTTAGGGGCACCTCGCCAAAAATGTTGCCGACTTTATTCATTCATTTCTTGTAAAGCTACGATTTTTTCTCTTCTATCTTGGAAATAAGATAAGCAAGTCTTGCGTAGGTGAGCTTTTGTAATGCTACATAGTTGCAATTTGCGCACCTGGCGATCTAATCGTCGCCTATGTAAGTTCTCGCATACTTATAGAGATCGCTTGAGAGTTTCCAGACGAAACCAGTATCTGAAGTCTTCAACTTGAACACAGAATGCTAGCAAATCGGTGAAGGATGGCGTTTCGGCGCCGGAAGCGGAAGTCTTTTGCGATGGAGAAGTTTGGCGCCCATTTGGCATCCAGGGTCCACTGAGGTTTACGACTTGTGCGACCCCAGGTCTGCGATTGACTGATCACTTTTAGTTTTAATATTATTAGTTCATATTAGCCATTTGTTGTGCACATCAGTTTTAGGAGCACCTCGCCAAAAATGTTGCCGACTTTATTCATTCATTTTTTGTAAAGCTACGATTTTTTCTCTTCTATCTTGGAAATAAGATAAGCAAGTCTTGCGTAGGTGAGCTTTTGTAATGCTACATAGTTGCACTGATGACGCCAACGCCGCCTGCGGAAGCGATGTGTCCAGCTCTAACCGATCTGACCGGGGGCACCTTCTCTGACCTGGTCTACACGACTACCGTAAGCGAAGGCATTCGATCCGTCTACGCCGTCTGTCGCAACGGCTTGGTCTCTGCTGTCAGTTGTGTGTGTGTGTGTGTCGTGCTTCTCGTGTCTTGTCGTCGAGGCGCACGTTTAAAAATTGAGGTCCTTTCATTCTGATCGGATAAGCTTTTCAGGTAAGCGATACCGCAAACGAAGAGATTGTCACCGCCTATTTGGTCTGCGAGAATAATGAATGGACATCGCAAGTTAAAAACGGCGTAAAGCCGCAGGTTTGTGCAGAACACTGGCGAACAGCGCGGGGTCTCTTTGCTAAGTCGTCGTTGCGGTCCTGGACAACAATATTCTACTTTTCCCCTTGCCACTGTTGTCATTCATTATTCCTTCGCTATCAGAAGCGGTTGTATTTCTTCGTTTTGTCGCCTAGATCGAGTATCCTTCCTTTCTTTCAATCAGGCAACGTGCAAGCTTGACTCGTGCACGGCGATTCTTGTTCAAGCTGGCTTCTCGGCACCCGAGATTTCCTCGCTCAAGGTCGACGACGCATCTCCCGGCCACTGTCGTATTTCGTGCGCAAACGGCGCAATTATGAAAGTATCGGTGAGTATCTCATTCACGATTTTTACCACTACAGACTTTTACGTGCAATACCATTTTTCAGGGTGTATTTTCAGTGGGTAAAATTCAAGACGCCTTTGTCGGCTACCGTACAGCTGTCATCGGTTGGACTTGATGACTGGAAAAACAGTGAATTTCTCGGCTCAAGAATTCACATGCTAATATGTCAACATATGGCGTACTTCATTAGGTTTCACTATAAGTAAGTTTAACTTAAGCGGACATATCTTTGTAGATCATTATCGTAAGTAACTCAAATACTATTGATCGAAACAAATCAGACTGAATGGCATTTGAAGGTCATCGTTCAACCATATCCAAAAGCTGTAAAAAAATTTTTTTTTTTCTGCAAGAACGAAGTGGGAGAAGGCGAACATATTGTTATATTATTCATTCTGTCTCTTCTGTGATACAACATTGAATTTGCCATATCGCATAAAGCATGAAGAAAAAAATTTTGACACACAATTTCTGTTTCTTCCAAAATTGTGGAATGGAAGAGTACGAAGAAGAGAGTTGTGAAATCCGATGTACACCAAATCTATGTACTTACAAGAGATCAGAGCCTTGTAGAGTTTTTTCTATTAATTAATGAAATCATTGAATAATGTGACTAGTCCGGATATATTAAATACGTAAAAAATATAAACAAAAAGATCCTTAGAATTTGATCGGGAGTCTCAGGGCAGAGATATTTTTGGACTTCGGGACACTTGCAATCGAAGTTTCTAGCTCAACCTGACCAAACAAAGCGAAAAAACAAGACACTATGTATTCGCCATAAAATTTTGACTTAAGAAAACGAAGAAAAGGGAAGGTAAGGCTTCTCTGATTTTCTAAAGAAAGGATGCTTAATCGGCGTCACTTTTTTCAGTCGCACATCGCACGGAATCAGAAGCGGAGCGCCGATCCGCAGCCAAACGAGCAGGACAAAGGTAAGATGTCAAAGAATACGAGAAAACAAACGTTGTTAGCCACTTTGGCACCGTTATTTGATAGGTTGTGTTCTAAAAAAAATGTAAGGAAGTTACCCACCGAAAGAATATGACTATTTCTGAAGTGCACCCACAGATGTACGTATTTTGCTTACTATCAATGAGCTTTGAGTAGGACTAGTGGGAGAATAAGGAAAGAAATGCCAGACTTTTAGGCATACAAAAACATTGTATCATGGTAGTAGAATTGCAAACAGCTTTTTTTCTTGTTACAGTGAACTATGCATACCGCGTTTCAACGCGTTCCGTAACCAGCAGTCTCAATGAATCGCATGCTGCTGATGGTGCGCTTAAGCAAGCATACGAGGTACGCTCTCATTTTCTTTCAGATCATTTCAAAGCGTATTAACAGGCTCTAATTCGTTCTAGTCATTATATTGTATTTAATGTAAAAACGACTATTTGTACCGTTTTCATCAGACGAACTTCTTTAGATGGAATTCTCGGCACACGCCGGAGGACGGAAGCGAAAACAGCCGATTCCGTAGAGATTTCCACTGGCTCGCGTTTAAACATAAACCCCACCCCCACCCACAAAGTAAGTTTTCTTTTTGACCTGATAATCAGTCCCCTTTAAAGGAGCTCGAAACGAAAGCGTAATCTAATCGAATTTTTCAAACAATATGTAGACTCGTTTCTATACGTCAGTTGCAACACGGCGTGTCAAGGCGGACTTTTAATAATATTTAGTGCGAAGGTCAGTGCCAAAACGGTTTCACAGAAACGGCACGCGGTATGCGCACCGAATATCCGCATCTATCGATTCCCATGAAAATATTCAAATGGTCCCTATTGGAAAACGCTTCCCGCGAAAATATTCAAATGGTCCCCATTGGAAATGAATCCTACGGTAGTTTTTGGCAAAATGCCAGCACTTTTTTGGGCAAAATGCCAGCACTTTTCAAAGTTCACGTTTGCACTGCATTAAGCCACCGTGGCTATATCGCCCAACAAAGTGTCATGCACAAGGGCACGATTTCAAGATTGAATTTTTGGCTTGTTTAACTATAGTATTTTTCTATTAGTTAAATTTGTATACTAAAAACAGAGAGAAAGTTATAATAAGTCATCGCGCGCTATCAGCCTAACTTGATTGCAGATGAGATTATCGAAAATGAAAAGATATTATCACAGCTTTAGAAAGAGATAGCTAGATTTTAGATGTCAGGTTGATACTATATAGTATACATATATTTCTATATTAGCAGTGACACATAGTGGTTGCTAATAAGCATATTTCGATCTTTTCCCCGTGTGCATATCTTTGTTTGATTTTAGCTATATAAATGGCTGTAAAACATTTCAAACTATTTTCGCTCTACCATAATTGAAGTAGTTGTCTAGTCAAGGTCCACATCATGTACAAAATATTGTCATTTATGTTTTCTAGAGTCCTCCCCTTGCCTATTTATGGTAGTCTCACAGATCTCAATGAGCTTTATGTGAGTCTATTCTTTTAGCCCATAGGCTGGGTGCACCCACTTCATGTGTGATTAGCTCCAACACCCGGTAAAAAATTTTAAGCATAAAAGACTCGTGAAAAAAATTGCACTGTTCAACACCTTCCAGTCAAAACTAGACAAGATGAATTAACATAAGTATGATCGTAGAAAACTTATTTATTAATAAATATTGAAATTTGATACGTATTCAAAAGGTACCAAGAGAAAATAAATACACTAGAAGTCGCAGCAAGACAGAAGAAGTAAGATGAACAAAACATTAATAGATGAACGAGATGAACGGGATGAACATTGCAAACATCGAGAGATAAGTGGACCGTTAATTACAGCTTAGTGCAACAGCTATACTGACCCGCGGTAGCAAGCGCACCAAAATTAAATTTTGACAACTCGACTCTGGTTTTCTTGCAGTAAGAGTACAAGCTTTTACTAACTCCGCTCTGCTTGGTTGACCAGTGCTTTAATTCGTTTACTTCTTTTTGCTGACATTTTAGCACGTGTTTTTCAATAAAAGTTTTATTGTACGTCGCGCGAAGTGAGAATATATGTCATTTTAACGCTGAAGTGTTTTTTTTATCTCGCGCCATATCCAATACGCGATTTAGTCGTGATATGTTTCGCCTTTGGATGGAAACAGTTGTGGTGGCATTTTATTATTCCCATTACAAAAATGCAATGTTTTGCTGAAAGTCCCTCTTGTAGTGTTTTTTTTTTAAATTTTTATTCGGGACCTTGATTCATTTTAAATCCCATCTTTTCATGGTTATTACTTCTAAAATGCTCAAAGTTGTGGTTCTTTTGAAAATGAGTATAAAGTCGCTCTGTTATGATATTTGATATTTAGCAATGCATGCCCCAACTTATAACATTATGTTTGTTGCCTTTGAAACTTCCTCTCTACCGTCTTCTGGTATCTGCTTCTGTGATGGCTTCAAATATATGTAACTCACCTTTAAGCTCGCTGAAGCGCGCGTCTTACGAAAAAAATGGGAGACCTTTCGGAGGAACATGAGCACGAGCGACTTCATCGCCAGGAGTTTTCTTGTGAGGAGCAGGCAAGATTGCACTTCCTCGAATGGCGCGACCAGATTCGCATTCTGCGCAGCGAGGCGCACAACTGTCATCGAATGGTTAGAATATCTTGCTCTTCTTTTGACCTTTTCTTCTGTTCTCCCTCTTTGATATCTCAAATTTGTCACAGAAGTTGACACCAATATTGACCGAATCCATCTTGCATCTGATTGTTCTGAAACCGAATGCTAAGCTTTTGTTTACGCAACTAAATTGGTCCATAAGCTTGCGAACAACTACAGATAAGCAGCTCTTCGAGCACATATGTAACTAATATTGGATCAATGATGCATATTTCTCTCCTAATTATTTAACAGGCGGTCGCTACACTGAATTCGTCGACATCCTCTCCATACGAGCAGCTCATCGCAGGCATGGCCATCCTGTGCGGCTCCATCGGAAGGAATAGCACTTCTTCATCGGTTAGGAAGGAAAATGTGTCTATTATTATTATTCTTATTATTTATTTCTAATATCATTGAAAAATGCTCATGTGTTCGAGATGAAAACGGGCGGAAAAAGAGCAATAAATATAAATATATTTTAGATATGCTGAATTGAGCTCATGAAGAGTAATGCTTTAATTTGATTAATAAGTTCTTACAATATCTTGTGAATAATTTTCTCCTATAATCTAATTTGGCACTTATGGCTTGAGTCTCCTATATCGTATCCCTTGGCTCGTATTATGTACTGTATATACTGTATAATGTATTTTCAGGTTACTGAAGTGTGCATAAACCATATGCGGCGACTTCTCGAAGATGTCGAGAAGAAGTTGGACTACTCCATTCGTATGCCTTTTTCCCTCTCTACTTCTTTCATTCCCATCAACTTGAAACCTTTCGCATATCTATTTTTTCTTATTTATTGAGATATGTAGTTGATAATTATAAGGTTGAAAGTAGACTGTTTCCAATCAAATAAGTTCATCTTTCAATCCAATCATTTTCTTGAGTATGTAGAAATCAATAAAAAATTTAATTTTCAATAATGCATTTTTTTTCTATTATATAAGTTTAATCTTTAAAAAAAATATATATATTTTTTTACAAGTTATATATTGCATATTTCACAGATGACATCATCCTTGTCTCGTTCGCCAAGTTCATGCTGTCCTTCTTCTCCGTCTGCGCCTTCGAGACAGCGCCGAATCTCGAGTCGCGACTCGCTGTTATTCGAACGAACACGGAGACTATGGAATACGCCAAGCTGGTCAGTGTTTTCTCTGCCTCTGTCTCTCTTTCTGTGCGTCTCACTTCCTAACTTTCTCTGCTTCTCTCTACTTCCATCTCCCCCTCCCTCTCTCTTCTTCCAGATGAAGCTTTCTATATAGCAGAAGATATACCACCCCCAGCCCCTCCTATTAGTGTTACGTCCTTGAATCGTACTCCTCTATTTTTACTCTATCTCTATCCTTTTCTCGCTCTCTCTCCCCTTTCTCTCTATCTCTCACTTGCCCCGTCTATCTCTCTCTATTTTTCTTATGCCCTTATCTCTGTAGGTCATGTTCATGTGCTCTAATCGAAAGGGCGCTGATGACCTGCTGCTTCACCGCATCGCGAGCTGCCTCTTCGACTGCGCGCAGCGGACACGGTTTGATATGGTTTGTTCGTTCGTTGTAACCCGTCCTTTCTAGGGTGCAGTAAACAGGTGCCGCTAAAAGAATATTGAAAAAAAAAATCAATGATAAAATCTTCTCATAAAAGTGGACAATATCTGCTGTCTCTAGCTGTATTGGCAGATTCTGTGCCATTATGGCAAAAAAAAAAGCGTGTTCCCTTGTTATTTCTTCAGAAACGGTACATCCGCACGCAAAGCAGCCTGCGCTGTATCATTCCCGTGCTTGAGAATCACGCGGCCGAGCTTGCCGAGAACCCGACAACGGTTAAAACTTTCCATAAAAGTAGACAATATCTGCTGTATTGGGTGATTCTGCGTTATCCTGTGAAATTATAGAAAAATAAATGCTTGTTAATTTTGCAATTTTTGCAGAAACGGTTCGCCCGCACGCGAACAAGCCTGCGCTGTATCATTGGCGTGCTTGAGAATCACGCGGCCGAGCTTGCCGAGCACCCGACAATGTGCGCGTTTGCGCGACTATTCATCGTGGCCGCAGATGTCGCGCTGATGGACTCGCCGCCGATCAAGACAAACCGCTCCACAGCGGACAGCGAGCAGCCAGACGAGAGCAGTAGTCTACGAGAAGAGGCATGAGAAGCGTTGATTATTGTCTATTATTGATTGAGAAATCTTGTGTGAAATCACTCATATCTTTCGACTTGTAGTTAATAGTTGAAATAGTGGAAGATTGTCATGATTAGTGTGGAAAATACGCGGGTTTTTTTCATTTTATTTTAATTATATTTGTTGAAGGAACGCACCTTCTTGTCGTCAGAAGTGAAAGAAGAGATGGATGATTCGTTGCTGGCGTCTACAGTAACAACCTCTCCATCGTCCGAGATCAAGATGGAGGCTGACCGAGTCAAGCTTGAGCCTGGCTGTGAGACCTGCACTTCTGAGAATAATATTGCTGGTCATAGACAAATTGTCTTTCTTTTCTGTTTTACATTTAATTTCATCCTTAATTTAATTTTTAAAAAATCATTGTAAGTCGGTTTATTGCGAAAAGAAAATTATTGTTTAGCATTTTACGGACATTTATGGCATAATGTCGAAATCTCAAGCTTTTTCTACCAATATTTTGGCGATTAAGAATTTAGCTCTTGCATTAGTTTAGTTTTTAGAAACAAAGTTGTTATTAAGAACAATTCAGGAAGCCTTTTCCTTGGCGAACCACAAGACAACTATGGAGTGGAACTAGTCTCGAAGGACGTAACGGTACGAGAGACTTCTTCGCCCTCATGCATGGCAAGCACGACTTTCACAAATGGTCAGAAGCATTTCTTTGCTCTGTTTAGAAAGATTTGCCTACCGTAATCTTTAACAAAAATATTATGAAGTGCAATAATGAACAAAGTACAGTATGTCTTCAAGTAGAGTTGCTTAATAAAAACTGTTGACTTCATAGTTGCATTCTTTTTCCACTCAAAAACCTTTTTTTATGTATGACATTTAGCAACCTAGACTGGCCTCCTTTCCAGATTCTTTAGACATTGAAGAAGAAGACGAGCATGAGCGAGGCGAAGGAAACAGCGTCGCTAGCTGCTCGTTTGAGACCACCGAGGAGCGTGATGAGAAGGAAGTGCCACTTCTTGCGAGCGGAATGGTGAGCACTATAGATTTCATAATTCCACTCACTACTTGAACCCCCGTAGTACGCCGCTCCTGTCAAAATGTTGATTGTAGCACAGCTGATAGTTAGGGCCCTCAGGGTATCCTTTTTACTGAGTAAGAAGTACAGCCCCAACTAAACACATTTCCTTAGATGTTAACCTGAAAACGGATTTTAGAGGTCGATGGGAACATCAAAGCTGCCTGCTTCCGCCGCACGACCAGGTTCCGCGGCTGTCCGGACGAGAGGCACTCGCGTCGCGCTCCTTCACGCGCTACTCGCGCGAGACGGAATATCGATCGATAGCAAAGGTGTCGCGTTCACGTCAGTCGCCTCGCTCCCGGACGTCAGCACCGGAACGCTCATCGCGCTCTTCAGCATCTGCCCGAGCGCGCGTGACATGGCTCTCAAGATACTCGCGCTCATTGGCGAGCACGAGCCTAGCGAGCGAGACCTGACGCGCGTGACCTCCCGGCTCATCAGAGTAGCGCGCAAGGCGATGACGCAAGAGAGGGAAATTGTGAGAGAAGGAGAAAAGATGAAGCACGCGCGCGACCCCTTCTACGCCTCGCGCGTCGATGTCAGAGCCATCGTGAAGGCGCCGTACCAGAAGCAAGTGCCCAAGCGTGACCGATGCCTGATTAGCCATTCAATCGATACTTCCAAGAAAAAGTCATCATCCAATCTCTTCGTCCAATCGCGCGCGCTTTCGCAACTGTGCAAGGACGAGCATTCGTACTCGCGCATTGAACCGAAATAGATCGATCGAGAAGTCGACGAATGCTAAAAAGACGTGATTTGCTACGTAGTAAGAGTTCGTATTCATCATGTACGCGATTCTAGTAATGTAGCAGCGTTAGCCTATATTTATTGACTGATTTACTTATTTTGCGGGCCTTTAATAAGAACAACTGAGACCCAATCAGACTACTCGCGCTGAAGTGTCATGTTTCCATCGGGGGTTTTTTTTTGGAATAATGGAATGTGCGCATTCAAATGATTAAATTTGATTGTTAGACTTATCCTCTTTTTACTAACTGATACGCCGATGTATTTCTCCATAGAATTTCTTCTGTAGTTTTTTTTGTAATAACATTATTACAGCATTCCACTCATTTAGAATGTTCTTTTTGTTTCTACCCTAGCTTTCCTGACTTTTGAGTACGCGCTTTTCCTGCCCATTTGTTGGCCGCGGATATCACCCTGCCCCCCTCACTACCCAAGTTTAGTTTTGAAGCCGCTTTAAAATAAATTGAATTCGATTTTTATACGTGAGAGACACGGAGTACTTCGCCTAGTTTTTTCGTGATTACCTTCTAATTTTGGTATTTAACAAAGAGAGAAGAGTGTAAAATAAGGTTTTTTTTGCAAGACTGTGCATTTGTGTTGATGTGCAGAAAGCAAAGGTGTTCATGTTTTGATAAAAAAGTCAGATTTTCTATGAATTTTAATTTTTCCTGCTAAAACATCTTTTTTAATACGATGGGACACTTAGATAACATGATTAGACCGCGGATTTTACTAGGGTCTGAATGAACGTAAACAACTTGATAATTGCCAATTAGAAATAGTGGATGCCTTCATTTGTAAGCCAAAACAAATTTGAACCGTTGCGATGCGTTGAAATAAATGTTGGTATTATGATTTTTTCGCATTTTTGCCCAACTAGCGATTTCCTGAGTATGCTTTGGAGAATGTTCTTTAATGAAGCTAGCCGGCGCTTTTATGCAGCCAATCTAATACATGTTTGAAGAACAAATCAACCTTATAGATCAGTGTCAAATGCTTTTCTTCACAATAATTTATAAGCATCGTCTCGCTATTTATTGCAACTCGGTATCTCCTTCTTTCCTCCTGCTATGACTCTCTCTTTCTCTATGTCGATACGGAAACCGTGAGGCTTTCTCCACCTTCAAAGGAAGCTTGTCACCATCAGAATATGTAATTGTGAATGTTAAATAAAAGTATGACCAAGATGAGCAGGAATATGTTTTTTTTCTTCTTAAAAGTTTAAAAATATATTACATATTAACGTGTTTGCCTAATCTTAAATGTTGCTGTTGTTTTCTTCAACCCTTGACACCCTCCACATGACTGGTGCCAGCGAGCATGTCTCTTGTCCATTGTTCCAAGTAAGCGGGCAGCTCTTTCTAAAGAGGAGAAATGGAGTGAATAATATGAGAAGGCAATCTAATGAGTTAGCGAATGTGTACTTGGCTGAATCATTCGATTGCTTTCAAAGGTAAACATAAACAGCAACAAAAAAATCTACACTTTCATCGCAATCACATTTTACTGCGCGTATATTCACGTGATCCTGGTTCAAAGCAATATCTTCGACTTGAACTTCCGTCCCGTGCGGCAGCGAGCGAGTTGCGGAATTAGACAATGGGTCTCCTAGAAACGGCCTCCTTCCGTCAGCAGAACCCGGAAAAGTAGCAGTAAACAGTATTTAGCATGATTCTCAAGATGGTAATGAAATGCTGAGTGACACGAGAAAAAGGAGAGAAAATTGCAGCAGGCTCATGCAGGGCTTTTCTTAGCAGTTGACAGTGTGCTCAAAGTATATACACATATGTACATACATCACATATGTGTCACTTATGAGCACGACACTCAATTGTAATCTATTTGAATATTACTGACTTCTGTCAAAAAGGAAAAAAATTAAGAATTAATTTTTTTGCTCCGTAAACAACAACACCATTAAGAAGTACAAAGTCGGAACATATTGAATATCATATGATGAGATCAAAGTGTTCGAGGGCAGTAAATTAGAGGCCGTCAATTCTCCTGACTAGGTTGGCATTTACTTCATTATTATGATTAATAATTGTAATTGTAATAGTTACAATAAAATAATTGAAAGTTAAAGATTACATTTACTCTTGACGAGCGTTCACGATAAGAGCATGAAATGTTATCGACGAAACCATATATGTTATTTTCTTTTTTTTCTGTGAAGCTTTTCCTCATATAAAGCTCAGTTAAAGCCTTTTCATAAACTACAAAGAACTTCCAAGAGACTTCCTTGCTAGCTGACCTTTTTCTTCTTTCCTTCTTTCTTTGTTCCCTTCAACGCAGTCGCCAGCCATGGTAACTATGTCATTTTCAACTGCAGGCCGGCTTTACTTCAGCCGTTACTTGCCTCAGGGACAACTATATTGCCATAAAATATCACCTTTTTACTTTCTTCGTCATCCACTTTTCCATCATTTTCTTTCAACTTCTGAAAATAACGCAAAAGTCTGTCAATGCAAACAAAAGATAGCCATTTCAGAGTTTACAATGGCTAGAAGGCGATCAAGATTATTTCTTGTACTTTTCGCTCTGTTCCTCTCGATGCGACTGGCATCTGGACGAAGTTAGATCTAATAGATGATAATTTCAATAGTGTTATCACATGGAATTATGACCAAAAATAACTTTTAAAACATTTGGTAATATTTTATTGAAATAGTGATTTTTAATATTTATAGCTGATTGCGACCCGCTAACAGTCTATCCTGACGATATGGGAAGTGTTGGCTACTTCGCGAATGCTACAATAGAAGGCGGTTTCATGACCTTCTTCTTCTGCAGAAAGGGAATCCCACGATGCGTAAGCTTTGCTTTAAAGGAGGGCGATCACTGAAAAGTCATTGCCGATTTATGAAACATCTTAGCTATTTTCGAATAGTCTCGGGCATGAGGAAAAAGAAAAAGCAAATGAAAAAGCACAAAAAAGGTTCCATATTTAAGTATTTGATACTTGAAAGTATAAATTTTGAATGAATTTGTGATTGGTGTCAGTGCAAAAATGACACTCGATGGTAGATTAACGGCCACGTACCCATCCCGGGAAGATTAAATTTACAAATATTTCAAGACATTTTTTGGTTTATGCTTTACCACCTTTCTTATGTGAATTTTCTTTAGTAAACTAAAGAATTTTAGGCAAAACAGTATCAAATTAGTAAACGAGCAATAACATATCGCTTCGAAAAAGAAACGGATTCTTCGAAACCAGCGCTATTTTAGCCTCCTTGTCTACCGTAATATTTTGAGTAATTAAATGGACTTCCGTTTGAAACCTTTGCACGTTTGAACATACTATTGCAGTTTTTCGGTGATCGCCCTTCTTTAAGTACATACTTTTGATATTATGAGGAGTTTCGCTTAAAATAGATCTCGAAACTTAAATGTTTGCATGAAATTATTTAAAAAAAATAATACAAAATTTTTTTTGCAGTCCTCGACCGGAAACCCCAACGACGTGTACTCGTGTTATATCCGCTGTAATACAGTCAGTCCTCGTCTGTACAATATATAAATCAGAAAGTCAATAACAATTAGAAAGAAGATGTAAAAAAGCTGTTAAAAAATGTTATTGTAAGCAAGGGTCGGCCCCGGCCCCCAGGGTCGGCCTCGGCCCCGACCCCGGGGCCCGGGCCCGGGGCTACCACTCCTGATTGTATGTAGCGCACTAAAAGTAGTATTTTTGTGAAAGTTAAGCTAATTAATACTTGAAAGACAATATCATGTTCACGTCTGCTTACATTACATGAGAAAACATGGATGACTGCGCGAGGTGATGCTCAAGATCGGCACTTTGACGGTTGCAAGTGTGAAAACGTCACAGATGCGTCAACATTGAGTACGAGAACTTGTGAAAGTTGAGCCGCGTATCATATTTTGCGTGATTTATCGGTAACTGGCATGCTCGCTCTAACCAGTAGGGCCTCAACACTGTCCAACTGCGGAAAAATTACTGTTTCCCTTCAAACCCTTCTTCCGTATGTATGTAATATATGCGCTGCCTTAATTCTTGAACAAATGCAGGCAGGGAGTCGTATCATAGAAATGCACATGTACTATTGTCCTTCTTCGCAGATAAAGCTGGCACTTGTCACAATTGCGCGCGACCGGGCGTTGCGACATGTCGAGAGTGACGCTAGCAAGCTGCTTGTGGACATAACCGTTTGCGACCGATATTCCTGTCCTAGTGGATACATCCTAGGAGTACGTTCGCTTTCTCATTCGCTTTCTTAAAGTTTCTTCATCATTTAAAAGGTGCAGGAGTGCAGAAAGAGACAATCTAACGTTCTACATCATCCCGTTCAATTTTGTGCCCTCTCATGACGCTCGCTTAAAGGAGCACGAAAATTAGCATAATTTATTTTAGTTTTGACTTAAAGTTGAGTCCCTGTAAATGACAACCTCTTAATTTAAAAAATCCAATTTATTGCAAAGGATAAGTGGTGAAGATTATCCGTAATTTCACCTTCATACGGATATATCGTGCTTATGTTAGACGGCCCCCCTATCCGCAATCTGTGAACCATCCGAGGCTGGAATGAACCCGAATATTCATTTTATGCGACTCATCCATCCGCACATCAATGTCCATAGGCGATATTTCCTCAAAAATTGTCAACTGATTTATAGTTTCATTGAAATTCGTATTAGCAGATTTTGTATTCAGATTGAGAGAACCTTCTTAAGCTCTGCCCATCGTTAGCGGATTTTTTTTCAGTGTCAATTCTAAAAAGTGCAAATTGGCTACATCCCTTTCATTGATTTGGCACGTTTAAGCGTCAAAGTGGCACGGATGCCGTCTTGGCTATCGAATTCCTCGATTGCTACCATGGCGGCGGTACAACGCCTGAGTTAACCGGCTACCGAACAGACGCAGGCCGTGTCTTCTTCGGCGAGAGCGTTACATGCGTAAAATTACGTGCGGTTTTGGACTTACATCTACATATGCAGTTTGTTTGTAGCGGAAATATTGACATTGGCCCCTTTTGATATCATTAAAACATCCAATGTCGCTTATTTAGCCAGCACCTCCACGGAGACGACATCTACTGAAAGCTCGACGTCTCCCAGTAGTAAGGCGACTACATCGTCTTCTACCTATTTGGGCGCGACTTCAACGAATCGAGTGATAATCTGCACTGATTGTGAGGACGCGACGACATCAAGATTGTTAGCCACTTCTTCTCCGGCGAACAGCTCAGAGCTTGCTGACCTGTTGGTTCTCGGCAATCCTTTGCTAGAAGATTGGGCTAACGTAGATAAAAATTATTATGTAATACTGTAATTATTGAAATTACTGCACAGCTGCCAGAAGGTGGACAAGGACGCGTATGCATCAATTCAAGCAGCAACTGGCCTTTCATTTTGCATGTGTTCGTCAGAGTTTACTGGCTCACACTGCACAGTAGGTTAGCAAATATGTTCCTTCATACAATTATAACTCTGTGCATTTGCATGAATCCATATCAGGTTATAAAAGGCAAATACAGTGCCGCCAAAAAGTCTATCAACTTTTGGTTTTTCGGGCATATTTTCCTTCATAGTGTACGAAAGTAAATGAAATTTTCAGGTTTACTGCTTTATGGTGTCAGATCTTTAGTAACAAAATATTGGTTTGATTGATCCCCAATAGAGCCCGAAAAAAAATCAATAACTCAAATCACCCGAGTTGCACATTTAGACGTGCTGGATTAAATGGGTTATTGCTTCGATATTCGGGTAGCTTTTATTGGAGAAATCGTTTAGATGGATTCTAAGACATATCTGCGATAAGTTTTTGGTCTAATCGATATTTAATCACATGCTTTTACATGCTGGCTGCCTTCAGCTCGTGATCCATGCACTCGGCCTGAGAAGCTGAAGGTTCAGGAGTATAAAATTAATCATGTACTGCCATGCTTATAGTAATAATGAGGTCCATATATTCAGAGGTGATAAGCGAACGAATTCAGATGGTTGCTTGGCCTGTGGAAATTAGATTCTAACTATTTGTACACACTTTGATCACCGCGGTCAACTGCGGTCAACAACGCTGAAGTGCTAAAAGTGATGCTGTGCAGGTGTTCTTGTTTGGAGAACGCTTTTACCTACCTATAATCATAGTTCAAAGGCTTTGACATCTTTCACAGCTTTATTTCATGCCTGGCTTCATGAGGCCTACATAGAGAGGGGTAGATAATTTGAATGTACCCTGGCGTAGAGTGGTGCGGTGCCGATAAGGTAAGAAAATAATCCCGAAAAGTTTTAGATAGAGTCAAATATCACTTTAATCTATAAAACAGAGTGTTCTGCAATAGTCTAAATTCCATTTAGCCATTTTAATGTTGTAATTGATCTATAACAGACAGCTGTCAATACACTGCAATACTCAATGCCAGGGTACATTCAAATGATCGTCTGTACCTTATGGTCTCATGAAGCCATGGACGAAATATTTCTGTAGAATACATAAAAGTCTATTAAGAATCATTATAGACAAGTGAAACCCTTTTCGAAACACGGACCCCTGCACTGCAGCACTTTAAGTACGTCTTGGCTGCAGACGAAAGTTGACAGTGGTAGTCAAAGTGTGCATAAATAGTTAGAATCTAATTTCCACAAGCCAAGCAACCATCTGAATTTGTTCGCTTATCACCTCTGAATATATGGACCTCATTCTTACTATAAGCATGGCAGTACATGATTAATTTTATTCTCCTAAACCTTCAGCATCTCAGGCCGAGTGCATGGATCACGAGCTAAAGGCAGGCAGCATGTAAAAGCATGTGACTAAATATCGATTAGACCGAAAACATGTCGCTGATATGTCTTAGAATCCATCTAAACCATTTCTCCAATAAAAGTTACCCGAATATCGAAGCAATAACCCATTAAATCCAGCACTCCTAAATGTGCAACTCGGGTGATTTGAGTTATTGATTTTTTTCGGGCTCTATTGTGGATCAATGAAAACAATATTTTGTTACTAACGATCTGACAGCATAAAGAAGCAACCCTGAAAATTTCATTTACTTTCGTACACTATGAAGGAAATCATACCCGAAAAACAAAAAGTTGATAGACTTTTTGGCGGTACTGTATATATATATATATATATATATATATATATATATATGCATTTAGATATGACTGCGCTCGAGAAGGCCTCATCGCTAGCTAAAACGACAAGTCAAGCGATGCTGGAGGTATTAAACGAATTTCATTTATATAAAAGTCCTACACATATATGTATGTACATACATATGTAGATGTGTGATTTTAAGTTGGCCGTGCAAGGCCGTAAGGATCCGGCGGTGTTCACGGCAGCCTTGCCGTCGCTGGTTGCCCCATTAGGGGATGAAAAGCTCTCCGACCTAAGCTGGGAGCTCGAGGATGTCATCGAAGAGGCCATAATGGAGGAGAGGCCAATCGATGTCAAGTTCGTTAAAGGCGATCAGTAAAGATTGTTGTATTATGGAGCAAAATTATATTTCCCATTTTCCTCAGTAATACATAATTTCTAAAACAAAGTAGTGGGAAGGAAAACATATTATAAATATTTTTCATTATTCTCATTGCTTTCTACAGAGCTTCCTTCGATAAACGGTACATCCCATCACTGGGCAACTGCTTTGTTTTCAACGCAAACGACACAGTGAATGCGCGACTTCTAGGCGCTAGTCAAGGTGCAAAGGCATTCTTATAGGCACATGTGTATTTGATTATTTGATTTAATAAAACTATTAAATTGAGAGAATTTAATTTTATGCAATAGGACTACGCGTCACTGTCAATTCGCGGCCAAGTGAGAATCCCGGCTGGACCGAAATTTCTGGCATCAGTGTCTACTTGACACAACGTTTGTAGAACGTCTAATATTCAAGTTTATATATTTAAAAATTGCAGCTGGCGAGAGTTGCACTCTGCAGACGAAGGGATTCACTTCTCTCGATGCAACTAGAAGCATCGTCGAATTCGAGCAGGTAACTGAGAACTATGACATCTCCATGGATGCGATGTATCGGTTTGTCATCTTCAGTCAAACGCACAAGTTCTGGGTGGCGTCTACGGAAAATGCGTGAAGGCGACAACTGAAGTACCCCCCTCTTTCTACGTCCCAGGACGCTATACGCCAGAGGCTTGTGTTTCATATCTTTGCGCCGGCTTAAAGGAGCGCGAACCTCGACGCTTCCTTTCCATCCCTAGGGCTGCTACGAGTCGTGCTACCAAGACTTTGTGTATGCACGTTGCGACTGCATGGACGCCGCGTTCCCGCGGCGCCGTGGAGTGGCGGCCTGCGCCTATGACAAATGTGAGAGATATGTGAATTTTGCAGTGCTTTTTTTATTACATTAAATAAAATGTCCGATTATTATATTACAGTATTAGCTAATAAATACATTGCTTACTCACAATCAACAATATATCCATAGAGTACACATACACAGAAAAATATTCGTAATTGGTAACGGATGTAAAGAACGGATTGTCCGTATATTCACCTCCATACGGATATGGTCGTACTTAGAGCGGCATCTATCCATAAAAGTAACCGTGAATCATATTTGCACTAGAGCCAATACCAGGGTCCGCATGCGTACCACTCGTCACCGCAGAGCATGTCAACCTGGCCACCGTGCCAGAGTGTACGTGCCCATCCGCTTGTAGCTCGGCCACCTTCAACTACCAAATGTACGGCGCGTCGTTTGAATTTGAGGTTGAGGATTTGGTTTCAAAAATATATTTGAATATATGTAGTTTTTTTTCGAATATTTTATTTTAAAAAATTTCAGCGCGAATGCGGAAGCGAGCATCAAGAGTCGATGTGCAATCGAACGAGCCAGGCATCAAATTATATACTAATACCATTAAATGCGAATTATGTTTATGTATGTCGGCTTGTACTTTTTTGCAGTCCGTCGTCGTCGTCGAAGTGATTTCTCTTCACGTCGATGTAACTAAAGAAGCGCCGAAACTTACGGTTAGCCACTCTTAACGTCTAAAGAAGAAAAAAAACCTAATATTAATTGTATTTGTAATCGTATAAATTCAACCGACTTTTTCCTATTCTTAGGTGAAACTAGATTAAATAAATAAAAAAATAATATTCTTGAAAGCTCATCGATATGCTCGGCGCCATTGGCAGCTTCGGCGGCCTTCTCCTCGGCTTCTCGCTCGTCTTCCTTGGCGAGATTGCTGCGCTCTTCATCTTTCGTATCCCTTTCGCCAGCATGAGCAATGATCATGGTATTGTCTAGTAAACTCAGTCTTTGGCAACAGGCACATGAAATTGTTGGTCTTTGTCAAATCATTAACATCTGTTCACTATTATTGCAAGAGATATATGTACATAACATAACTTTCTTATTAGTTCGCTTTTTTTTCTTCACCTGTTGTAAATAATCCTCGATGTTAACTTTTTTCTCTTTCTTTCCTTTGAATGCTGTCAGCTTTTTCCCCTTGCTGCCCTTGGTACTGGAAAATTGAAAGAGCGCAACTTTGGCTATCCTAGCGACCGTGCGAGAGAGAGAGAGAGAGCGAGAGAGAGAGAGAGAAAGAGAGAGAGGACAGAAAAAAGTGCAAACCTTCGTGAAATCAATCTAACATTCTTCGTGTGCATTTCTGTTTAGCGAGCAGAAAGAGAATGAAGAGTATAAAGATATATTAATGTCCGAATTTAAAACTCCCCACTTCTCGTATTTAGACCATAAACAACCGGAAATGTCAGTCTACAAGTGACTTAGAAAAAAGGTTACCTATGAGAGAGAGAGGGAGAGAGAGAGCGCCGTTTTAGGATCTGCTTTTAGTGAAGAATCCAAAACTGACGAATTTAACAACCCGGGATCAGCACCCCACCTTTCCAGCAGGCCTGTTCCTCTGTCTCTCACCATCTCTTTCTCTACCTTCCTCCAGCTATGCCATTTCTCTGTGTTATTTGTACAATAAAAGCACGATAGTCAGAAAACAGTTTATTGAATGATTCGATACTTTAAAGGCAGAACACAATTAATGAGCGAAAGAAATGCCACAATGAAACATTGCAACATATCTACGTAAAAGAACAAAAGTAAAAAAAAAACTAATCATTTCAATTCGTCTCCTTGAGAGAACAAGGATACACATTGTCTTATTTCGATTCATTCTTATTATAATATTGCACAACAACATAAAGACGCAGATAAGACGAGAGAGAAAACCTCTCGAGCTATTTTGAATAGTGTTCCAAACTGACGTAGAACGAAAATGAATGAGAGTACGTGAATTATCAGCGAGAAGGAGAGAAAATAGTGAGAAAGAGAGAGTGCGAGAGAGAGAGTGAGAGAGAGAGAGTACAAGATGATAAGGGAGCGAGAGAACAAAGCTGAAAAAAGTTGTGGCAGAGTGAGCAAAATGTCGCTCGTCTCTCTGGATAACCTGATTCAGTAACACTGACAGCCAGGAGAGAGACTGAGGGAAAGAGAAGAGAGGTATAGACATATAGGCAGAGAAATAACAGCGCTGGATCTTGATAAGCTAATCAATAGCATATCGAGTAGCGGAATACAAGCTACCTTTTCACTCTCTCTCATTCTCTTTCTCTCTCTCTCCCTTTCCCTTTCTCTCTAGTTTGGTACATGTACTCGTATTAATCATGACAGGTCAATTCTTTCGGAAGGCCCAAGGCAAGGAGAGAAGGAAAGACAGAGAGAAAGAAAAAAAGCTGTGAGTGAACCAGTTGTCGTATCGTTTCTAGAGTTTTTGAATCCGTGAAAGAAAGGTGAGATCCCCTTATTGCCAGGCAGAAATCGTGATGACTATTAGGGAATATTCTGTGAGGCAGGCGGGTAGGGTTGAGGCTTTCTGCGATAGCTTTATGATTGCAAGATCGGTCTCACTCTCTCTCTCCCTCTCTCTCTCTCTCTCTATCTCTCTCTCTTTCTCTGTCTCTCTGTCTCTCTCTTTCTTTCTCCCTGTCACACATTTCACTTGATTAGGTGAGAAAGGAATCGCAATCTCACTTTCCACCTCGCTACCCCTTTATTTGACCTCGCTCAGGAAGAGTTCGCTAAAGAGTCTAAAGAGTCCAAACCAAACACGAAAATCTTCCATGTGCAAATTGTATCAGTGGTTAGAACTATTTAAAGTTGCCAGTCTAAGTCTGACTCCAAAAGGAAGCCTATGAAAGAGAGAGAGAGAGAGAGAGAGAGTCAAAGTTTGTATGATATTCCTGCAATGAAGATGGCAAAAATGGCGAATTAACGCCCGGGATCACACCCGTTCGCACTTTTCCTGCTAATACCATACGTATAGCTAAAAAAAATCGCAGATATAAAAATGCTATCTTTTCCTTCATCTCGTCTCAAACGGTCCACTCTCTTCTTATACCACCTTTCCTATAAGTATCCGCTACCCCGTCATATAGTTTTACTCTTCCCACCTTTAGCTAGTAGGTATTCCCTACTCCCTCCCGCATTCATACAGATGTATGTATGTACCACAAACAAGCGCCTGACAATGAGTCATCAAACAGTTTATTGCGTAATTCGAGACTATAAAGCAGAAAACATTTAATATGCGAGGAGAAGCTGGTACAATGAAGAATTGAAGACCATCAATTTCATTTTTCTAGCTGCAATGATGAAAGCTTTCCTTTGGAAGAGCAGTCACACTAAAACAAGAACTTATGTCACCTGTTACCCTCGCCATACCTTCATTTTAGAGGCAAAAGAATTCAAATTATTTGTATTTACAGAAAACAAATATTATTTCGCTTCATTGCCATTATTATATTGCTTAAGAACCTACGTTCTAATATAAAGATTATATCATCATTTTTGCAACATTCATTTCAGGATGACATTCTTTTTCTTTTGCTCTAACCGCATCGAATTGTATAGTATTCGATGCGGGGTATCTACAGGGTATCTTAGCCTAAGCCTAACCAAGAGTTGTCGCAACTCGCAGTTCTTCAGGTTTATGCAATGCCGCAAAGTGTCTTTATCACCTTCTGCCTTATCTGCCATTTCGTATCGGTTTCCATCGCATGCATGGCGATGGTTCCGACTCATCCTTCTACGACAAGGTTTTTTTTAAAATAATTATTCTATTACGTTTATTTTATTAATGCCAATGCAGTTAAGAGTTTTAACGAGGCCTTTAGGAGATGAACGAACAATACAAAATTGTTGGAAAGAAAAAAGACAAAAAATTCGATTACTAACGTAGGAAAAGGTTATGATAGTGAGAAGAAAGTGAATTAGGTAGTTCAGAACATACATACATCCATACTTTTCGAAATTATTTTAACAATTTAGTCAAAC
Organism: Allodiplogaster sudhausi; assembly: GCA_945643635.1. NCBI lineage: Eukaryota > Metazoa > Nematoda > Chromadorea > Rhabditida > Diplogasteridae > Allodiplogaster > Allodiplogaster sudhausi. The sequence goes on from CALZFC010000046.1 coordinate 1,611,827, forward strand.
GAACTTTTCTTGTATGCAGGCCACCGCAAGTGAGTACCACGGCACTGCCGCCAACAACTACCAGCACTACAAGCACGACAACCACTTCAACCGATCCACCATGCTTACAATGCGAGGATCTCGTCTATGAGGTTTGGCGTTGAAACAGTAACAAACAACTTTTCCTTCAATTCTTAAAAATTATTTATATTAATTTGATTTGCTCGCTAAAACACATGAAAGATCTTAGAAAGAGAGAAAAGAAACGCGGAAGAGGACAAGGGGTGAAGGCTCACGCTTGCGAGAGTAGATCAAGAAACGCTTGGCAAAGGCATGAGTATGTTTGTCTATCCTAGCGATGAGAGAGCATGGTGCGAAAATAGATCGGCGTAGAGAAGCAAAGAAGAATTCGCTCCGGCCAGGCCACAACGAAATAGCTAAATACTGCTGATATGAAATTAGAATGTGAATGTGTTCATCACAAAGAGTCATCACGAACATTCGTAACACTTTTGATGTCTCCGTCTGATTGGCAGGCGCCAGACGCGGCCGTCTGCGGCGGCGTCCTCTTCGATTGCACAGACGCGGCTCATCTGATGCCAGCAACGACGCCGTCCGCATGCAAGAGGTTCGCGTGTGGAGACGGCGCCAAAATGTTTGCGTATCCAGTCAGTTCTTTTCTTCTCTTTTCCTGCCATTTGTCCCTTTTGTCCACGATGGCTATAACCTAGTTGAATTAGATGATACGGCCATTCTTGATATATTCAAACCCCGATCATGAACAGTGGTCGCCATTTGATAAAGTGATGGAGAAAATAATTGGATTAGATTAAATAACACTGCTTCCTCTTAGACTAAGCCCATTCCTCCTTCTTTGACTTTCCTTTATTTTCTCTCTTCGTTCAGACCTCCGGTGAAGACGCAGAGGTCGCTGAATTGGCGTGCAGTCAACAGAGCCCGCCCAAATACGAAGACTCCTCGAGTCCTGCAAAAACTTTCCCCGACAAAGCAAGAGTCTTTTGCAAGAAAGGTATGTCTCATGAGAACTTGCACCGGCCTCATTACTTGTTTACTCTTGCAGAATATATGTGCGACTGTGCAGACGTCACGTATTCGATGGCGGACCCGGAGGCCAAGCCTGCCACAACGCTTGCGCCTACCTTACCATCAGTTGTCGGCAAGTTCGGATGCGAGACGAAAGACTGCGGCCAGTTTCAGCTGCAATCTGCGGATGTCAGTGACCTATTACATCAAAACAATCGGGTTCTGCGGATATGCCACATATATATGACTCATGTAGATTTTGATAATGGCATTGTTAGTTGGGAGAGCGATCAATTCTTTGTTCCATAAGATGAAGCTTTCGTGGAAGATAAAGCATTGTCATGTTCTTGCGTTGCTGAGGCAATAGACGAATTAAAAAAAGGTTCCTATTTTTTTCAGCACTCGACCATCCTCCACTCGATCACATGCAATCCAAAGCTGCCCGGCTTCGCGGACAAGTCTGGAGCGCCAGTCACACAGCCTGTCGCATGTTGTACGGTTGCCATTTCAGTTAATCTTGTTGTGTCTTTCCAGATGCGGATAAGAAAGGTGCGCGTGTAGGTAGCCAAGGCGTGAGGTGAAGAGAGATAAGTGAAGAGACCGCTTGCGAGAGAAGACAGGGGAACGAAGTGATGTGAGCTAGCCGGTTTGAGGCTTATAAACATTTTGGAATGTGCTAGACACTTTGGCTAATGTCTAACTGATTACAATATCGGGAAACTAGAAGGGCTACGAGGGGTACGACGGTAGCGCAGAGCCAATAAGAGCACCCTTAAAAAGAATTCGCTTTTGGAGCTTCGCTTATTGGCACTGCGCTTCCCTCGTACCCCCGACTACGTGACTCATGAAATGAGTTAGAAGTAGGTACATAAGTAACCACAACAAACTACAATGAAGAATTGCTTAACTTACAGACTCCATGATAACGAATGTAGATAACAGACTATCTTCGTAACACGTCTAATACTCGTTTGTCCCCCTTCTTACAAGAAATATGAGAATACCAGCAATATTCGGGCAAAGAAAGTCGATGTATTTTTTCAATCAGCATAGTTTCAGATGATTGGAAATGCACGTCAAGGGGAAGCGACACTTTTTTATGCCCAAGTGGTTAGTGCTCTGGTGAAAAAAGTGTGTTAAAACTGAATAACACTAGATTTTGTCTTTCTTAGGTCACTTCTGCGAGTTTATTTTCAATATCGTTTCCAACTGCGGTTCAATTTGCGCGCCTGGCGATCTATTCGTCGCCTATGTAAGCAATTACTTACACACAGAGAGTGGCACCAAAGAAAACGAGAGTCTGGAGATGATATTCAAAACAGAATGGTGGCAAATCGGTGAAGGATGGCGTTTCGGTGCCGATGGCGGAGGTTTTTTGCGATGGAGATGTTTGGCAGCCATTTGGTATCCAGAGCCCAATTGAGCTTGCGGCTTGTGCGAGGCCAGGTACGCGATTGATTTACATATATGTATATGTATCACATTTAGTGGGGGGTTTAACTGCAATCTTTTTGAGAAGCTTGGCGAATTTTTTTTACCGAATTTTGAGCAAACTACCCACTAAGTGTCCTGAATCAAATTACGGTGACATCTTTAAAAAAGAACACACACATTTCTTGAATGCTTTCGTAGAAATACGAATCCCTAATCGAACGAATGGCATTTGTTACGGTGTAGTTGGACTGATGATGCCGACGCCACCTGCTGATGCGATGTGTCCAGCTCTAACCGTGCTCGCCGGGGGCAGCTTCTCTGACTTGGTCTACACGCCTGGCATAAAAAATGGCGTTCCAACCTTCTTCGCCACCTGTCGCAACGGCATGGTCACTGTTGTGAGTATGTTACTATTGCACAAGTCTTTGTCTTCGATGTGGTTTTTTTTTTAAATAATTGAATCAATTTTTTTTTATATATATTTCTTATCTTATAAGATTATCAGCTCGACCCTGCTACAAACAACGAGCTTCTGACGCCTTATTTGTTCTGCATGAATAGTGGATGGCAATCGCTTCCAAGCAACGACCCCATTACGCAGGTCTGTGAACATGGCCGAACAGTGAGATGAGTCTCGCTGTATGGTGTTACTGTTCTGATCGCAATATTAGTACTCCTCCCTTTGCCACTGTTTTGACTCCTTCGCCCAGAAGCCCAACTTGTCTTCGTTTGTCGTGTAGATCGAGTATCCCTCGTCTCTTTCACTACTCTCAATCAGGCAACCTGCAAGCCAAATTCATGCGTGGCCATGCTGATTCAAGCTGGCTTCACGCCAGACGAGATCAGCTCGCTCAGAGTCGACGACGAATCTTCTGGCCACTGTCGCGTTTCGTGCACAAACGGCGAACCTATCAAAATTTCGGTTTGTGTCGCATTCACTCTTTGCACATCAGACTTTCAAATCAATTATTTCAATCATATGCTTTTACTCAAAGATATGCTAATATATATGTACATACATAGGAGTGCATTTTTTTCAGTTTGACCCTACGGAAAACTATGTGGTTCAAGACGCCTCTCTCGTCTTCTCCGCTCTAGTCGGCGTGGATGATATGATTAAAGACTCAGTGACGTTCGAATCTCAAGATTTGACATGCTAATTTGTAAGCCGACATAGCAATTCATTATACTTTATCTGTGCGTAAAGTTGGTTGTACTTAAGCGCACTCATCGACGTATATCATTAATGGAAGTAAATCAAATAGTATTAATGGAAGTAAATTGAAGAGTTTGGTATTTGGCAAAAGTCGTCGTTCAATCATTTTCTACAGATATAAATATGTTATGTTAATGAATTAACCTTCATTATAATATTAAAAAAGAGTCAGGAGGAGAGCTGCAGAAATGTCGTCACGGATTCGGTGATTTACAGTACATTTTTCCATGCCGCATATACACAGAAGAAAATTGTAACATAGAATTTTTGCCCCATCCAAAATAGTGCATGCAAGTTCAATTCTATGAGAATTGTGACATCGAATGTCCCACTATGATGTGAATTGGAAGATGAGCGGTGCGAAAACTAAATTGTTCTTACGCTTGTCAAACGCTTAAACAAGCGCTATTGTTTAAGAGAGCCTCTCTGTAAGACTCAAGGAGACGTCCATACAGCCCTGCCCTAGATGCAAGATTGCGGATCCAAACATTGAGGATGTGATCAGACATGACCAAGGGCCTATCTATTAACTTTTTGGGAAAATTTTATTTTTATAAAAATTTTCTCTCCAGGAATACCTTAAAGTGTGTTAAAAATTTGAAAATTCATATCGGGCTTTAAAGTCAACATTTTTTGATATCCTTTTTTTCTTTCGATTTCTCGTCGAATGCTTAATAAAAAGTGTGTTGGGACTTTCCTCAAAAAGTTTCATTTTAGTTATTTAATTTCGTCATGAATTTTTGTTTTCGCTCGTTGAGTACCTTAACCTCATTTGTGCGTGGGATTTTTGTTTCAGATTAAAGAGCATGAAAAACTGTATAACATATCTCAGAACCAAGGTCAACGTCTTTCCCCCAAGCCCCGAAAAAGTTACGAGAATAGGAGCAACTCTCGCCGGGACGATTGCGCAAAATGGCTACAACGGGCCACATTTGAGACGCCCATTGAAGATAAACAGATTGTTCTATTCAGAAAGTTATTCTTTTCAATATTTGTCTGAGAAATTTTCACTCAAAGCGTGATTAATTGATAAAATCCGGAAAAATCAAATTTTCAAGCATTTTGGAAAATGGATGAAAACCTATTTCATGAAGATTAATGCGCACGAGCTTACTGAAAACAATAGTTTAATAGTTATGTCTTGTAGAGCACAAAATTCTACACAATGTATGTTCAAAGCAGATTGTTTTCACTTTCCATTTGCCCCGAAAAGGTGATTTCAAATGCGCCGTCCGAGCAAAAATTTGCTTCGGGTATTTTGTCTATAAATGCGATAATTTTATTAATCGCTGTTTTCGTTCCAAATAACAAGGTATTTCGTGTTCCTGGTATCGAACAACATCTCTAGGCCAGATTGTGGACAATTTTTTTTTTTACTTTTGACTGCCTATTTTTCGCCATGAGAGACTTGATTGTGGAAGGAGAAGGACAAAAATTTGTATCGGGTGTTTTGTTTATAAACGCGAAAAATATAAATGAGATTCAACATGTAAATTCGCTATTTATGAAAAGGTTTATCCTTCATTGTAATACTTAATAAAATTTAATTTCAGCAATGTTGCTAGTCGTTGTTCTGACCAGTTGCCTGACCATTCGCAGTGTCATACGGTAACTTGAATTGTCATCAACGGTCAAATATTTTCTTTTTTTGTCATGTTCATTCCTAAATGTTTTTTTAATGATATCATTAACGTTTATTTTCTATTGTCATATTCAGAGATGTGTGATTGCCCAGTCAACACGGTGTGTAAGAAAGTCAGTGACTTCGAGTATGAGTGTGAATGCGCTGTTGGTTTCACCGGTGAAATGTGCATACCTGGTTCGTTTTATAGTATTCTGGCAATGACTACAGATCTCGTAAATATTAGTTCCAGAGTCCTCTGGCACTGCCTACTGGATGATCCTGGGCTTCATTCTGGCGCTGATGCTTATCTTGATCTTCTGCTACATGATCTACAGGAAGAAGCGAGACGTAAGTTGCCATCTGTGAATATAAGCTCCGAAAAGCGGATCATTCTCCTGTTTCGTAGTTGGATCGTTTTTTTCCTCGGAAAAGGATGAGTGTTATTTCTCTCATTTTGTTGAACGAACTCCCATTCTCACCATTGTTCTTCTGTGACCTGCGAAATAGCACCCCATAGTGAGAATAAGGACCCGGCACTTGAAATAGCGCATAATCGGTTTGATGATTACCCTTCTCTAATTGGCTCAGGGTGTACTAAACAGAAATGTCCATCATAAATGATTAGTGCCGAATGTAATAGGGGAAATTTTTCTCTCGGCAAACTTTTATTCCAAAGAACTTCATTGAAATTTTCCAGCCGACAACGATTTTCAGGGCTACCGCCTTATAGGAGGGTTCTTTTCAGAACGCAGTGGCTTCCCAGTACTCGACCAGAAATCAGGGGTGCCAGGTAGCTTTCCCCCCTTTCTCTGATTTGTGGCTATTGCAGAGTTCGAGGTTAATGAAGAATATGGTATCAATTTTCCCGTTCCAATGCGAGAATGTCTGTATGCCCGAACTCCGTCTTCCTCGAATACGAATGTGTTCAGCGTGGATATGAGGGGGATTTTGGTGGGTGATGGTTTCGGATCAGCCAGCGTGCGGACGTATACGGATAGCCCAGCGAGTTCTTTCAGGTGAAGTACGGCTTGATAAAATTGATCTGCATTGATTACATCGTGACCAGAATCAACGTAATCATGAAGCTTCCGCTTCACAACCGCCGCATATCGGTCGCAGGCGGATTTTCCTGCTTGCGCCTCGGAAAAAAAATAGGAAGCGATCTTGACATTCGATTTGAGAGATATCTCAGGAAGGCTGGCAATTGTAGCACTGCTTTTGTAGCATCCTGTTATCAGAGTCGTTGAATTTCGAGGAATATAATGCAATAATATGAAAATCAATAATACCAGCGTTATCAGATCTGAGGTGAACCTTCGTGATTCCTACTTTCGACAGTGACGATAGAATGTGTCCAATTGCGGAAGTGACTGCGACAGTATCCTGATAATTGTAATAGTTATAACTATCAGTCCAATATAAATTATAATTACTATTTAAAGGAGATCAATGTATTAATATTTATATATGCGAATTAATATTGACTCGTAGTTTATTTCTAACCTGGAGGTCTGATTTCATTATATGAATAAACGTATGTTGCTTCAAGTCGCCATCAACTCTCGCAAGGACATGGCTTATGTGCCAAGAGATTCCCCTCTTAGCAAAGAAGTCAGTCGTCTTCTCGCGAGAGAACATTGGCAGAAGCTTCATCGCCCAGTCAAGCGTTATGAGGGCCTCGTTGTCTTCCAAAGACGCAACAAGTTGATCGCGGTCACGCTCGCTGGCAGTTGCTCGAATTTGATGCCTCTTCAGGTCATCAATCCTCGTCTCAATTCTATGAACATCTGACAGTGTTCTATCAAATTTCCTCCATAATTCAGTCCCATCTGCGGCAGCATCACGAAGTTCCTCAACAGTTGCGCGAAGATCTTCAGTTACTATCTATAAATGTTTTAGTGTACTGTTTGAAGTTATGAAAGTGGCTAGGTGCCTACTTAATCATATTTTTTAAAAACTGACCTTTACCAACTCACAACGATCACAAACAAGGTCATGAATGTGAGAATCGGATATTCCTTCTCCTTGGCACGGCTCAGAGAACTCTGGCAACTTGGGATCACTGATCGCGTGACCGATACAGTGATCGGCAATTCTTGATTTCTGCTTGATGTGGACTTTGTAGTCAGTCCGCAAATATTGCTTTGCCTCGAGAAACTTCATTCTAAGCGAAGTTGCCCAAAATTCATCGATGTCGCCGCTTATCTTGAGCCCCTCTACGATCCCTAGCGCATCATCAAAGCCCTTTAAAATAAATGTTTAGAAAAATGTTTTTAAATACTTTATTACAAACCACCATTGCGTCGGCAACGAAAAAGTCTACACCGTGGAGACTTTTCCGTCTTGTTGCTGAACAGGCAGAAAGAATTCGATACATGGTTGCCGCAGACATCAACAGCCTTTCCTCCTTCGTCTCCTCGAGATCTCTTCAAAGTTTGTCAGTATTTAGAAAAAAATTTAGAAAAAAATAAACCTCTTGTAGAGTTCTATGATTTCAGTTGCGCTATGCTGTCGAAGAATGTTAGGATATTCCACGAGACTACCATCTGATAACTTAGATGTTCTTGTTCCAAAAGGAAGGGTGACGGACACCTTGAAGCTAAATCAAAAATAATAATCTTTAGTTCAAATGCCTGATTTTTGCTAAATGTAAACCTCGTTATAAATTCGATAAAGCGGTTGATGGCCTCAGCTGAGTACTTCATCCTCTTATTATCTTTTGCGACTTCCTTCCCTCGATGTGCCAATCGTTTAGACTGCGTGTATGAATACTCCGTAAGCCCCGGAATATAGCGTTCTACTTCAGCAAGACTAAGATAAGGGGTCACAATCGATAGAAGATGTAATTTTTCAAGTCGAGAAGACGCTGCAAGATAGCGATTGCGAATGGCCTTCATCAGAGTCTCGTAGCTGTCAGTTCTTCTCCTCTCATAAAGTCCTTCAAGCTCGGTTGAAATAACCATCTTCATGAGTTCGTTGGGGGAGTCTGGAGCAACGATCTCACAGGCTACATCGAAAGCGCCTTTCAGATACATCGCTTTCCTTCTTTGAGACCTTTCGTCAATATCTCTGTAGTCCTTTCTTCGCATGACCTTATCTTGACCGATAGCTTTCAGATATTCAGAGAATGTCTTCTTTGCAGATTCAGAAGCAGTCGAGACCGTTCGCTTCAAAGGTGGTCCTTCGTAGCGTGGTGGGAAATACGTCGGATCGTTGTCTTGTGAGCAGGAGGGAGCATATTCTTGAATATCGGCAGGAACGTCTGGTGTTTTTGAAAGACGTCTCTGCACCAATGCGGGGTGAATAGAGTGGCCCGTCTCTTGAACTGTTCGTTGTGCACTATCCTTCTCCAATTCTATTTTATGCGTTGGACACACTGCTGCAATGATTGTACATGCGTGATTTTTAGGAAATGGAGAGTAAACCACTCACGCAATCCAATGTGAAGCAATATCCCGTCGAATTCTAAAGCTGCTCTCGCTTCTCCCTTCTCCACAACATCACTTCCTGCCACAACGGGTGGAGATCCATGGTGCGTAAATGGATGCGGCAATGAGCAGGTCTTCTTTAATGACGACTTCTTGCGTTTGTAATGGTAGAATCGCCTATGATCGTCCCAGTGAGTTCCAAGCTCTTCTATATGCTTCTGACAAATGTACCTTCCGCCAATTCCGCCAGTCTGAATAACTGAATTATTTAGCATTATTGTAGAAAATTATTTCTTACCTCTGCAGGATTATTGTAATTCCAATCAAATTCGCCGGCTCCTCGAGAGAGAATCATGTCAAGAAGATTTGATGTTCCAAGGGAGTTCGTTGCTTCTTCATCAATAAGTTCTTTCATCCTGAAATTATATAGTAAATAAATTGTAAGAGATAATTTACGATTGTGATATATTAGTACTTCTTCTTTGGGCCTTCGCATTTCGTGTCCACTTCAGAAACTTTTGGTCGCTCCATTTTTTCATAGGTAGTCTTTCTGAGAACAGAAAAGTAGCACGGAGTTTCCTCCTCATCCAGGCTGTCAATCTCAGGGTCCATATTCGGGATGACTGTGTCTGGACCTCCTCGTTTGCGACGACGACTTGGATGGGCATTGAAGCCGATGACAAGAAGAAGTATGAGAACAACGTGACGCATTTCTTAACAAAATATTCATATGATTTTAGATCCAAGTACTAAAAAAAACAAAATTATATTTGCTACGTATACATGCGCCATAAATTTAAAACATTCAGCGAAAATGAGATCAAAGGGGTAATTTTTTAATAATTGAAGACAGCCACATAGTCACAATATAGTCATAGGCAGCATATGGCAGGAATAAGCACACGAAAGGGAGAAAAGGGCGGCGCATAGAGCGTCTGCCTGCCCGAATGGCAAATGACAATTGACAGATGGCTGGCACGGCCTGACACAATCAAGGGGATAAAGGCCTATGCCAGCCTGAATGGCAAATGGCATTTGACAGATGGCCGGCATGGCCTGACTAACGTAAGCGATAAAAGCTGGAAGTTGTGGAGCGATAGAAAGAAATGTGTCGGTCCATTACAATTTGAATTGAAAAAAAACTAAAATAAATATTGGTGATTTTCCGAATTCCTTCCACAATCAAGTCTCTCATGGCGAAAAATAGGCAGTCAAAAGTAAAAAAAAAAATTGTCCACAATCTGGCCTAGAGATGTTGTTCGATACCAGGAACACGAAATACCTTGTTATTTGGAACGAAAACAGCGATTAATAAAATTATCGCATTTATAGACAAAATACCCGAAGCAAATTTTTGCTCGGACGGCGCATTTGAAATCACCTTTTCGGGGCAAATGGAAAGTGAAAACAATCTGCTTTGAACATACATTGTGTAGAATTTTGTGCTCTACAAGACATAACTATTAAACTATTGTTTTCAGTAAGCTCGTGCGCATTAATTTTCATGAAATAGGTTTTCATCCATTTTCCAAAATGCTTGAAAATTTGATTTTTCCGGATTTTATCAATTAATCACGCTTTGAGTGAAAATTTCTCAGACAAATATTGAAAAGAATAACTTTCTGAATAGAACAATCTGTTTATCTTCAATGGGCGTCTCAAATGTGGCCCGTTGTAGCCATTTTGCGCAATCGTCCCGGCGAGAGTTGCTCCTATTCTCGTAACTTTTTCGGGGCTTGGGGGAAAGACGTTGACCTTGGTTCTGAGATATGTTATACAGTTTTTCATGCTCTTTAATCTGAAACAAAAATCCCACGCACAAATGAGGTTAAGGTACTCAACGAGCGAAAACAAAAATTCATGACGAAATTAAATAACTAAAATGAAACTTTTTGAGGAAAGTCCCAACACACTTTTTATTAAGCATTCGACGAGAAATCGAAAGAAAAAAAGGATATCAAAAAATGTTGACTTTAAAGCCCGATATGAATTTTCAAAATTTTAACACACTTTAAGGTATTCCTGGAGAGAAAATTTTTATAAAAATAAAATTTTCCCAAAAAGTTAATAGATAGGCCCTTGGTCATGTCTGATCACATCCTCAATGTTTGGATCCGCAATCTTGCATCTAGGGCAGTGCCTACTGGAGCCTTACTGAGAGGCTCTCTTAAGCATGTTGCAAAGTAAGATTAAATGAGAGCATCAGAGAATATTTGGTCTCGCTTTCTTCCCATTAATAAAACCTTTTACAACTAAAAAAATTTATAGGCCGAAAGAAGTCTTTTAGTTCACAGCTTCTCTAATGCCTCTCTTTTTCCTATACAGAACGGCGAGAACGAGCATGAAGGCGAGCCCGAGCGCCTCGACGACGGAGATGTCCGAGATGCCGAGCCAGAGGCCAGCTTGGCCCCCAAAAGCCGCCAGCGCAGCTCCAAGCTGAACGTTAGATATTTTTTATTATATATATATTTATATATATATATATATATATATATATATATATATATATATATGTATATATTATTTTCATTGATGGAATGTGGTCAAAGTTTTTGTGTGATTCAGTCAATCGAATACAGGACATGGATTAGACATTCACTTACTCCAAAAGATGGCACTTCCTCGTGCGTCGTCACTTGTAGGGAGCTGAAGTAGACGCGAACGACAAGGGCGTTGTGTTTGTACCTGAGAGAATCAGCTCTCCTTCTAATCGGAAATTCTTTCAGTTCTTGGCGGAGCAGCACGATGAATTATGCGTATATTAACTCAAACAATCTCACAAATTGCGTTCTCTATCGTCACATGCTGTTCCTCTTTTGAACCGAAAAAAGGGAGTTTTCGAAAATATTAGAGACATATACCACAGAAGACATTCGTCGACAGATGCGAAATTCTTATTCCACTCTTCGCAACTCCCGAACTGAAAGAAGTTAGGATAATGATGAGTTTGTTGTTCGATCAGGTAAACCCTTACTATTTTGCTGATTACATAATTAAAGACATTTCAATTTTGAATGTCGCCTACCCCAGCCGCGCCGCTTTTCTGGAGAAGCTGTTCGAGCATCTCGCTCTCCTCCGCCTCGGGCGTCTTTGTTTCGACTACGAACCGTTTGTGTCGTTGCCATTGATTTAGAAGTTCTTCTATCTTTGCTTTTTCTAGTTGAGGGAACTGTTTTGATATGTCTTCGATTCCGCTTTTGTTCTCTATCATTTCACTCAGTTCCTTGCAGTCTTTCTTCGTTAATTTCGGAGATAATGCCTTGCAAGCGCTTGCATGTCCGTTCGGTGGACTGGAGCTCTTTTCTGACTTTGCGGTCGTCCTGAAATGGACGTAGCCAAATTTAGATTGCAGAGATTCATTAATATGTAAATGTTTTGTTAAACTGTATGCTTTAGTGAACATGCGCAGAGTCAATGAACTGTAAGCGACTCTGCTATTTAAAAATTTTTAGAATTGCCGCATGCGCTTCCCATTTTGCACACTATACTTAGAAAATTTCTGGAACATTAAATACGTAGAATCGGCATTTATGTAGCAATGCAGAGCCAGTATTCGAAGAAAAAAATAGTTACACTTCATGGCGTATCTGCTATTTACACGCTTGTTATCGTGTACTAGATACGCTGGTATTAGTTATTTAGTTCCACGCTTAGAAATTCAAAATTTTGACCCTCAGTAACAGCAATATTACCTTCCTGTCGGGGAACGAGGAGAAGGTGTAACATTCGTCCATATTGACTTGGTCGGCGTGTGCAGCATCATTGTTTTTATCGTAGTCGGATGTTGAAGGTACTGCATAGAATTTCGTGTTCCCCATTATTTCTGATTATGAAAATGTTTAAAGGTAGGAAGAAAAATTAGCATCCGTATACATACATGAAGGAGAGTATTTTGCTCGTGCGTTCCCAATGCAATTCGATTTCGCTCTGCTGGGAACCTTAAAAATGCTCTTCATTTACCTCTATTTTCTTATGTCAATGACAAGCAAATCGTGCGTAAACTTATTTTGTCATATTGTTGTGCATATCAATTGAGATGAAAGCTTTTGCTCACTTGGCTGTTGATGGTGTTTTTCGAAATTCGCTGTTCAGACAAGGCACTGGGCATGTGCAGTTGCCCATGAACTCATGAGACGCGTTGCCTTTCAGTGTCTGGAGGCAGGGGACTGAATGAGACAGTTGCTGATTTATCGATTTGTTTGTCAAGACTCCTCATGTTTTCTGGGATTTTCAATTGGAATCTAACAGTCGTCAATCGTGCACTGGCGCACAACTTCGTTGTCCGGCTTGGCAATCCGTATGTCGGAACATCCGCACCTCAAAGTTTTTAACTGTACAAAAACTTCTCTTGCGAGCAATGATATGTTAAAAATAGAATGTATTAATCTTTGCTTTCGCGAACTCACTGCACTGTTATAAAAATCAATCTTTTTCAGTTTATTTTTTCCATTCAATTTAATATCATACCCCTTCATGATGTACTTCTGTCGGCAACTTAGATGGCAGAGGTCAAATGTGTAGCGGACACCCTGAACATTGCATTTGTTGTAGTAAATAGATAGAAGTCCTCTTGAGATAACCTGTGAGCTGAAGAAGTTGTCGGTGGCATTCATGGAGTCGACGCACGCTCCATACGGCTCTTTGAGGCGTATGGTTGTGAACTTGAGTAAAGTTATTTATATCTTTCCTTCTTCTTCTTCTTTTAAGTTCAAATGAGTATTCATTTCATTAAAGGACCTCTCCGGCGAATGTACAAGTTCTCGTTTTATGTTATTATTCGATGAAGATCGTCCAGAAACGTCCATTAGAAGTGGTCCCGTTTCAAAACAATGTTTTATTTGTTAAATTTTAAAAGTTTTTGATCGGGATTACGGTAAATTTTCCGCCCACGATCGTTCTTTAAGCTCATGATCATGGCTATGCCACCCTTCCACCCCATGTCAAGCGTGGCAGAGAAAGAGGGCACGGGATGATATGAATGTCATCGATTGTTCACTCTGCGAGAAAGAGTGTAGAAGAGAGGGAGAGAGAGAGAGAGAGAGAGAGACATAAAAAGGAATGGAAGCGTTGTCACCAATTATTTAAAAAAAGATTCGCCGGAGTAGTCTTTTAATATTCTACTCGTAGATAGAAAAAAATCTTTTATTTGCCTTTTCGAGTGTGATGTGTCGCTCGGTGCCGACGCTGAGATCCATCGGTTTCGTGTCGAGTCGCGGCCTCTCGTTCTTCTCGTGAATGTCCATGACTACTCCGGCAGTCAATGTCGTCGCGAGGAAGTCCTTCACGCCCGTTTTTGGGTCGTGTTGCTGGAAGTTGTTTAATTTATTTGCCGAACATTTTGATGATTATAAATACTCATTTGCTAGGTATTACTATGTAACAGTTTAAAGAGACTGTTCATAGAGTTTAAAAAACATAACTGTCTGTCTTGCATAACCTTTTCATGAGGATTATGGTAGTTTATAATGAACCAGGACAGCCTTTTAAATAGTTATTCTACGAATATACTTTAATGGGTGACAGATTATAATACCTTGACTGTCAGCAGAAGACGAAGTCCATCTCTGAGACCTGCACGCTCTACCGCTTCCTGAGGATTGAACGTTAGACACGTTCCAAACTCGGGATGGATAAAGCTGCTGAAGTCATCACTGCAACGCTTTTTTTTAAAGGAGCGAAGTACTCATTCTTGAATTTGCATGCTTTCGCGGTTTTTGGGCCTGACTTAAGGACGAGCGACCACAATAGTCAGCAAAAAATCATATTCACTTCGATTGATTCTCGAGCTAATTTCGACATGAATTTCACATCGACATATTCCTATTAATGTGTTTTATTTCTCGAATTCTGGCTGTCGAATGTACTTTGCACACGGCGCATGTTCCTTTTAGTTACGAACAAGAATTGGCGCCATTGCTTAGGAGAGCCTCATCTCCACAACCCCATAAAAGACGCAACCTTGAAAATTTCATCCACTTTCATACCATTTGAAGGAACATATGTATGCATGAAAAACCAAAAGGTGATACACTTTTTGGCGGGCGTACTGTATGTATATAGAATTAATTTAATAATAAAAAAAGACATTTCTTTCACATACGGCTCGCACTCTCGTCCCGCGTAGCTGCACTCGGAGACAAGGTCGTCGTAAGTGTAGAGCGCGGCCATTTTCTGTGCGGTCGTCAGCTGGCCTGCGAAGATTGCGAGCATCTCGGAGGCGCGCATTCGTCTGTGTTCCGCGCCTTTGTACGCCGACTGACAGACAAATTGAAAACGGATTAATCATCAGATTAGTGATTATGGGTAAGAAATATAGAGAAATGCAAAGGCAAAATACACATTAAAAAACATCATGGCACTGACAAGCCCGAAAATTTCAGTATCAGGGATGTTTCCTTTCCTGACAGCGTCATACTCCTTGAGCAGTCGTGCAATGTCGGAGAAGGCGCTGTTCGACTTGACGACGCTCCACTTGTATGGATTAGTATTGCAGAAGGTGACACTTGGAAACATCTCAAGTGGTGGTGATAAAATCAGCGCTGTTGAGGCACTGGGAAAGACAAGAAGACCTGCTTCGCTGTCGACACCGATGTAATTGTGTCGAATGGATAAGACTTGTACTCAACGAGAATGAGTACGGCCTGCGCGAGGAAAGCGGCAAATCTAGGAAGCAAGCAAGAACTAAAAGTTAAGGTCTTGAAATCGGTGAACTTAACACTACCGCTGTACAATCTCGAACATTCTAGGCCCGAGAGAACATGCAAAGGTGGGAGAGTGCTCATATCTACAGTTGCCTCTTCTCAAGCCATAACATGACAGTTACAATGAAATGAATAGCGACTAGAAGATATCCATGAAGGGAACATGTTTCTAATGCTCGTTGTAGACATCCTCTGAAGGAACCATACAGCGAATACAGTAGAACATTTAGACAATTTTGAACGCACCCCTCAAACATTAGGCCCTACTGCACCAGCTTGAGTGGGAATGCCTTGAAGATGAAGATAGAAAAGATGAGGGCATGAAGACAGTTTTCTAAGATGTTGCCTTCTGCAGGACAAGCGGAGGCACGATAAACGATTACACTGCGGTTCATATCGTTGCCAAAATGCAGGTAGGTGGATAGCAATTAAAAATAATTGGGAAAAGAGAAAGAAGATACACAACATCAGCAGAAATAGTGAAAGAAAGCATAGCGACTCCGCCTAGTTTATGTACTAATGCGATCACTACGATAACATAGATTAGACTGAGAGAAGAAAATAATCTAAAACAGTTGATTTAAGCCAGGTCTCATTAAGACATATATATATATATATATAACGTATAAGATATCTAGAAGAAGATGACCGATTTCAGCAAATTTATGTGAAAGAGCGCGTATGAAATAGGAGCTGGGCAACAGTAACAGGAAAAAAATTGGCTGAGCCGTATTTTGAATACTTTAAGCTTTGTAACTGTCATGAATATGAACATATGTATATGTGTCACGTATGGAAATTATCAGAGCTGCAATTGTTGCACTATAACCCAGTACTCCATCCTCCAGATCTATATAAAGAGCACACCTGGTCATTAATAAACTGCGTTCTACCCGGCCATCTCTTGCTCCTTATGCTGCCTTGTAAGCAACATTCTGATAAACAATTTCTTGGAGTGAATATTTGACAGATGCGAAGATTCAGATTGGCCGTTGAGAAGCCTCTGTTAAAGAAATGAGAGCACATAATCGCTCTCTTATTTCTTTCTTTCTTTTTTTCCTTTTATGAATCTTACCTTTTTTTACACATTTTTTTTACTAAAAGAATAAATCTTACCTTTTTTTTACTAAAAGAATATTTTCATATTTTTAAGCTTTAAACAAAAAAACGTACGATTTTCATCGAACCACCCACCACCCACTGCTCGGTAGGCGAATCTCGTTCGGAAGAGGAGAGGACGAGTATCGCGAATCGCTCCAGTCTAGCCATAAGAAGAGCATGCACAACATAAACATATGTATATTCGCTATATCTTACATATATATATATATATATGAAATCTTACATATGTATTTCTTTAGGAATTTCTAGAATACATATATTGAATATTACTAATTAATTCCAAAATCGGCTTAAAGGAGATCTAAAGCAAATAAATAGTGTCTTGTTTTTTTCGACTTATTTCGTCGGGCTGAGCTAGAAAAGTCGTTTGCAAGTGTTCCGAAGTCACAAAAATCTCTCTGCTATGAGGAAATTAGGAGTATTTTCTACTTTGAATTCGCGAATATTTATGTTCGCGCCATTTTCAAAAAAAATTTGATAGGGCTACGCCGTGGCCGACAGGGCCATTCAGCTGCTGCGCGTAAATCGCATACATATGGTGCAGGCAACCAACATTGGCCGGGTTTTGCTTAACACGTAGGCTGACTTGTCCGTGGTTCAAACCACAAGTTTCTGTGTAGAGAGGCGAGGAGCAGTAGCACTTTCTCTACACCGTACTTTTTAACAATCTGTCAGGGAATTCGTGTTAGGAGTTTTTCCCTTATGGTCTCCTTTAAGAATGCCCTCGATTACTCGGATCGCGATATTCTGCTCGGTCGACGTAGCCGAAGGGAGGGCCGACTGCGCTGATGTCCCAGGAGAGCCAACCGGCACGCATGTCGCATGGTGTGCGAGTTGTTGTGATGACATCGGAGCTAAAGGCGTAACAAAGAGTAGACAGCTCTCAAGTACGGGATGAAAGGCCGACCCCAGCAAAGGGTTGCTTGCGTACAAAAGCGGGTCCTGGCAAAGTAGACGACGGGCGACAGCCCGGAATAACGCTGAACTGACGCCGATCCCAGACTTTTGCCTCCAGAGGATCGCATGCTCTGAGACGGCGAGAATCTTCGGGACGTTGCGAACTTCGTCCATCGGGACGTCGCATGGGAAGAAGCCGAGAGTAGACAGGGAACGAAGCGGCATTCGTATTACTTTAAAGGGGAGAACTGATACAGAAATGAGAGTGTGTGAGTGACTCATGATAGTTGAATTCTTTTTCATTCTTCTCCGCTGCCTCTCTCGCCGTCGTAAACACATGGCTCATGCCCAATACCAAAAGATCCTCCCTATTGCTCACTGTGCCAACCTTGCCAATCGCTACTCTGTGATGAGGACATTTCTTGTCCTTTTGTTAACATGAATAAAATACTTATTTAACTGTCTCGCCCGCGTGAAGAGTTCAAAGTTGTACACAAAAATAGTGTTAGCAATATTGCCTCCATCTTACTTATGTTAAATAGCGCGAATTGAGGTGAAAATAATGATTTATTTTCGATTTAATTTAACAATATAAAGCCTACATTTTCAGAGTATGAATGAAGTCATATTCGAGCAGCGACTACGAGGTGCTCAAGAAGACGATCTGGCTCGAGGCGCGTGGCGAACCTCGTCAGGGACAGGTTAGAGGAGGACTCAGAACTCATGTTTGAATTCGCGCCTTTTTGGCCTGATCGAACGCTATAGAGCATGAGCCACAAACATATGTACTACATAGTTTCAAGCAGGCCTTACTAGTATGTAAGTCAAAAAGAGATGAAAAAATTGAAAACATGGGGTAGTTTGAATTGAAAACTTTTTCTATTCGTCTTGTAGATTACCATTGCGTGGGTCGTCAAGAACATAGCGCGTGTCAATCGCTCCCATTTTGGCGGCGGTACTATCACAGATATGTCAATGAATCAGTGCTTGCTTACGTTAATATTGAACTTGAGAGTTGAACAAAGTGCTATCGCGCATTTTCGGTCCTCTTTTTATTAGTCTTTTGAGCACTTTGATAATTTTTTATTTAATAACAAAAACAAGTTACAGGCGTCTGCCTGTATCCGAATCAGTTCTCATGCTGGAACGGCAAGAAGCCCGCGAACGTCAACCCGTCAGACTCCGCTTATCGCTCGATAGACGAATGGCTCGAGGGCGTCCTCGATGGCTCCATCACCGACCTGACTAATGGTGTGTCAGCATAGAAGGACCCAAAACCCACTTTTGAAGTGCCGCTAATTATCCTGTGCATGCACTAGACTTTTAGACAAAAAAAGAACATCTAATCTATATAGTTTAAAAAAACATTGCGTCTGAGAGCTCCGTGGTCCTTTAAAGTCGCCATACATGCCAGATCCTCCCTCTTTTGAGACAAGATGATTTTGAGACATTTTGAGACAAAACTCTCATGCTAAATGATCTACATTCCACTTTGAGGCGCTCTCTACTACATTAACCCATCGCTCTGCAAGCCGTCGTGGACGAAGAATCTGCGCCTCGGCGTCAAGATTGGCAGTCACCAGTTCTACAATGAGTAGCCTATCCCTGTTTTGGAACGAAAACAACTGAAATCATACTTCACACGATCATTTCTGTAGTGTGTATTTCACAACATGCATTACTGTATGCCGATCCCAACTGATATTACATATTTTATTTGACAATATGTATTTGCTTCTAAACACATGCAGCCAATAATAAATGTTAAAATGCCAATAATTTCTCAGTAACCACAGAGTAAGCTACAAAGGTACGTTTCAAATTAAAACAGAATTCGAACGAAAAAATAGGAAGAGAATGAATAAATCAGCTTTGGATATATGTATGTATGTACATATGAGGTTAACAGGGCTGGCATCGGAGGTCTACATGTGTTCGGCTGTTGGTTTCAACATCGCTGGTGTCTCATCAGGTTCCTGATCATTTCACGATCATTGTTGAGAGAGAAAACTCTTTGTGAAGCAAAATAAGACGAGAAAATGCGTATGTGCTCAACGGACAAGAGAAGGCTTTTGAATGGGAAACAGAAAATGGACGGAATGATCATAAAAGAATGAGTCAGATGGTTCAGTGGAAGAGAGACATAGAAAGACAGCGAAAAAGGGAGATTTAGAGAAAAAGAGAAAATGGACGTAAGAAGATGAAGAGAGAAAAGAGAGAAAGAGTGAGAGAAAGAGGGAGATGAAGAGAGAGAGAGAAAGAAAAAGTGAGAGAGAGACGAAGAGAGAGAAAAAGAGAAAGAGAGAGTGAGATAAAGAGAGAATTGCTATTCTCACGTAGTCTGCCTCTTTCACAATCTGTGATTTATTCCGATATTTCACTCAACTATTCTTTATAAAAACTGCAATATTTTCCAGCTTTCGCAGTCTTTTGGTTCCTTTGAATTAGTTCTTAAAATCATGCAGAGAAAAGGTTAGCAATGTTATAATTATAGATTTTCTCACTTTCAGAAAGCAGCGAAATGTCTGAACAATTGACGCATCGAGGTCAGATAGAACCGCTTCAGGTTAGAGCGAACCAAAGACATAATTGGCTGAGAGCTTGAGCACAAATTCAGGTCATTGAGCTTCAAGGAAACTCGATAGTTGTCAATCAAGCAAACCTGGAACACGTCCTGACACATCCACTGCTCCTCGAAAATCCGGAATGTCCGGTTTGTTCCAAATTTATGCTTATAGTTTTGTCTAAACAATAAACGAAAAAAAGTAAAGGAGCACGATACACAGAATTTCTTCTACTTTGCATTTTCGTGCCCATTATAGTCGCGTCTCTTTTTAAAAACCAATGCTCTTTCGAATGTGAATCATGCAAAAAGGCGCAAATTGAAGATTGAATTTTTTTAAACCTTTAATTTCCTTTGAAGGTTGCCATCGTTGGTGTCGTCGGCTCGGCGCGAACGGGCAAGAGCTTCCTTCTAAATCTTCTACTCGAGATGGCCTATGCGGCAGGCGTTGAAGAAGAAGTTGTAAAAATGCCTTCTTTCAATTAGACTAAAGATTTAGGTTTGCGTATTTTCGAAAAGACTTAAAAAGCGATTATAACTAGGCTATTCGCCCATTTCAGCAGCATTCCTGGCCGTATTGTATAATAAAGTTGTTAACTTGTTTTTGTTATAAACAGTCTAATCTCATTTTTCCTGTTTCAGAAGCATTCTTTGCTCAAATGTCTTCAAAGGCCATTATTTTATACAGGTCAATCTCGCCCGTTTCAGCAGCCTTCTTCCTAGCGCTCGCCGGGCACCCGTTTCGGCGGCATCCACTTTGTGAACAGTGTCGAGACGGACACTCGCGGCTGCTGGTTCTGGGGAGAGCCGATCATGACGAGGGCGGCAGGGGCAGGCGAGGCCACCGCGCTCATTCTGGTGAGAAGGCCGCGTTTTTGATTCTCTCAATTTTCTCAAAGACGGGATTCTCTTTCTATCGCTCTTTCTCTTCTTTTTTTTTTCTCTCTCTCTCTTTCTCTTTCCATTTTCTCTCTATATCTCTCTCTTTCACTCTCCGCCTGCCTCTCTCTCCCAGCCCTTTCTCTGTTTTATCTCTTGTAAATTCAAACTCCCTCTTTCTTTTCCCTCTTTCACTCTCAATCTCTCTATCACTGTCTTTCTCTCTGGCTCTCTCTCCTTCCCTCTCTCTCCCGCTCTCTCTTTTTTAATCTCTTACAGATGGACTGCCAAGGAATGTTCGACCCGTCCGAGCCCGAGAAGGTGGCCAGCATGCTCGTCACGATGGCTGCGCTCATCTCCTCCGTCCAGATCATCAACATTAGCGCAGGAATTCAGGTGTCTGAACTTTTGAAGTTGCGGCATCTGATGCCATATAGCCCGATTGCTTCACGCGACCAGTTTTATTCAGGAAAACGAGCTTTTTCTATAAAAATTAAAATGAGCTTTCAGCTCCAAGCGTTCAGAGTTGCATATCTTGTTATCGAATGGAATTTTTAATTATTATTTTGCTATTCTAATCTTTATCACTTCAATGTCCGAGGAATGAAAATATACCTATGAATAGTCACATAGTACATATATACAATGTAATTCAGCTCACAACTCTCCGCTGGCGTAAAGAGATGCGCAAAGGATGCACTGATCACACGTATCAAGGTCATATTACTTCTATTAACCTTTTTCTTTTGTATAAATTTCCTTAAAATAGTTTTTTTTTATGTTTTACACGCGTCGCGTCTCGCGTCGCAGTTGTCCATACAGCTCCTTATTGTATAGGCGCGCCACGACGTCTTGGCCGACCTGAACAGCCGAAAGCGAGAAGCGCACGAGGCGCACGAACTCGAAAAGGCCAAGGAAGCGGCGGCGGCCGCGGCGGCCGAAGAGATGCGACGGCTGGAGGAAGAGAAGAGAGCGGCGGCCGAGAGGGCGGAGCAGGCAGCAAGAGAAGCAGCAGAGAGGGAGGCAGCTATGCGCAGGGAGCAGGAGGTGGAAAGGAGGCGGCAAGAGGTGCGCACTTACAAAAGTACTATTGGTTTATCGGGGATTGTGTTCTGGAATTAGGAATTCATTCAGATGAGAGCGAAAGCGGTTGGCGCGTGATAGTTAGGTAAGGGTGTACTATGAAATTGACCAAAGCGTCATAGTGACGATAGTCATATATGTATATTGCATTGCTTATAACAATCAAATGGCTTTGTCGTCATTGTCAGCCTTAAGCAGAAGACGAAGAATATCGACATTATCAGCAATGTCGCTCAGAGTACGAGGTCGACAAATCCATTTGATTGCTATTCACAATGATTTATTTATAATAACTATTTTACTTAAAGAATTACTGTTGTCTAGCAAAGTATCGGCATTATGAACAGCCGTGTGTAGGCAAAGATGGCTTCGCAGCGGGCGGAGGCGGCGAGAGTGGCGCGAGAGGCGGAAGAGCTGCGGCAGAGACAGCAAGCAGAGGCGCGGCGGCAAGCGGAGGAGGCGGAGCTGCAGCGAGCGGACATCGCCGCCATGCACGCCAAGCAGCAGCGGATCGAGGCTGAGAGGGTCCATATATTTTTATTAATTAATTATTAATTTTTATATATTATTTATTTATTTGTTTTTTTTTTAGAAAACCGTAAATTAATTAATAAGAATTAAATTTTTTTAGAGTACATTAATTTGCTGTTATTTTTACATGTTTTAAATGGAAAAAAATTAATTTTTCGGGATTTAATTAATAAACCTAATTAGACTCTAAAAAAATCTTGTTGCAGGTCCAACGAGAGGCGGCGCTCCGCGCAGAGCAAGAGAGGTAAGCGGCCATTCAGCGAGAGGTCGACGAGGCGGCGCAGTGGAATCGGAGACGGCGGCGTCGCAGGCGGTTTTTGGGCATCTTCTAGGATACATAAGGATGCCCCTCTTTCATTCGGTCCCAGACATATCCAAAAACTTGTTAATATAAAATATTCTATCCAAAAACTTGTTAATATAAAATATTCTTTTTAAGATAGAAGACAAGAGCTTGAACGTTGTAAGCTAAAAATAAAGCAGTAACTTAATTTTATACCGCTGTTTCTATGTCCAATCGTTCTCCATCTATTGCCATTATACGCCTTATATGTTTATGTACATATTACATGTATTGTAATTTTGCGTACCAAATTTCTTTTTTTCCTATTTTCATAATAAATATTTGCTAACAATAAGGTCAGTGCGAGAGAAGATACCGAACGCCGAAAGGTTTTAGAGCGGAGAATAGTTCAAAAACCGAAGAAATGAGAGAAACGATTTGCTGAAAACATAGTTCAGAGATAAAAAGAAGTCAGAGAAGCAGAGCGGAAAATAGTTCAGATACAGAGGATGTGAGAGACGGATTGCTGAAAATAGCTTAGAGATAGGAGAAGTCAGAGAGACAGAGCGGAAAATAGTACAGAGACCTGGACAGCAGAGAGTACTGGCAAATGACTTTCTGATCGGCAACAAATTGCGTGTACCAGGCACGTCATCGGAATCGCCTCACCATCAGCCACAAAGGGCAGCACAGCATCTCTCCCGCAATTTTTCTCTCGCACTCTCCCCCTCTCCATCTCTCGCTCTCTCGCTCTCTCGCACTCTTTCTCTCGCACTCTCCCTCTCACCATCTCTCGCTCTCTCGCATTCTCTCTCACTCTCTCTTGCCACTAGTCCCTTCACTCGTCTTTTTCTCCTGCCCTGTCACCCTTGCCCTTGCATCGGGCAGATTTGAATAGACAAAGGGGGAAAGAGCTTCCAGCTCCTTACTCCTGCCAGAAACAGCCTAACTTTCCGCAAATTCTGCGGATACTGCTCTTTCCTTTATGCGTGCTGGTAAATTATTATGTAAACGATAAAAAATATCTAAAATCTTTTCCTTTTCTTTTCCTATAAAAATCAACACAGTACTCTTATTGTTAGCACAGTAACTGCTCCTATATTAACCATTCTATGGTGGATGTCATAAGTTTGCTTTGTCCCGAGGAAGGTTGTCGATTATGTAGCTATGACATTGCTTGTTTGTAAACTTGTCTTTTACTACTACTAATTAGACTAATAAGAAGAATGTAACTGAAGCAAATGTAATAAATGAATTCCTATACGAACATTAATGGCGTTTATTTGGACTATATCGCGTACAACTAATTATCTTTGCATATCATTCACGCTAACCTAACTCACTTTTCTAGGAATTATCACCCTCCACGACTTCTAATTATGATCCAGATGTTTCACTCCATCGTTCGATGCACTCGCTAATTGTCTACTAAATAGCCAATGTGCAAAATGCTTCTTGCCCCGCCCCATTCAACACTTTAAAAGGCGCGACCCGTGCACCAAAACGCTCACGCTTCCAATTCAATGACCACCTTCACTTTCGCCTTTTCTTTTATTAAATTCTTGACTGGTTTTAAAGTCCTTCCCTTCCCCAAATAAGTACAAAAAATTGTTGCCTCTTATTATTTCTAGTCATACTTGTCTGATCCAAAGAGTATTAGCATTTAATTCGTCACGGGATTTCGATCTTACCAATTGCTTTGATTGCTTTATACATCTTTCAATTCATCGTTCAAATGCGTACAATGACTACATTTTTATATCCGTCTTCCATTTACCATAGATTTTGCTCGCAAAAAGCAATAAATTGTTTTGGCGTCTTAAATAGTCATCTCCAGCGTATCTGCATTTGTTGCTTGTTGAATTTCGTTTGCAGTTTTTTATTTCTAACTACTTCAGACAGCAATAAACCCAACAAGTCATGTCTGATCCGGCTGCCGCGTCTTCTTCCTCCGCTTCCGCTGCGCCAGCCGCCGAGCCTACCGAGGCCACCGCCGTGCCCGCCGCGGCGCCCTCCACGGGCCCGGCCTCGTACGTCGTGATCACTTCCTCTGACGACCACGAGTTCATCGTCAAGCGGAAGCGCACGCAGATCTCGGGCACCATCAACGAGATGTTGTCCGGTCCGGCCGGGACCAACGAGGACGAGATGGGCAAGGTTGGTCACGCTGCTCTCTTTCTCTCATTCTCTCTCTCTCTCTCATTCTCTCTCTCTCTCTCTCTCTCTCTCTCTCCTCCTTCCGTATCTCTCTTTCTCTTTCTCGGTCAATTTCTCTTCCCTTCCTTCTCTCTCTCTCTATCTTCTCACTCTCTCTCTCCTCTCTCTTTCTCTCTCACCCCGCATCTGTCTCTCTTTCTCTCTCTCTCTCTTTCTCTACTATCTCTCTCTTTCCCTCTCTCTCTCTCTCTCTCTCTCTCTCTCTCTCTAAGCATAATAAGCAATTTGCAGGTCTTCCTGCCCAGCATCCCGTCCCGCATCGCTCAGCGCATCTGCCACTTCTTCAACTACAGGGCGTACTGGGCCGAGAACTACAAGGAGGGCGACGACATTCCCGACTTTGAGTTCGACCCGCGCATCGCGCTCGAAGTCTACACCGCGGCGCACTTCCTCAACGCCTGAGTCATCTGGGACCGTCTTTTATCAGTTCTGCAAGTCAATAGGAAACGCCCACTCTTTTAACCGAGTCTTTTTTTAAGCTTCCAATACTTTTTAGCCTTAATGGTAAGCTTTAGTAACTTTTTAAATATTGCCTCATTCTTTATCGCCGTATTCAAGCGTATTTAAATAACAGGTGGCATTTATTCAGTTCCTTGTTATGGCTAGTCTGAGTTGCGGTAAAGTTTCCGTGTTAGACAACAATATGCTTTTAAACAGTTTCGTCTTTTTTTTTGTTCTATTACAACGCTGTTTTACTTGGCATTGTCGGATTAAAAAAAATTAAATCACGGCAGCAACGGAAGTTGCCTTTTCCAACCTGTTCAGCAGAATAAAATTAGGAAAGAAAAAGCTTGATCTGGCAGAACATTTGGACAAAATGACGTCGAAGTAATTCTCATGGATTTCCTGACAATCCTTTTATTCGCATGAAAAGGGGCAGAGAAAGTAGGTACTAGATGACGTCATAGATGAAAGATTGCTTTCGCATGGAGCTCGCATTCTCTTAGCGTTCACCGACTTTAACAAGAAAGATGGAGTTAAAAACTTCCACTAAAACAAAGTGATCACTTTGGAAAGTCAACAATGAAGATAGATGCATATTACCTTGGAAAGTCAACAATATAGATGGAGGTAACAAGTTGCACTAAAACAAAATGATCACTTTGGAAAGCCTCGATGTTAGCAGCCAATTCAAATATCTACGAATATATGTACTATGCATATATAATATTAAGGATGGCGCTAATTATGCCATTCGCACACAGTTAGCCAATACACCATACACCACTCTTCAACTCGAAAACATCTTGGTGTTCATATAAAATATGATGGTCTGAAGATATTTGAACTTTTCGTACTCTTAAATTTTCACACGGCTTATTGTTAGAACAAAAGAAGCACGTTTCCGGGAAAAAAGATGTCGTACAAACATCTATTTCAAAATAGGCTCTGACAGTGAGAGCGGAAGCATGAGATATTATGATAGAGTGAGAGAGCAAGAGAAAGAGAGAATGACAGAGTGAAAGATTACTAATATGACTACTAGACATGCGTAGTTTACTCGTGGGAACTTCTGAAACTCATTCTCTTTTGCGTATTCCTTTGTATCGTAGAAACACGTATTTCCACTCAATTCAGTCACTAAGGCTATCGCATGAGCCGTTCTCCTACTTGCCTTATTGTGTCGTCTCTTACATAGACATCTCCTTACAATTAGGATTATCTTGTGCAGAAATGAGAATCAAATGAAAGAAAAGCCAAAAAGTGAGCAAGACTAAGGCTCAAAAGATGGACTGTGGATTTGATCGATCTTTACTGCTTGTAACGCTGCTTTTTTCCAACAATTGAACACTACTAGGCGCCGTTCAGTGATCAGAATAGATTTTTGAAAATATTGTACTTACTTTTTCATTTTAATTTTTTTCTTTTTCGTAGAACATGACGTTGTTCCGAGCCCTCGTACTCGTCATTTCCATTTCCGAGGTGTGCACCGGCAATTTCCTTCATTACCTCATGCCTCCGGGCTTCATCAACAAAGCTTTTATTCCGGCGACCGAGCGAAGAGGTTATTATGTTCATATAATAACGAGACAATCTAAGGCAGTTAACACATACTAATTCGCTTTCTAAGGCTACTGCTATAGTAATCTCACTCTTCTATCGCAGAACATAGAATTAGACATCGATCGACAGCAAAATAGAGAGGAGTCCACAAAATTGGGCTTGAAAATTAGTAACATAATTTCGGGCTCGAGGCAGTGAATTATTCTCTATTCTCTTTAGAAGTAGCAGAAGCCATGATGTCATCGCCATCGTTGTCTCCGTCTCATTCAGTTGAAGCCGCCGCTGAAGCCGCTGCTGCAACTGGCGTACGTCCTCCGCCTCGTCCGCTGTTCTGGATGCGCCAGACGGCGCAGTCCATGTCCACCTTCTGCATCCTCCATCGCTCGTTGTGCGTCGGCGCCGCGCGCTCGCTCGGCATCCTCAATCAAGCGCAGACAACGTTTCGGGGCGCTAATCGATAATTGCCATTTTCCGGCCTAATGGATATTTGCTATTCTACGGCCTCATCGATAATTTCCTACTTTCCGGTCCTAATGGATATTTGCTATTTTACGGCCCTAATCGATAATTTCCTAGTTTCCGGTCCTAATTGATAATTGATATCTTCACACTCTAAATGATATTCGATATTGGAACACGTCAATAAATGCGATCCGAACCGACGATAGACTGTTGCTCGTTAGGGCGATACGCATGTACAAATGTATGTAGGCACATATGTATGTATGTACATACATACAGTGCTGGTTAAAAGTCTATTAACTTTTGGTTTTTCATGCATATTTTCTTTCAATGTCGATCAAGGTTAATGAAATTTTCAGGGTTGTTTATTTATATTGGTAGACGTGTATTAGCAGATTATTCGTTTCATTGATCTACTTTTGAGCCAAAAATGATCAATAAATCAAATCAGCTGGGTTGCACATTGAGTTAGGCGCGCTGGACAAAATAATTTATTTCTTTGATCTACGGGTAATTTTTATCGTAATTTCATTTTAATAGCATTGCTGAGCATCCCGACGATATAAATATATGTAAGTCAGAAAAATTAACAAACAGTGTGCACAGTTATGCTTTTAAAATAATACAGACTATTCATTAGTCTTATTTTTTCTTTACATTTAATATTTCTAGTTTTAATATTACTTTCGTTGATATTAATGTTATCACTGGTAATCATGATAGTAATTGTTGCTATTACAATGCCGGGTCTTACATTCTGTAAGGCTCTTTTCGATCTCCACGCAGCGAGCTTTTCGGTTGCCTACAACTTATTTACAAATCATCGATGCCTCCCTTTCATCACTCTTTCTTTCTCTCTCTCTCACTCTCTCTCTCTCTATTCTCTCTCTCTCTCTCCTTTCTCTCTCTCTATCTCCCTCTCCCTACTCTGTCTTTTTCTTCCTCGTTCTCACTATCTTTCCCTCTCTCTCTTACTATGATTGGAGTGCTTTTACAGGCGCTTTGAACGATAAAATTAGCGAAATCTTTGCTTGTGGCAGGAGTGGAATTGAGGAACGGGGGTGAGATGAAGCTGCCAAGGCCATTGTACCGGTTGTATCTTCTTTATCTCTCTCTCTCCCTCTCTCATTTCATTCGCTCTCACTCTCCCTCTCTCTCGCTCTCTCTCGCTCTCTCTCACTCACTCTCTCTCACTCTCCCTTTCTCCTCCTGACATTTCCTTGCCCCTCACGCAAAGCGAATTACCTGCCGTACTCTTTTCAACGCCTCCCTCCTCTAATGTCTTTCAGTCCTGTTTCACACATGACGCGTTTTACGGATGAGTGAAAGAGAGCGAGAGAAAGAGAGAGCCAGAGAGAGAAAGGAAAAGAGAGAGAGAGAGAGACAGATAGAGCGAGAGAGAAAGAACGGCGAGAGATTTTCACTTAAATTAGAGTGTAAAGTCTTGACAAAAAGATTATTTGGTGATAGCCCCTTCCTTTATTCCTTCCAACTTCATATCTACGGCACATCGCCACGGCTATATTTCTACGGTCACTTCGAAGTATCTCACTCTTCTGATACGCTCAGCTCCACGCGCGGTTGCCTCTCCGGCTGACGCATGCATTCAATCGCCTGATTACGCTGATTGCACATCAGATCAGCCAGGCTTACAGGCTCGGAGGAGAGCAACCGGAATGCCGTGACTAGATGACACTCTCTCTTCTCTCTTTCTCTCTCTCTCTCTCTCTCTTTCTCTCTCTCTCTTTCTCTCTCTCTCTGTCTTTCTCTCTCTCTGTCTTTCTCTCTCTGTGTCTTTCTCTCTCTCTATCTATTGTCTTTCTCTCTCTATCTCTCTCTATCATTCTCTCCTTTGTCGCCATCTCTCTCTCTCTCTCTCTCTCTCTCTCTCTCTCTTTCGCTCTCTCTTTCTCTGCCTTCTCCCAGGCTTAATGGCCTTAACACCCTTAATGGAATGGCTGCATGCTTCGTCAATTTTGGTCATTTAAGCCTGAAGGCTAGCCTTGGAGTTGGGGTGAGAAGGTAGTCGGTAGGTATGTATGATAGAGAACTACTTCGTATACCTCTCATTTGAGCGGCCTACCTTACTAAGTTAGTAGCAGTGAGTAATAAATCAGTTGGCTACCCAGCCTTCGCTCCATTCACCCCCGCCCTTGCCTCGCCGGAGCAGAGCCTTTCGCATGGCGCCATGTGTGCCAAGGACGATGACACCAATCTGAGTTGTCTGCCTCTCTCTCTCTCTCTCGCTCTCTCTCTCGCACCCTCTCTCGCTCTCTCTCTCCCACCGTCTCTCTCCGTTTATATTCTCACTCTCACTCCTTTCTCTGCGCCTTGCACTTCTAGCATTCTCTCTCTCCTTCTCTCTCTCTCTCTCTCCCACCTTCCTTGACCAGCCAGCCGCTACTAATGTCTTTTTGCTAAGTAAGCGCACGAATCAAAGCAAATGGAGAGAGTTGCTTTCCATCTCTCTTCACCCTCCATTCCAATCTTCCTTCTTGGCAGCCTTTTCACTATCTTCACACATATTTATGTATGCATGTATGTACATACATACATTTTCTTACTTCGTTCTATTGCGCAGGTTTCTTTTATCTGCTCATTAATGAAGTCGCTACATAACTTCTGGAGTTCCCATGCTGACTGTCTTCTGTTTGATCTCTCTTTTTTCTCTTTCGATCTATTTCTCTCTCTCTCTCTCTCTCTAGCTCTCATTCTCTATATCTGTCTCACTATCATTTTCACTCTCGATCTGCCTCTTTCCTTTCGCTTTCCCCTTCCTTCCTCACTCTCTTTCGCTCTCTCTCTCTCTCTCTCTCTCTCTCTCTCTCTCTTTCATTACCTCTCCCATGATAAACCTTCCTCGACCCCTCGTAGAAAGGCCACGGTGAGCAAACTCAGCTGACCGTCAAGTGACCGGTGTGTCTTTCCGCTCACGGTCTCGCTTTCTCTTTTTCTCTCTCTCACCCTCTCTCTCTCTCTTTGTTTCTCTGTCACTCTTTCTCTCATTCTCACTCCCACTCTCTCTGCTCTCTCTCTCTCTCTCTCTCTGTCTCCCCTTATCACTCTTCTCTTTCTCTCCGTCTTTCTCTCACACTGTTTCCTCTCTTTCTCTCTCGTCTCCCTGTCTTCTCTCTCTCTCTCCCTCTCACTCTCTCTCACTTTCTCTCCCGCTCTCAACGGTAATGTCAAAGGTAGAGCTTCATCATTTCCCTTGACTTGCCTCCACTTGAGATAAGCATCAGACATACCAATCTCTCCTCTCTCCTTCTTGCACCTCCCAAAGCTACGGTCGGCGAAAAGGTACTTTCGAGAGAGAGAGAGAGAGAGAGAGAGAGAGAGAGAGAGAAAGCGAGAGAGAGAGGGAGTGAAAGAGAAGAGAGAGAGAGAGAGAGAGAGAGAGAGCGAGAGAGAGAGAGAGGGAGTGAAAGAGAAGAGAGAGAGAGAGAGAGAGAGAGAGAGAGAGAGAGATGGACATGGCGAAGGGAGAAGAGATAGAGCGATGGATAGAGAGAAAGAGAGGGAAGGGGTTGAGAAAACGGCGGAGAAGGAATGAGCGAGAGAGAGAGAGAGACAGAGACAGAGCGTAACCGAAAAAGTTTTTTTCAAAAAAATATATTTGGTAAAAAAATTAATATCTTTCCTAAAAATCGTTTCTCGCCACGCGAAACGGTCAGATTCTTGCTCATGATTCTTCCTTTCCACTCACTTCCTTCTTCATCATTTTTTGCATCTTACTCGCTCCGTCTTCTCTTTCTCCGTCTCTCTTTCTCTCTCTCTCTTTCTCTCTCTCTCTGTACTCTCTCTCCCTCTCTCACCCTCTGCTTTCTCTCCCTGTTTTATCTCTCATGCTCTCAATCTCTCCCTCTCTCTCTCGTTTCTACACAATACATTCATTCGTTCGATCCCCTCATTCGGGCACATACCGTTCACTGCATCGTATCGCGTCCAATTCTCGTTTGAATGAGGTGAAATGAAGAAGGAGAGAGAGAGAGAGGCTTAAAGAGAGAAAGAGAGCGAGAGAGAGAAAGACAAAGAGTGAGGCTGAGGCAGAAATAGAGAGAGAGAGAGAGTGAGAGAGAGAGAAAGAGAGGGAGAGAGAGAGAAAGAGAGGGAGAGAGGGATGCGCTGACAAAGGGGAGAAAGGAACGATTATTCACATGCTATTACGGGCGCTGACGTACGTCTTAGGACGTGCTGTTTTTTTTATATAATACGTTTGGATCTCGGATATCCAATACGTTTTTGTATATGCACATCTAATCAAGATCTATTTTATTATTAAATTTACTAGCAACAAAAAACTCAATGGGAGCTATTTTTTCTTTTCTCTTTTCTTTGCTTCGTGACGCGTCGCGTCTATTAAAATTTGTGTAATCCTGCTATATGTTGGTATTATGCCAAAAAAAAAGCGTGGCATATTTCTAATCATGGGCAGTTTCACCGGGATCGGCTTCCTCGGAAACCCAAAAAAAAACCTAAGGGAGTTTGGGGACCGGGTGGTGTCAAGTGGAGCAAGAGAGAGAGAAAGTGGGAAGTGAGTTAGTGAGTCCTCCGATGAGACAATGAGTAGCGCACGCGGCAATCATCCACTCTCGTTCCATCATAGTCATTCAGAAGCTACTCACTCGCTCTCTTCCCTTTTCTCTCTTTCTCTTTCTGTCTCTCTCTCTCTTTCTTTCTCTTCTCTCTCTCCTCTCTCTCTCTTATCTCCATATCTTTCCTAACTATCCCTCTCTCTCTCTCCCTCTCTTCCCTCTTGTTCATTCTCCTTCTCACCTTGAGGAGGGGGGGGGGGGGGGCTAGGGGCAATACTGTTGTTGTCTCAATGAGTGTCTTTCTTGCCCCATCACTCTCCTTTAAGACAGCCTATCTGTAAGGCATATGATCTGCACTCTGCAATAGGAAATTTTTGATTTTTAAATTCGATGAAAATTTGTTCACTTGTACAACTCGACATGCTCTTTAAGATGGTACAATCGTGATTTCGAAAAAAATTTTCTTTCGAGATAACAGCGATTTAAGTTTCAAATTCCCGTTACCATAAATCAGTTATTTCTTAATATTTTTGAAATCTCTTTTTTGCAGTAGATAGCTCTTTACATTCTCTTTAAAAACATTAAAATGGAGAGATACCTTTTGTTGTCCTCTCATCACTCAATGTCGGCTCTTGTGAACTCTCATTTCGTCTTAATTATATATATTTTTTCTAATCCCTGAACTCCTCCACGAGTATACCATTTTGTGTATGGAGAGAAATGGTGTGCGCCTTTGACTCTCTCTAATTGGCTCTGGCTCTGTTGAAGTTCGTCCGGGGTGATCGTGGGTATTCCGTTTCGGTTGGCTCAGAAATGCGTGAGCGCACTTCATATCAATTTTTTTTTCATATTCCAGCTTGTGTTAAGAACCTATTTGTACAAATCGTTGATATTTTCATGAATTATTTATTATCTTATCACATTGGAAACAATCCACTAGGCATGATTCCGCTGAAATTTTCTTGCTCGTTTGAAAATCATTTGTTCCTAATGTTAGATGTTTATTCCATCAATCAGTTTTTTTTTGTTTTCAAAGTACATTCAGTCTTACCATTAGCATTATTTTATGAATCCTCAATACCTTCCTTGTCTACCTCTCTGTTGCTTGAATCTCTCTCTCGCACTCTCTCCCCTCTCTCCCTCTCGCACTCTCTTCTTGTCTCTCTATGTTCCTCTCTCTCTCTCTCTCTCTCTCTCTATCTCTAATCTCCCACGTCGCATCTCGCTCATCCTCTCGATCTCGTCTAAGAAATTGAGTGAATGAATCTCGGCTCCTTCTGATCTTATCGTTCTTCCTCCCGCCTCGGCCTCTCCTTGACTCGCCTAACAAGGGAGCCTCCTCTCGCGTTTGATTAGTATGTGAGAGAGAGAGGAGAGCAAGACAGAGAGAGAGAGAGTGAGAATAGAAGAGGAGACAGAGAGATGGGAGAGAGAGGGAGAGTGAGAGAGAGAGAGAGAAATGTGAGTGAGAGAACTTCGCCTGAAATGAGCGCCGGAATTGGAGAGGCGCAGAGAATAATGCGAGCAGTCTGTTCTTCTGATTTATCTGTTTCTCATTTCTCAAATCGTTCCCTCTCTTTCTATTCCCCTCTCTCTTTCTATTCCCCTCTCCCTTTCTTTCTCAAACTCTCTCTCCCTCTCCCTCTCTCTCTCTCCCTTTCTCTCCCCTCACTCTCTCTTTCTCTTTCTCTCCCTTTCTTTCTTTCCCTTCCTCTCTCTCTCTCTCTCTCTCTCTCTCTATCCCCTCTCCCTCTCTCTATCTCTCATTCACGCCATCCCCGAGGGCGGCTATCTGTCCGTCGCGCCGCCGCCCCAGATCCACTTTCTCCGAATTCGTCCTCAAAAGGATGTCTGATCGCGTCTTGATATCGATTCAAAGTCAGATTGTCCGATTATGGTCTCTAGAAAATAAGCTAGTAATAGGGGCAACTAATAAGTTTAAAAAAATTGGATTTTTTTTTAGATACATATGTACATGAGTCAACAATTGTGGTTACAGTTACATCATCGTTATTTGAAGGATGCCACTTTGGTTAATCACTCTGTGATTTCTTAATCCATTCCAACATAACTAACTTTGTCTTAATCTGGCTCTCTCTCTCTCTCTCTCTCTCTCATTGAGTCTATCTAACAACCTTTCTCTCACTCTCTCATCATTCTCTATCTCTTTCTCTCTCAGATTATCTCTTTCTATCT
The DNA here is from genome assembly GCA_945643635.1 of Allodiplogaster sudhausi. Taxonomy (NCBI): domain Eukaryota; kingdom Metazoa; phylum Nematoda; class Chromadorea; order Rhabditida; family Diplogasteridae; genus Allodiplogaster; species Allodiplogaster sudhausi. The sequence continues at coordinate 1,646,025 of CALZFC010000046.1, forward strand.
CTCTATCTCTCTCTCAGCCTCATAAACGGCGTTTGGCTACCTTCTTCCAAACAGCTGGTCGTAGTATCATGACACAGTGAGTGGTTGACTGTCTTTTAGTGCCGACTTAAACGCGGCCATCATCATGATCTTTCTTCTTTCTTCCTTCTCCTCTCTCTCTCTATTTGTCTCTCTCCCTTTATTTTTCTCTCTCGTTCTCTCTCTTTCTCTCTCTCTCTCTCTCTCTCTTTCTCTCTCTCTCTCTTTCTATCTCTCACTCTCTCTCTCTCTCTTTCTCTCTCTCCCTTTCTCTTTCTCTCTTTCTCTCTCTCTCTTTCTCTCTCTCTCTCTCTCTTTTCTCTCTCTCTCTCGCTCTCTCTCTCTTTCCCTCTCTCTCTCTCTCTGTTCTCTTTCTCTTTCTCTCTCTCTCTCACTCTCTCCCCTCCTCCTCATCTTTCTTCCTCCTCTGAAAAGTCGGTCAATCGGGTGCATTTTACGCACATAAAAGAAAATGAAGACGAATTGGCCTGCTGCTTTTTTTCGCCATTTCCACCAGTACCAGAGGCCATAAGCGGTTGACCAACCAGCTCTCTTTCTCTCTCTGTATTCTCACTCAACAGATTCCAATGGTAATAAGTTTTTGGGCTGTGAAGCGAACCCAAAAGAATTAGCTGTTTGAATTCGCGCCATTTTCCCTGAACGCAATGCTAACCGAATTAGGCAGATGTGCAAGCATTTACTTGGGAAGCCGTCGCCCTTTAAACATCCCAGCTCCTTCTTCCTCTTGTGTGTGCATTGTGATTCATCACTCTTTACAAGTCCATATAGGCAGCTTGCGCTCATTTGTCGCTTTCTTTCTCAATCTCTCACTCTCTCTCTCTCTCGCTCTCTCCTTCTCTCCCTATTCTCCTTACCCTTGCTCTCTCTCCCGATCTCTCTCTCTCTCTCTCTCTTTCCCTAGCCCTTTCTCTCACCAGTTTCAAGGACTTGTTCTCCGCCTTCCTCCTCCTTCCTCTTCCCAACCCTCGCGCCCAATACTAAAGTGGACAAAGTGGAGGAGAACGAGTAGAGTCCACGCCGCTTTGAAATTTCCATTGTTTTTTTTTCGTCTGCCGCTTCACTCGTAAGTCTCCTACCTTTTACGCAGCCCTCTCTCCCTCTCTCTCTCCCTCTCTCTCTCTCTCTTTCTCTAGCTGTCCTCTCTTCGAGGCCATCTATTCAACGAGATAACTGTCCAAAATTGGGGAAGAAGAAAAAAAACTCTCCTAAATTGCTACTACCAAAGAGTACCGTAGTTTCGACGAAATAGCTCTTTTTTTTCTCGCTTGTTAGCTATCTTAACATGATATTTTGAAAAGTCGACCTGTCATCTAATCACAACATGTTTTCTGCACAGGCGTCATGGCACGTCTCATTGGTCCTCAAACGCCATTTGAGTGAGCTAGGAGAGAGAGAGAGAGAAGAGAGTGAGAGAGAGAGAGCTGGGCCATGCCCGGG
>CALZFC010000046.1:1652500-1907500 GCA_945643635.1 Allodiplogaster sudhausi
ATTCTCTTTCTCTCTCTCTTGTCTCTCTCGCTCTCCCACTATTCTCATTCTCTTTCTCTCTCTCTCTTGTCTCTCTCGCTCTCCCACTATTCTCATTCTCTTTCTCTCTCTCTCTTGTCTCTCTCGCTCTCCCACTATTCTCATTCTCTTTCTCTCTCTCTTGTCTCTCTCGCTCTCCCACTATTCTCATTCTCTTTCTCTCTCTTTTGTCTCTCTCGCTCTCCCACTATTCTCATTCTCTTTCTCTCTCTCTTGTCTCTCTCGCTCTCCCACTATTCTCATTCTCTTTCTCTCTCTCTCTTGTCTCTCTCGCTCTCCCACTATTCTCATTCTCTTTCTCTCTCTCTTGTCTCTCTCGCTCTCCCACTATTCTCATTCTCTTTCTCTCTCTCTCTTGTCTCTCTCGCTCTCCCACTATTCTCATTCTCTTTCTCTCTCTCTTGTCTCTCTCGCTCTCCCACTATTCTCATTCTCTTTCTCTCTCTCTCTTGTCTCTCTCGCTCTCCCACTATTCTCATTCTCTTTCTCTCTCTCTTGTCTCTCTCGCTCTCCCACTATTCTCATTCTCTTTCTCTCTCTCTCTTGTCTCTCTCGCTCTCCCACTATTCTCATTCTCTTTCTCTCTCTCTTGTCTCTCTCGCTCTCCCACTATTCTCATTCTCTTTCTCTCTCTCTCTTGTCTCTCTCGCTCTCCCACTATTCTCATTCTCTTTCTCTCTCTCTTGTCTCTCTCGCTCTCTCTCTCTCTCTCTCTCTCGTCCAGTCTCGGGATTATCCGATGGCCCTTCTCGGTCACGCAAAGGTCACACAGGGCCACTAGCGGCATTTGGCCGGATCGGTAACTACTACATGCATGCTTGCTCCTTTTTGTCTGCGCTGACCAGATGTAGTAGGGTGACCAGATAATTCGTCCAATTTTATCACATTCTAAAATGGGACGAATTTTCAATGGATACATGAGAGATAGCTAGAGAGTAGTACGAGGAAGGAAGGTGTCGGCGCCCTGACAGGGTCCCCGTTCTACTCATAGTATGCTAGGGCGTGACAAGTTGTGGCAAAGTGGCAACCTACATGTACTTGCTCTCTTTGAGTAATGAATACTCACAACTCTTATATGGAATACTCATAGACTCCGCAATATCTTGGCACATGAAACGGTATTTCATGCACTCTTTCCCGCATCAGCCCTTGTCTCTTTATTTTCTCTCTCTTTCTCTCTCTCTCTCTATCTCTCCTACTCTTCTCTCTCTCTCTCTCCTACTCTTCTCTCTCTCTCTCCTACTCTTCTCTCTCTCTCTCTCCTACTCTTCTCTCTCGCTCTCTCGCTCTCTCTCGCTCGTTCGTTAGCCGTGTTTCTGTATAGCAGTACCACCCACCATTCTAAAAGTAGCCAACTCTTCACTGGTCGATCCAGGCTTATTCTCTTCGCGATGCTCTCGCATTCACATTCTCTTCTGAAGTTGCTATCAAGAGACAGAAGTTCGACTCTGATGCATTTGTATTTTTCTTTTTATTGTCTCTCTCTCACTATCTATTTCTCACTTTCTTTTCCGCTCTCTTTCTCTCTCTCTCTTTCTCTCCCCCCCCTCTCTTTTCCTTTCCACTCTCTCTCTCTCATTCTCTCTCTTTTCTCTTCTCTCCCTCACCCTCTATACTTCTCTCTCTCTCTCTCTCTCTCTCTCTCTCTCTCTCTCTCTTGCCCTTTCCGCTTGCATATGTTTGTACGCATCAAGTCGCCGGCTTACTTCCATTTCTCTCTCTCTCAGCCGAGAGCCTACCCCTCGGGCATCGTCCTCTCTTGCGCACTCAAGTCAGTGCAGTCAGTGCAGTCAGTGGCTCGGTCTCATTCTCTGATCGGCAAACATATACATTCGTTGTAGGTGGAGGAGAGAGAGAGTAGAGAGAGAGAGAGAGAGATAGTAGAGAGGGAGACAGAGAGAGAAGAGAGCAGTGAGGGAGATAGAGAAAGAGGGTGGAGAGACAGACAGAGAGGGAGAGAAAGAGAGAGAGGGAAGTGCGAAACAATCGAGGAAGAAGATAGTCAAAGGAAACTCGTCTCCGACATTAGGCATGCCATTCCAAATCGCTGCTCTTCCTGTTTATCTTTTTCTCTCTCCCTCTCAATCCCTCTCTTCTCTCTCTCTCTCTCTCTCTCTCTCTTTCCCTCTCTCTCTCTCTCTCTCTGTCTTCCTTTCCTATAATTACCGTAATCTCCCGAATACTCTTCCTTAATCCTTGTGCTTTCGCCCCCTTCCACTTTTGCTGCTTCGTGTCGTCTTTCCGTACAACTTTGTGTGTGCAGAAGTCAAATCTGAGATCTGAAACTTGGTCAGTTATTGGTTAACTTTGTCAATTGGTCAGTTCGGGAGGAGAACTTTTTTTTGTTGCTGTTGAAAGGGTATTGTTATCACGAGAATCAAAGATGAACGTCGAGAGAGAGAGAGAGAGAACGTGTGAGAGAGTGGAAGAAGGAGAGAGGAAGGCAGAGAGAGAGAGAGAGAGAGAGAGAGAGAGAGAGAGAGAGAGAGATTAAATAACACCGAGACCGTCGATAGACACTTCGCTACTCACTCAAGCGAGTTCCATCTCCAGTCGCATCTCATGCACCACCACCTCTCCCCCCACCCCCTTTCTAGTGCGAATTGATCAATGTGTGTTACCGAATGACTGTGCACTACTCGGCAATTCAGATCAGCCTGTCTAAATGGTTTCTCTCTCTCTCTCCCTGCTTTAATCTCTCACCACCTCTCTCTCTCTCCCTGCTTCTATCTCTCACTACCTCTCTATCCCTATTTTGTTCCATCTCTTACCTTCCCTCTCTGTATCTCTCTTAACCTATTTCGTCCTACTTCTTCAAAACTACTCGCATTCACTACTTAATCTGTACAGCCAACTTACAATTAACCCCAGCTCCTAATTGCCCTGGTTCTCCCATGCTAATAGAATGCCATAATTGGCAAACTTTCACCCTGTGACCTGTCCAGGAAGTGCGAAATGCTACGAAATATTTGTACTTTCTGTTAAAGTGTTTATCGCATTGGCCAGTTATTATTGCTCGCTTTCGCTGCATTTTTCTTCTTCTTCTTCTTCTTCGAATTCGCTTTCTTTCTTTCTTCTCACTTCTAGCTAGATCAGTCTTACTTTAGAAACATTTTAATTTAATTTTAAAATAAAAACAATTTCGTGAATAATTCCCACATTATCGTTTTTTTATCATCACTTATTGTTAGAACGCTCTCTCTCACTCTCTTTCTCTCTCTATCTCTCCCTCTCTCTCACACTCTCTCTCACTCTCTCTCTCCCTCTCTCTCCCACTCTATCTCACTCTCTCTCTCTCTCTTGAATTACTTTATATACCCTGTCTAACTTTGCAAACATCTCCTTGTTTAGTGTTAGAACCAATTTCTCGTTTCATGGCCATCTCCTCTCTCTTCTGATCCCGCATGCTACGCTTATTGTTAGCCATGCCACTTTCATGCAGCGCTCGCTTCCTCTTTCTCTGCATCTCTGACATCTCTCGCCCTCTCTCTCTCTCTCTCTTTCTCTCTCTCTCTTTCTCTTCTCTCTCTCTCTTTCTCTCTCTCTCTCTCTCTTTCTCTCTCTTTCTCCTCTCTTTTATCTCTCAGCGTCGGCCACATGCCATATACACGCACCTTCCGCACTGACCCACCTCTCATCGTCTCGCCGTCTCTCGACTACTCACTCACTCTCCTCTATCTCTCTCTATCTATCTCTCTCTATCTCTCTCTCTCTCCCTCTCTTTCTCTTCTCCCTCTCTTTCTCTCTCTCTCTCTCTATCGCTCGGTCGGCTGCCCTCCACACCTATCCCATGCACGAACAGGAGACACAGCGAGGAGGCGTTCGCTATTCCTTTTTCCTCGTATTTTCCAGTATTTGTATATGAGTTGATATGTAAATATATTGTTAGCATTAAAGGAGCCGCCCATTTTTATGGTTTCTTTATCTCTCATTTTAAACGACTCATAAACTGGTTTTAAAGCCCAAAAGTCAAAATTTAACTGTGCTGTTGTGGAATTTTTTTGCCTTTTCAGTCTTGTAATACAAAAAAAAAATCTCCCAACCTCCTCTCACTCTCTTTATCCCAGTTGTGCCTCTTCGAGACCAAAAAAGTTCACCGGTCAACTTATGAGTGGACACTACACACTTTAGCTGTTCTCCTTGTTTTTTCCGCATGACTTCCAATTGCCGGGAAGGTTGTTCAAGCGATAGGCGAGGGGATGAGAGACAAAAAAAAACGGGAGAGCCTTCCATGCCCCCTCCCTCTGCTAGGGCTATTACTCGGTCCGGCCCTCCCTATCTTACCTTTCTTACCTTTCTTACTCCCTCCTGGAGGATCATGCATGCGTGTTCCCTTACTCCTACCCATTTCTGCATCTCTGAATCTCTCTTTCTCTCTATCTCTCTCTCTTTCTCTCTCTCGCTCTCTCTTTCTTCCTCCCTCTTTCTCTCCTCTCTCTCTATTTCTCTCTCTCTCTCTCTCTATCTCTCTCTCTCTCTCTCTATCCTTCTCTCTCTCTCGCTCTCTCTCGCTCTCACTCTCTCCCTCTCTCTCTCTCCCACCCACCGATCCCTCCTAGATGTCTTCCCATGGGCCTTCTTTACTCGATGTGCTCACGCCTGACCTCGAATGTACTTATCGGCTGGAGAAATCCCCCTCCTTTCTTCATCACCCATATCTCGGAAGTGTCCACATTCGATGTCCGTTCCCATCCCTTGCCTTCTCCCTCATTCTCTCTTTCTCTCTCTCTCTCACTTCCTCTTTCTCGCTATCTCTCTGTCTCTTTCTCTGACTCGCTCTCTCAAAGCTGTTATATCCGCCATCATATAAAAATTTCTGCTGCAGGCTTCTTCGCATATTTCTCTCTAGCTCTCTCTCTCTCTAACTCGTTTTCTCTCTTTCTCTCAGTTTCTTTCTCTCTTTCTCTCTCTCTGTCTCTCTCTCTTCTCTCTCTCCATCCTCTCTCTCTCCTCTGATCTACAGATGCATTCGTGATTCGCCGAGCGACTCTCAAACTGCTTCTCTTTTTTGGCGCCTTGTCCCTTTTATGGTTCTCCTATCCTTCTTCGGCTCTCTCCCTGCTTTGAAAGGGAATAGAACATGAACATGATCCCACTTCTTGCTGGCTTCTCCCGACAATCCTCTTTTAATCTTATAATCCCTCGCGAATGTATACTCGTATGTATACTCGTCTGTATGACAACGTTTTTCTTTTCTTCTTCTTCTTCTTTTCGTTTCATTTTTTTTTTACCTCTCATCTTTTTCTTTCAGAGTCACTCCTCTCTGTCAACTGTTGTTTGTGAGGGAAGAGAGAGTCACGAGAGAGAGAGAGCAGGAGAGTCGACCGAGCACGAGCCGGACGGCACGAGCAGACTGGTGCTCTCGTCCAGGGCCATCTCTCCTCTCCTCTCCTCTCCTTCCAGCCAGCCATGACGGCGCTGCTCATCACGGCGGCGTGCCTGTGCGCGATGACCGTTTCCGGTTCGATCTTTTTTTTTTTGCTATTTCCCGCCGATTAAGCAAGTTTACTTGTGACGAGTGTGAAAACAGTTCTGCTATTGCTTCGACAATTCGTCTTCATAGACTAGATGAAGCACTATTGGGAGTGTGGAGAGAGGAAAAGTAGGATGGAAAGAGAGTTAGGGAGGGCGAGGGCGCGAGAGAGGTTTAGAGGGAGAGAGAGTACGAGCATTTCTCTCTCTCTCTCACTCTCTCTCTCTCTCTCTCTGGCACCCTTTGCCTCGCTTACCTACTCACCTTTCCACTGGTGGCGCACACTTCCTATGCAATAAAGAGTTGCGCGCAGTGTGAGCTGAGCTTTTCATCATGCCTTTTCTATCTTCAGTCTTGCATTTAAAGTCAGCAGTCAAAAATAGAATGGAAGAGAGAGAGAGAGAGAGAGAGAGAGACAGAGAGAGAGAAAAAAAGAGGTAGAGAGAGAGAGAGAGAGACAGAGAGAGAGAAAAAAAGAGGTAGAGAGAGAGAGAGGATAGAAGGACAGAGAGATCGAGTTAGTGGCAGTGCCACCAGAAATCAGAGCAGAGTTGACGGGTGATCAAGAACACAAAACAAGCCTGCCATTTATGCGATAATTAAAACATGAATAAAAAAATAGGGTCATTTTAACAACCATTCATAGCCGTGAGTGGTCGAGCAGCGTTTCTATTATTGTTGAATTTTTTGGAATTATGTTTTTTTTTCTTTAGAAGAGAGAGAGAGAGAGAGTGAGAGAGAGAGAAAGAGAGACAGACATAGCCCCAATTTCAGGCCAACTCCTGCCACAGATGGGCTCGCAAGTCCAGGTCAAGATCACTGATCAACCGTTCGCCGTCGCGAACGCGCAGCATCTCAACCAGATTGTTTTCACCACCATCGGGAACACCATCAAGGTGAGAGAGAGAGGGAGAGAGAGAGAGAGAGAGAAAGAGGGCAGAGAGAGAGAAAGAAAAAGATTGCAGATAAATAGAGAGAGACAGAGAAAGAGAGAGAGAGAGAGAGAGAGAGAGAAAGAAAAAGAGGGCAGAGAGAGAGAGAAAGAAAAAGATTGCAGAGAGAGACAGAGAAAGAGAGAGAGAGAGAGAGAGAGAAAGAAAAAGAGGGCAGAGAGAGAGAAAGAAAAAGATTGTAGAGAGAGAGACAGAGAGAGAGAGAAAAAGAAAAAGATTGCAGAGAGAGAGAGAGAAAGAAAGAAAGAAAGAAAAAGAGACGAGAGATAGAGAGAAAGGATACCTAACAAAATACCTATCGGTATTGTGTAGATCGCTTCATCGTTGCCACTTATAGTGAGTAGCGAATAATTGTGACGGATCCTATTTATTTTCTTTACGATTAAAAAATAACAATAATAAATAGCAAGCAAAAGGTGAGTAAAAATTATATAGATATAATAGAAAAAAACCCACGTCTTCTCTCCTCTTCCAGGAGCAGATCTACTGCGTCTCGGAGGCACCCGTGTCGCAGCTGCGCTTCGTGTGCACTGACTGCGAGCAGCGCAACATCACCGACATGGTGTCGGCGCTCAACTCGGCGCAGGACCTCACGCGATCTGCCGGCTTTCCGGTCAGTCAGTTATCCGAGTTCGAGCGAGCGATCGATCTTGATGATGGCCTCGTACGGCCGTGGATTAGTTCCCCAAGGGTCCCAATGTTCCCTGGCCCTGCCCCTTGGCCCTTGGTCCCAATGTCTCCATCCCTGGCCCTAGGTCCCAATGTCCCCGTCCACGTTCCCTTGTCTTCTTGTCTCCGGTGCTTACGCCGCCTCTACAGCGTAATCACCGGAGACATGGCTCTAGCCTCGCGCACCGCCATGCTTTATACATCTTTCCACAAGGCATTTAGGGGCTTACAAATAGCCCAATATGTGAAGAAACAGCGGCCGTTTATGGACGCATGCGTGTTTATATTTTTGTGACATTTTCTTTTCTCTCTCTAAACCTTTTACGCGTGCCTTCTCTGCCGCCTCCATCAGCACTTCTTTTCTCTACTGTCACTGTCGGCATAGCGTCTCTCTCTCTCTCTCTCTCTCTCTCTCTTTTTCTCTCTCTATCCCTCTTTGTTTTTCTCTCTATATCTCTCTTCCTCTCTTTCTCTCTCTCTCTCTCTCTCTCTCTCTCCCTCTTTCTCGATCTTGATTTCCGTTCAAGCCATATATGGCTAGCTCGGGATGTGCTTGAAAGAACGAGCGCATTCGCTTTGATCTCCTGCTACAAACGGAATATGTATCTGTCGCACGGCCTTTCTCTACCTTTTTCTCTTTCTCTTTCTCTCTCTCTTCCTCTGTTTCTCTCTCTCTCTCTCTCTCTCTTCGTCTGTTTCTCTATTTCTATCTTTTTCTCCTCCCCTCTCTCGCTTTCTCCCTCTCTCTCTCTCTCTCTCTCTCTCTCTCTCTCTCTCTCTCTCTGGATCCGACAAGAGATTGCAGAAGAACGCCGGGTGTGCACCGCGCCTTTTTCACTGGCCGTTCCGGAGCATTGGTGCTAGTACTCTTTCTTTCTCTAAATCTCTCCCTCTCTCTTTCTCTCTTTTTCTCTCTCTTCTTTCTCTCTCTCGCTCTCTTTGTCTGCCCCCTCTCTCAATCTCTCTCTCTCTTTCTCTATCTCTCTCTCTCTCTGTCTCTACTCATCCCTGCGTTTCCTTGCATACCCCCACATGCTCACAGATGTTCGATGCTCGGATATCGTGCAAAAGAGGGAGGGAGGCGTCTCTATCGACACCCACTTTGGCGCGCGCACCTTGTTGTTACCTGCTGGTGCTGCATCTCCCGCTGAGAGAGTTCGCATCCGAACAGGCAATATGTGGTGATCGGGTGGAGGGGGATGATTGGGAAGAGTTGGAGACGGAACAAGAGAGAGAGAGAGAGCGAGAGAGAGAGAGAGAGAGAGAGAGAGGAAGAGAGGAAAAGAAAGAGAGGAAGAGCATGGTGCAGCCGGAAGCGGCATATCTCTCTCGCTCTCTCTCCTTCATTAGTCGCCTACTTCTATCTTAGTGAAGAACATATTGCGTCATAAGTGCCCATCATGAATGCGCTTCTTGGCCTGTACTATTCTCTCTCTCTCTCTCTCTCTCTCTGTTTCTGTATCTCTCTCTTTCTCTGTTTCTCTCTCTCTCTCTCTCTCTCTCTCTCGCTGTTCTTTGTCTCTCGTCAATCTCTGCGCAAAGAACAGTTCCCATTGGACAGCTGCACTAGTCTCTCGCTGGTTCCGTAGATTTTCTACAGACAAAAAAACCCCAGACAATATTGGCTTTCGGAGGGGGGGGGGGGCACATAAAATTCTTTCCTGCTCTCGTCAATCCCATCTCCGACGTGATAAGCTCTCGTGAGGTTGTAATGCGAATGGAGGCACTTTCTCTCTCTCTCTCTCTCTTTCTCTCTCTCTCCCTCTCTCTATCTCAATGCTCTCTCTCCCAGCTTACTTGTGTACCAGTAATTTCTCTCTCTATCTGCTATTCAGAGTGTTAGTACTTTATGGATTAGTCGAATTTAGGGCCTCCGGGTGAAATTGCCTGTGGGCGTGGATACGAGGCAGTGGAGGGTGAACGCTTTTAATCGGCTACTCAAAGAAGCAGGGGCGAGTGTACTGAAGTATATATGTGGTCAATAGATTAGTTAATTGATTGGTGATATGTCACAAAAAAGTAAGTAGCTGATTGTGAGGCTTGATCCCTTTCAACTTTGGGCTAGAGAAAAGTTGTTTCCGCTCACCTTGACGCGGAATCCCATGGTATGAAAAAGATTAATAATAGTATCTAGCTCTCTGTCTCTTACTCTCTCTCTCACTCTCTCTTCTCTCTCTCATTCTTTCTCTCTCTTCTCTCTTTATCTTTCTCTTTCTCTTACTCTCAAGGTTGGCCCTGGTTCAGATGGCCTTGCGTTCTCAGCTAGATGATATAGACTATTTCAGTGACTTGGGAAATGGAAGCATCATGCATTGCATTGCATATGGTTGATGGGTGGGAGAGACGAAAATGGGAGGGTTCCCACGGCTATAAATTGATATTTGCTTCTTCATCTTTCTGGTACCATTGATCTCAAGATGTCTTTGTCTCTGTCTCTCTCTATCTCTCTCTCTCTCTTTTGCACGTTTTGGGCAGTTATCAATGAAAAATAAAATCCTCTTTAAAAATAGTTTTACGTATTCGCTCATTGGAATTTGTGAGTCATGCCAGGGAGGGGAAGAGAGAGAGAGAGAGAGAGAGAGAGAGAGAGAGAGAGAAGAGAGAGAGAGAGAGAGAGAGAGAGAGAGAGAGAGAGTTTAGCCCCCTCTCTTCTACCTACGTACATAGCTGGGTCAGGTCGGCTAGGCCAACCTTGACACATTGTATTTGCAGGAGGGCAGTTGGGGGCGGTGGGCAGTAAGAGATGGGCCGAGACCGCTCGTGCGCCCCTTGACCTCTAGTACTATAAATGACCCACCGTACTATTAATGAGAGGTGAATATATGAATGAATGAATGTATGAGAGAGAAAGAATGGAAGATGAGTAGTATAGGACGGGAGATCTGAATAGGAGGGCACTTTCTCGTTTTCTCTGTTTCTCTCCCTCCATCTCTCTTTCTCCCTCTTTCTTTCGCTTTCTCTCTCTCCCTCTCTTCTCTCTCTCTTTCCCTTCTCTTTCTCTTTCTCTCTCGCTATCTCTCAGCTTTTGTCACATGAAATGTCCTGCATTCCTAGTTCGATTCTACTTCGTTTGAAGATCTGATATGGCTCAAGCAATACGAGCTCTTTCTTCAAGGTGATCACTACGGTCTGTCGCAGGTGCTGAACAAAAGAGATAAAGCAAAGATAGAGAGAGAGAGAGGAGGAAGAGAGAGAGAGAGAGAGAGAAGAGAGAGTGGGAGGGAGAGAGAGAGGGAGAGAGTGAGAGGGGAGAGAGAGAATGGAAAGGAAAAGGCCAGGGATATTCGTGCTCATATGCTCTGCATACCTTCCGAGTGCCCCACATTGCCGCGGTCACTTTCTATGTGCTTATTTGCTGATGTCGCGTCGAGTTATAATCTCCATTTGGTGGCGGGAATGGGAAAGAGCATGAGTGAAAACCTTTTTTACCCCCAGAATAACATACAATTGAAGAAGTCTAGTTTATTTTTTTCTAATAAAAATATTGTCTACTAGTTTATTTTCATAGAAAACAATTATTTCTGATTATACAGCGAAAACATAATTATATGTTTATATTAATGGATGTTAAAATAATAAAATCAAATAAGCCATTTCCCTCATTTCCCTCCTCTCAGACGGTCGCCCTGAAGCTGCCGTCCGTCAATCCGACCTGGACGGGTGCCACCGTGCTCTGCCAGGCGGCACTCAACGGAGGCACGGTCGATTCGGCGCCTGCAGTTGTTGACGTGAGGTTTCTGCGCTCGCCGCACGTTGCGGACGCGACCGGACAGGCGCCCGTGCTCATCGCCAATCAGGGATACAGGTGGAGTAATTAATTAAGTTTATTAATTTGTTAATAGAAATGTCATCATCACCAGCCAGGGATGCAGGTGGTTAAGTTAATTTTTTTCTTCTTAAAATAATCTTTAAAAAAAATAATTTTTTTTTTCTATGCACCAAGGGCTGTGTTACTTTTTAATACACATTTCTTCAACCCGGGAATAATTTATTTTTTTTACAAAATTAAAAAAAAATCGATGTTAAAGTTAAAATAGTGTTAATTAAATTATGTTAATCATGATTAAAAAAAAATACGGCACCAATTAAAAAGTTTTTTAAAACAGATTCTACGTCGAGTGCATCCGTGGCGCCGACGGGCAGTGCCAGGCGTCAGGCAGAAGGAAGACGTTGAAGTGCGCCGTCCAGGCGCATCCGCCCGCCACCACGTTCAGATGGCTCAAGAACGGCGTGCCTATTAGGTGAGCCTCGGATTTCTTTGCTTCTCTCGTATCGCTCTCTCTCTCTATCTGTCTCTCTCTCTCTCTCTCTTTCTCTCTCTTCAAATATCTCTCTCTCTCTCTCTTCCAATCTCTCTCTCTCTCTCTCTCTCTCTCTTCCAATCTCTCTCTCTCTCTCTCTCTCTCTCTCTCTCTCTCTTCCAATCTCTCTCTCTACTATTCTCTCTCTCTTTCTCTTTCTCTCTCTACCATTCTCTCTCTACCATTCTCTCTCTTCCAATCTCTCTCTCTCTCTCTCTACTATTCGCTCTCTCTTTCTCTCTCCCTCTTTCTCTCTCTACCAATCTCTCTCTCTCTCTCTCTCTCTCTCTCTCTCTCTCTCTCAGCGGCACCGGCCAAGAGATGTCGATAGGCACGGAGATGATTGGCCACTCGATGCAGTGTTCGGCCAACAACGGCCTCTACCAGGACGCCGAGATGCCGACGTCGCAAGCTGTCCAGATCGATCCATACTGTTGGTCATCTCAGTTGTCTATTCCGTCGTCTTTTTCTATTGCTTTTGAACTATATGAATAGATCAATGAAGGGATAGGAATACGCTTATATTACTTTGTTTTATTGTTTACTTATTTATATATTTATTTATTTAATTTACTAGCTTTTCTTTCTAGCCAGCGCCCGCATCGTGCAAGACAACTTCCAGACGCTCCAAGGCATTCCGCCCTTCCAGGCCGGCAATCGTATCGAGATGAATCAGCAGGTCTCGGGTTGTTCCTATGACAATTTGTCTGTTCGCAGCATGACTGGTCAACTTCTGACGTAATTTTCAATGTCTATTGGTCCAATGATTGGATTGGACGTTGCTAGCAAAGGAAGGCAGAGCTTGATCTCGTTTAAAGTGAGTGGCGAGATTTGGTGCGCGCCTAAAAAAACGTAAGGCTCTCAATTATTATATTTTTAATCCTTATCAGCACTTACCTTTGTAATGGCTTCTAGCCTAAGATTTGAATTGGTCAACAAAATTGATAACTTTTGTCAACAAAATTGACGACTTTGGTCAACAAAAATAATTCATTCATTTCTTCCTTCAGGTGAGCATGCAATGCGCCATCGAAGGCAATCCACGTCCGGTCGTCTTTTGGAAGATGCGCCGTAGCAACGGACAGGTTTGGGAACTTTTTTTTTTCTTTTTTTTTTTCTTTTTTTTTGTATTCCCAAACACTTCTTTCACTTCAATATCATCTACCATTATTATTATTTAAAAAAAAAGAATTTTTATTATTATTAAATAAAAAGCTATAGAAAGTTAGTTGTTAATGTTAAAATTAATTTACAAAAATACTTTTTTTTAAATCTCCCTTACATCACTCACCTTCAGGTTGTCGACGCGAACTGCCCGCAAGGATTCGACGGCCAGTACCAGGAGATCCCGACAACGGGGCCTACGAGCATTGCTGTACAGATTTTTTTTCTGTCTTCTCATCTTTTCATGATTGAACACTCATGACCATCCTGTCTTTGTACATTTTAAGCACCACAATGCTATTAATTGATTAATCTTAGAATTTCTTATTTTATTTCAAGTATCGAGTACGCATAAGCCTCTCACATAATGAGTTCAAAGGTGGTAAGAAAATAAAGAATTTTATGAATAAATATATTTACATAAGTTTTCCAGCGCCTCAATGCTATCTGCCAACTCCGCGTCGCGAACTACTCCTACTCTGGCCAGTACTGGTGCTCGGCGTGCTCGCTCGTCTCACAGGTTGGCATCGATTTTTTTTTTTTGCCTCCCGATCATTGAACTACTATGCGAGTTTAGCGCAACTTTGCATTGGCACGAAACTCGTCCATTCTAGGGTGCGCCCGAGTGCTCGCCATCGCTTGATGCGCCCGGCACATCTACGCTGTCGATGGTCGTGCAAGGCCCGCCGATGGCAGCCGATGTCCCGGCCACCATTGAGCAGGTGATCTATGTGAATTAATTAAATAATCAATTTTATTTTAGTTAAAATATATGCAAATAGTTTCAGATAAAAAAATAAAATACTAAAAATAATTTTTCCCCATTTTCAGCAGCCAAACAGCAACAATGCCGTCGTCACTGTGCACTACTGCGCCGAGCCCGTGCCGAGGCCACCGAGAGAAGTCGTCTTCAGCATCGATCAGAATGATATTCAGGTAAGAGAGGGAAAGAGAGAGAGAGAGAGAAAGAGAGAGAGAGAGAAGGGGGAAGAGAGAGAGAGAGAGAGAGAGAGAGAGAGAGAGCCAACAAGATTAGGATTTATGTACTATCGTGTATCCAATCGTGTATAGCGCAAGCTCATACAAACAGAAAAGTACTTAATTCTAAATCTTGTTGACAGAGAGAGAGAGAGAGAGAGAGAGAGAGCGAGAGAGAGAGAGAAGGGGAGGGAGGGAGGGAGAGACGGAGCATGAAAGAGATAAAGAGAAAGGCTGAGAGAGAGAGCCGTGAGGAGAAGTAAACATTTGTAAGAGGCATGGGAGATAGAGATAAAAAGAGATGTGGAGTAAGGGAGAGAACGGAAAGGCGAGAGGGAGAAAAGAGAGAGAGAGACAGATCGGTAAATCGCATGAGAGAAAGAGAGAGAGAGAGAGAGAGAGGGTGAGAGAGAGAGAGAGAGAGATATCCAACCTTACCCTTCCACGTACTCTCCATTCTTGCTTCCTTTTCTAGATCGGGCAGCACTGGGAGAACTTCAAGTTCGACGCGCACGTCCAGAACGCGTCCGTTCCCTCCTGCTTCATTGCGCGTCTTCTCGTGGCGCCCGTGCGCGAGCAGGACGAATACAGGCAGATCGTGCTCAAGGTCCAGAACCAGTACGGCGCCAAGCAGTCAGTTTTGACTTTTCTCTCTCTCTTCTCTCTCTCTTTTTCTCTATTTTTCTTTCTCTCTCGTTCTTTCTCTTTCTCTTTCTCTCTTTCTCTCTCTCTCTTCTCTCTCTCTCTTCTCTCTCTCTTTCTCTCTCTCTCTCTCTCTCTCTCTTCTCTCTCTCTTTTCTCTCTCTCTTCTCTCTCCGTCTTCTTCTTGCTCTCCCTCTTTCTTCCTCTCTCCCGCTTCTCCGTTCTCTCTCTCTCTCTCTCTCTCTCTCTCTCTCTCTCTCTCTCTCTGTCTCTCTCCAGACTGCCCGTCTCTCTCGAGTCTCTTCTCGGCGGCGCCTCCTCCCTCTCTGGCCGCCTCTCCCCTTGGTGGATCGTGTTCTTCGTCTTTCTCGGCGTCCTCGCCGCTCTCGCCTGCCTGACCGTCTTCTGTGTCCGCCGAAGGCTGCTCTGCTTTAACAGTCAGAATATTATTTTATTTATTTTAATTATTTTATTTATTTAATTATTTATTGAATTAAATGAAAAAAAATTAATTTAAGAAACTAAAATTTACTACTTCAACTTTCATAATACAACTTATATATTATATAAATTGTTTTAATGCTTTTCTTTTTTTTATTCGCCATCCACAAATAGAAAGGAAATAAATCAACCTGTCAATAAATCCTCTCCTCTCTTCAGCCGTCAAGAAGGAGCAAGAGCCGTACGGAGAGACCAAGGCGAAGGCAAAGTTAGCGTTAGCATAACTTATGGTTTTTTTTTTACAAATAAACTTTATCTGCATTAAATACTTGAACCAACCGGAGTAAACCTATCAAACTCGTTTTTTTTTGCACTTTTACAAGAGACATCATTCATTTTTTACAGAGTTTTTTTTTAAATAAATATTTTCGCGCCGGATAATTTAGATTCTTTCAATATTAGGCTGTCAATGAAGGAATCAGTCAATAAATCAATCAGTCAATAAATCCAAAAATCGATGTCATTTTAAGCCTGAACGTCCGGTCGACCCTCTACAGCGACGATGCGATGCCGCGCGCCATGATGTATCAGCAGTCCGAGGTAATCACGCCCGCGTCCACGCGCTCATTCTTCTCCTCCACCATGGCGGCGGGCGGTGGTGTCGCCGAGGACTCTGGCGCCTCTGGCGCCAGCTCCCATGCCTCCTCCACATCCGGTGGCTTCCATCCGCGGCCGCCCCTTGAGGTCTCGAGACCGGTGTCAGGAAACAACCACCTGCCGCCCGGTGTCGGCCGCGTAATGGCGGCCGTGCCACCGCCCTCACCGCCATCGCCCCCACTACCCCCGCCGCCTCCAGCATCGTCCTTGACGCGAAATGAGCGCGACAACCCCCGACTACGGCGTGTACCTCAGCCGCGAGGCGGTCGTCTAGCCAAGTTGTCTTAAGCTCCGCCCACCCGCCCGCAAATCCAAATCCCGAAATCGCCCCTCCGAGTAGTAGAAAAGAATAGATTGTTTCCACCCCCTCTGGCCGTTACACATTACACTCTATCCTCGCAAGATGCACATGCCCCGCTTGATTCTCTCTCTCTCTCTCTGACCTCACTTACTTGCTCTCCGCTGATATGCTCAAACTTTGCCCTATCCTGCCAACAGATATTTCATATGCATATTATTTCTCTGTCGTGCCTTGCCTCTCTCCCCTTCTTTCTCGCCCTTCAATCAATATATCTTTTCCCGCATGTTTATTTATATTGTTGCGTATTCACTTTGAGCGCTATTCTTGCCGGAGTAAGGTTGCTGTGTTGCGGTTGTTGTTCGCACAATTTCCAGCGTTATAGATCTGGCAAATCATCTCTTTTCTTTTCCACGCACTCTTCTATCTCTTTCTTTCTTTCTCTATCCCTCTCCACTCTCAGTGCACTCTCTTTCTCTGCACTCTCTCGCCTCTCTCTCACTGGCGTTCTTCAGACACCGTACGAGCAAGCTGTCTACGATGCGTATTGTGACTCTCGTATGTCTTCCGTCTAAGAGGCGCGCGCCCGAAGTGGAGAAGACAAAGAAGAGATATTGAGCTGCCGATGGACAGCTCCTTTAACGATTTCTCTCTCTCTCTCTAACTTACTTCCCCCCCCCCCCTTCATTCCGATCGGAGAACAGCAAATTTCTACAAGCACTTTCTCGCCACCACTTTCCTTCCCCTACCCTCACCTCCACACGCTCGATGACATCACCACGAAGCCAGTCATCAAAAATGTTGTGTAAGTTGTTGTCTCTCAGCTTGACTTTACTTATTCTTTTTTCTTCCGCTTGCCACCACCTCTATCTTGAGTTGTATCGAAAAGTGCACCACGCCAACATCTCGTGTTCTAACAAATTCGCAGCTATTCTAACAGTTTGAAAGTGGTGGTGGTGAAAGGTGGGCTATGTCTGCGTGCTTGTTTCTTGTTGCTTTTCTTTATTTGCTTACTAATACCTAACTAAATTCGAAATTTGTGTTTCTTTATTTTATTCTTTAAGAAGGCAAGTTAGCGGGGCGTCCTCGTCATCAATGTTTGTGTTTGGCTTAGGTCGACTTTAGTGCCTTATACTTAAGTCGACTTAAGTCTTCTTAAGTTTAAGCTTGTGTGACCTTAAGGAGCCTAGAGAGAGAGAGTTTCTTGTGTGTGCTTGCAGAGCAAGAGTCGCTCGCCCGTCTCTTATCATGAGGGCATCAACTACGCCGAGATGCGGCTATCCGAGCGGCCGACAACGATTGACACCTCTAGGCTCCGCCCCCTTGACGACGCTCCGCCCACTTCGCTGACAAGCTCCGCCCTCTCGTCCGGCCCGCCCACCGGCACAACGGCGCACTTTGTCGGCTTTTCCATGCCACCATCGCGCGCCGCCGCGCTTCTCCCGCCCCCGACTCCCTCGTCGGTCAATAGTGTAGTCTGACATAGCCCCGCCTCCTGACAAGCCCCGCCCCCAGGCAAGCCCCGCCCTCCGGGAAGCCACGCCCCCTCAGAACTAGAGTCCTTAGGAACACTACTAAAATAGTAGCACCCCGCCCTCCTGTTCCCTCCATATTTAGAAGCACCCCAATATTGCCCCCCAACTAGAAGCTGTTCTCCTTGTCTCTCCACTCTAGGCACTCGCTGCTGCCAACACTGACTGTGTCATGTTCAAATTACAATACACTATTATCTCACCTCCATTCCTCTGGATGACCGTGGTATCTCTCGCTTGTTCTTTTGTGGTCTTTGATGCTCTAGGTGCTGCTATATTTGTGCCGCCGTGTTTGTATTCTGTTTGACGCGCAAAACGCTTTTTTTATAGCTTATCTCACTTTCTTTTGTTGCAAGAGCAGCTCACCGCCAGAGGACTACTTATGAGATGATTTTTTTTTCTTTCACACTATTTCTCTCTCCCTTTCTCTCTCTCATTCTCTTTTTTCTGCTTTTTTTTCTCTTTCACACGCTCAGGCATCTATCGTCTCTCACTCTCTGACATCACTCACACTTTCTCACACTCTCTAGTTGTTAATCTGAGACATTTTCATAGACGGATTGACCCACAATTGCTCTTTCATCAGCACACACATTTTATGTGTGTGTCCAACTTTTATCATGACTTTTATCATATATTGTCAACTAAGCGTGCTCAGCTCTCATCTCTCTTCCATATATGATATCTCTTGATTATAATCTCTCTCTCATTTTAATGGTTAAACCATAACCATTTTCTAA
Organism: Allodiplogaster sudhausi; assembly: GCA_945643635.1. NCBI lineage: Eukaryota > Metazoa > Nematoda > Chromadorea > Rhabditida > Diplogasteridae > Allodiplogaster > Allodiplogaster sudhausi. Next base: position 1,670,388 of record CALZFC010000046.1, read on the forward strand.
CGCTTTTTATTCTATTCTATGACTAGATTACATTCTTGCGTTTTTTTAAAATCTATCCTTTTTCTTGCATATTCTTGTAAAACGTCCGGGTTCAACCTCTCCATCGTCATTTGCTCTTGCATTACTCGTAAGAAGCGGCTGCTTTTCTTGTGCTCTCTCACATTTTTTTCAGGATATTATGTGAAATAGATATGTTTGTATGTATTACTAGTAGTTTTATCGTTTAATATAGAAAATCTTGTTTGTATTTCTTGTTTTATCAGCATGACAAATTTGTTCCAACACGTTTGACAATTATTGTTGTTCACACACACACATTTCCAGTGCTCTACGCCCCTTCTCTACTTCTGCATAATATGTATGTTTGTTGTGAGTCGTGTCATAGTGCGCGATTTTGGGATTGATTGATTTACTGAATAATTAATTAGTTGATTAATTAGTTAATTGATTGACTGTTCAAGCCTCTGCATTTTTCTTTTCGCTCTCAAAGAAACTGCCTTTTCTTGTTCACTTATGGCATCCATTCTTCGCTCAATAAAACAAGTCTTTGATACGAATTTTGTCAAGGAGTTTGAAAAAGAATAAATAACTCACAATTTGGTCTCGATTGATGTAATTAATTCTTCCTTTACATTGTTGACTCTCTATCTGCTACAAGGCATGACTAAAGAAAGCAGTAAAAAGACAATCACGTCAAAGAAGAAAAGTCTTGACATTTTCATATATAAGAATGTTATAGGGATGAAAGAATTTAATTGTCATTTATCAACAGCCTGTAAGCCTGGTCGTGGCATTGCTCTCTTTATCAACTACATTTTATAGACATAAAAAAACTATGCTAGAAACATCGGTTTCAACGTTCGTTCGAAGGAATCGTCGAATGGATCAAGATCTCTAGAACTCTCTCTCTATCTCACTGTCTCTCTCCACTCTCTCTCTACTCTCTCTCCTCTCTCTCTCTCTTTTCTCTCTCTCTCCCGCTCTCTCTCCTCTCTCTCTCTCTCTCTCTCTCTCCTCTCTCTCTCTCTCTCTCTCTCTCTCACTCTACAACTGTTATTTCCGCAGCAATACTTCAAAAGGGGTGTTTCATACATCTCGCTGTCGTTCGTCAAGTTCTGCATACGCTCGTGTGCTATTTTTATGCAGCGGGCGTATGCGAATGCGAAATAGCACGCAAGAAGAAGAGAGTCTTCTCCTAGCATGAACGCGGCAATTAATTAGTTTTCGGTGATCGCCCCCCGTTAATGGATTAATAAGGGGGAAGAAGAGTGTGAGAGACCTTTAACTGACAACGCCGGTGGTGGTGAAAGGGAAAGCTAGCGGGAGTGCTACAAGTCCCCCTTCACTTTCGAGGACATTCGGTCAGCTCTCTTCTCTTTATCTCTCTTCTCTTTATCTCTCCTCTCTTTATCTCTCTTCACTTTATCTCTCTTCTCTTTATCATTCGTTCCGAGTGTCTTTGTCTCCTTGTCACTTTCTCTTTCGTTCAAACCGATGAACATTAAGTTTTTTTTTATCATCCGGGATGCTCTACTATGACACTTACACTTTCCGTAAACTGTCCTGATTTCGTTCTCATTCTCGCTTTCTCTTCTCTCTCTCTATTCTTTCTCTTCATTTCTCTTCTCTTTTTTTCTCGTTCTCTCCCTCTTTCTCTTTCTTTCACTCTCTCTCTCTTCCACGATAACGAGTATGTCTTCTATTTCTCTCTCTCTTTTACTTTCCCTTTCGTTCTCTGTTTTTCTGCACCTCTGCCAATTCGGAACGGGCATTCTCACTTTACAACGAACATACATATCAGACAAACCGCAGGCGAGTTGAGCACAATTCAACTGAAAAATTTAAAGACGGCGGTGAACTATAGCAAAATACCTATGCAGAAGGGAAACTATTTCTTCTCACTTTTTTCCCTTAAAAGAGCACCATGTATGCACGTACGGATTTGCGAAAGATTACTGTACTCTCTGATTCTCTCAATTTTGTTCTCTCTTTTGTGCACTCGCGGATGATTTCTTTAACAGCAATGAACTCCCAAAGGGATCGAAAAATATCAAAGAGGAAATTATTGTGAAAGCTGAAGAATGAGAGAAATGAATTCTTAAAATTTGGCGGCTTTAATAAATTTCTGAAAACTCCTTTAAAGAAAAAAAATTTCTTCATAGGAGCCAACAACTCAATATTGAATTCAGGAATTTTTCCCTGAAAAGCCTTGAAGAGAGAGAGAGAGAGAGAGAGAGAGAGAGAGAGAGAGAAAGAGAGAGATAGAGAGATTGATAGAAAGAGAGAAATAGAGAGGAATGGAGAGAGAGAGAGAAAGAGAGAGAGAGAGATTGATAGAAAGAGAGAAATAGAGAGGAATGGAGAGAGAAAGAGAGAGAGAGAAAGAGAGAGAGAGAGAAAGAGAGAGATAGAGAGATTGATAGAAAGAGAGAAATAGAGAGGAATGGAGAGAGAGCGAGAGAAAGAGAGAGATAGAAAGATTGATAGAAAGAGAGAGATAGAAAGATTGATAGAAAGAGAGAAATAGAGAGGAATGGAGAGAGAAAGAGAGAGATAGAGAGATTGATAGAAAGAGAGAGGAATGGAGAGAGAGAGAGAGAGAGAGAGAGAGAGAGAGAGAAACGCCGACTACAACCGTCAGGAGAGAATTCGACAAATTCCTTTAACTAGCCTGGACATATCGACGAAGAAGAGAAGAGACATTCTCTTCCAAATAATCAATCTCTGTCCTATGCCAGTGAAGAGGTTCATCCGACGAGAGCTGAGGACCGTGTGCACTCGTCGGCAGCAGGGAGGATAAGGAAAGAGAAAGGATGAACGATGAAGGGGCAGGAAGAGTGACGATGGTTTTCATCTTCATCATCATGGCACTCTCTCGCACATTGGCCATGCCAGCATGCAACCGTTATACCGATCACTTTTGGCTCTTCTTACTTTTTTTTCCCGAATGTATATATGTTCATGACGCCGGCAATGGTTTTATATAATTCTTGTATTTTTACACTATTTTGTTACACTTAAAAAATTAATTTATTAATTTTTTTTGCAATTATAATTTATTTCTTTAATTATTTGTCCAATGACTTTAAACAACGAGTGTAGCAGCAGCCGAAAAATATCCTGCCCCCCCACATCTTCCCTTTCCGTTTCTACTTGTGATAAGGGATAGAACAACCAACATCCTCCTCGTTCCATCCTATCGCAACCATGTTACTTTACCACAGGGCAGGGAAAGAGAGGGAGAAAGAAGAGAGAAAGAGAGAAGGATAGTGAAGGCGATCTGACATATTCAGATCGCGTGTCAAGCAGAAAAATAAGATAAATAAAAAAGAAAACAAAATTGGAGTAGATTTAGAGCTTTACTTTTCTTTCAAGAAAAAAAAACATTGTTGACTAATAATCTCCGGCGCCCATCGATCTCATTGCATTCAATCATCACCACATTGACCCGCTGAGCGAATAAACTGTTTTTCGTTGTAGTTGCTCACATTTCGATATGCGCGTCTTTTTGCTTATAATTCTTTTGAGTGAAGTAGTTTTTAATGATGAAATACTGATATTGTACGCACATTTTTTCTTCATTCGGTGCGAAAACGTACATGAAATACATTAAAACTGCATATGTATCTATAAATATACACAGAGAAAGTATATTATCATGTCGTAGAAAGCTTATCCAAAAGTGCGGCGGGTACGAACTTTTTAAACGGGCGAGTTCGGTGACATTTTCACTTAATTTTCCATCTACAACGACAATGACATTATTCCTCTGCCGCGGCGCCCTCAACCTGTCCTAAGGCCGGCCGCTCTCTTTTGCGGTTGAGAATGCAATCAAGCTTGCGCTGCTTAACACGGTGTACGAATGCTTTGGCACCGGAGGGAAAGGTGGAAAACTGTTTCGATCGTTCTTTCTTGTTATCTCCAACGAGAGACAGAGCGAGAGAGCATGTAATGCTTGGAGATAAGGTCATCCTCATGTGTAAGATGGCAACTCTTATGTCTATTTCTCTCACCATCTCGCAATCCTCTCTCTCTCTCTCTCTCGTTCTCTCTCGTTCTCTCTCTTTCGCTCTCTCCCTCTCTCGTTCTCTCTTTATCTCTCTCTCGTTCTCTCTTTATCTCTCTCTCTCTCGTTCTCTCTTTATCTCTCTCTCTCTCACTCTCTCTCTCTCGTTCTTTCTCTTGTGTCAGTCAAAGAGAGCGAGGGGAGAATTATAAATCTGTCTGCCCGCCCCTCAGGCAACTGCCAAGTATAAAAGATCAAATTCGACTTGGTTAAATTTCTCACTGCGTTCGTTGTGGATAAGCAAGAGAGAGAGAAGAAAAGCAAGAAGAATATCAAAGATGAACGCCGTCCTCCTCCGCATCATCTTCGCCTTGACCCTCGCTTCCGATGGCCATGCTTGCATGGCCATGATCCCAAGTTAGTCTTTTTGTATTTTAATTTTAAAGGAACATAATTTCCACTCTGATAGCCTTTTTTTTCTTTTATCTTTTTGAATTTTCTTTTTAACTTTTCAATGTCCTCCGCTATGGCATAAAGAAGAAAGAAATTTTTTTCTGCTACATGCATATGTTGCTTTATTGCGCTACTTTTTTTTTTAACTTGAAACCTCTCCATTAAGTCAAAATTAGCTACTAAAGGAGTAGTGATCATCCTTTATCAGATGCTGTTTACAGAGCTTCGATATGTTGTAAATGTTTTCAATCACATCTTAATTGTGCTATGCTTAAGAGAGCACGTCCGTATGCTTCGAGCGCAGCCTGCCCCGGGAAAATTGTTTTCGAATTCATTAACGGAAAACATTTTGCTTATACAACTCGACCCGCTCTATTTAATGAGACTAATTTCATCATCATCCGATTTTTTCCCTTCGGGATACACTACCGTAACCCTGAAAATTCATTGAGCCATAAATCCGTTCAAAATCTGTTTTGAGAAACGATGTACATATCATTCAATAGCATTTCGAAAGCTCTTCAAATTTCATCTAGGAACATGTTTTACGAAAATTTTATTTTAGCCGAGAAAATTGGCGTTAAATTATTTGAAGGGTCGACACGCCACTTTCTGCTCATTTCTACACTCTGGAACCTAGATAGAAAGAAAGAGCGTGAAATTTGCTATCAAATAATCACCATTCAAGAAAAATCTGAGCGTACCAATTTTTTCTATGACGCGAGCAATGCGCGCGAGTCGGTCAAAATGGCACATTTTTGGCCGCCGAGGCACCGTGCAAGCGCATTCATCGATCCATAACTACGCTCAATGTTAACATTACAAAATTGTTAGCATATCATCTAAGAGCTCTCACAGAGATCTTCAAATGCTTCATACATACTTTTATTGAAATATTTATATTTCTATGGAAAATTTCGTTCTGTACTTTTAGAACGCTTAAAAAACTACTTTACAAACATTCCAGCATTTCAAAACATGCATCATTAGAAAGAGCGTGAAATTTTCTTCAAGATAGACCCCTTTGAATAAACTTTCAAGCCTATAATGTTTGGTTATAAGTGATAAGAATTGGGCATCAGCTTAGCACAATTCTTCAACGGAAAAAAATTTTGGAATATTCCAATTCGAATAACCTAAACAATGAAATTCTTGGGCGAAAGGACAGTGACGCTACTTTACCTACTCTTATGACTTATAACAAAACATAATAGGCTTGAAAGTTTAGTGAAAGGGGTCTATCTTGTAGCAAATTTCACGCTCTTTCTTATGATGTATGTTTGGAAGTGCGGAAATGTTAGTAAAGTAGTTTTTAAAGCCTTCTTATAGTACAGAACGAAATTTTCCATAGAAATATAAACTTTTCAATAAAAGTATGTATGTAGCATTTGAAGATCTCTGTGAGAGCTCTTAGATGATATGCTAACGATTTTGTAATATTGACATTGAGCGTAGTTATGGATCGATGAATGCGCTTGCACGGTGCCTCGGCGGCCGCAAATGTGCCATTTTGACCGACTCGCGCGCATTGCTCGCGTCATAGCAAAAATTGGTACGCTCGGATTTTTCTTGAATGGTGATTATTTCATAGCAAATTTCACGCTCTTTCTTTCTATCTAGGTCCCAGAGTGTAGAAATGACCATAAATTGCTGTGTCGACCCTTCAAATAATTTAACGCCAATTTTCTAGGCCAAAATAAAATTTTCGTAAAACATGTTCCTAGATGAAATTTGAAGAGCTTTCGAAATTCTATTGAATGATATGTACACCGTTTCTCAAAACAGATTTTGAACGGATTTATGGCTCAATGAATTTTCAGGGTTACGGTAGTGTATCCCGAAGGGAAAAAATCGGATGATGATGAAATTAGTCTCATTAAATAGAGCGGGTCGAGTTGTATAAGCAAAATGTTTTCCGTTAATGAATTCGAAAACAATTTTCCCGGGGCAGGCTGCCTTAAGCGCATGCTCGACTCTTACAGAGAAGCTCTCTTAAAAAAAAGAACTGTATTAGAGAAAAAAAACCGTAATACTTGAACCTAGATCCTCCACGAGTAACGCCCAGCACCACCACCGCCGCGGCTCCTCCGACCACCACTGAAGCGACCACGACCACCACGACGATGTCGACGACGCCCTCTACGTCCACGACAACCACGACAACCACGACGACAACCACCGCGCCGCCGCTCCCGTGCATGACCTGCGATGCGGGACCAAAGTACATGGACTTACCTGACATTGTTGGTGAATTATATTTTAAATAATAGTTTTTTTATTAATTATCAATATATGATAGAGTTACAATATAAAATGGATTGGCACTCTCCTCCTCCCATTACTACTCCCACTTCATCTCAAAACAAGGAATTTGTAGCCCTAATTCAGTCCTCTCATTTTGCCCAATTTACTCCTTCCCCGAGCTATGATGGTCACACTCTTGATCTGATTCTCAGAAATTCCCAAGGCCTTGTCTCCCTATTCTCCCAATTGGTAATTTCTGATCATTCTGCTCTTACATCAACAATAAATTTACACTTCGCAGTTCTGCTGTAAACTTTTGTTAAGAATTTTCATAAGGTATCTATATAATCTTATAATGCAGCAGCTAATTATTTGATTAGCCTAAATTTGATCGATGTACTGCTTTCTCTTCTTCACTTAAATTTGTTAAAGTCAACTTTGTTCCTTTAAGCGAGTATCGCTTAATGGTGACAAACTTACCGAACATATTCACCGTCTTCGTTCTAGAGGTTACAAAGCTTGGGAACGCAATCTAGATATTTGTTCAGATGAATCTCGCTCTGAATTTTTAAAGCTTAGTCGTAAGTATTTGTGCGCTGTTGATAAAAATAGAAATATAGAAAAAAAGATCATAGAGTCTAATAATAAGCGTTCTTTCTTCCAGTATATTAGAAATATAATTTCCAATTCTCAGAGAGGAGTAGATTTTTTTATTAATCAATCCGGTATTTGCTGCTCATTGTCACATTTTGTTCTAGACTACTCGGTTTTACCTCCAGTGGCATTCTCTCCTTTGCCTAGAGTACCGCCGTTTTCAATTCATTTCCCTGGTCACGATATTTGTAATTTGATAGAGAGGTCGAGGAACTCCTCTTGCAAAGTTCCGAACATTTTAATATGCGTTTTCCTAAACAATTGGGTGTTCCCATTAGTGAATGCCTCGAGTATATCTTTAGCTTTTCATAGTGTCATTCGGGTATTCCCTCTATTTGGAAAGAATCTATAGTTACGCTAGAAGCTCCCCTTTTCTAATCCTTCCAATTATACGCCGGTTAGTATCAGCTGCTTCTTTGCTCGTGTATTCGTTGTTGATGATAACTTGACATTCTCTGAACATTGTAGAATTGTTACCTCTAAAGCCATAGCAAAACCTCACCAGATCTTGCGAGCCCTCAAAACCATGAATCCCGCCACCCTTATTTTCGCATATACCACTAATGTTAGATAAGTTTTGGAGTTTGCTACTAGAGTGTATTCTCCATATTTGATTAAGGATATTAAGATTTTCGAAAAAGTGCAAAACTATTTCACTCGCCGCTTGTTTGTTCGTTACTTCGGATACTCTACATGACAGTCAAAATAGTAGCCTTAAACACTCGTTGCCATCTCTCAAGGCTCACAGCGATAATAGAGATCTAGATATCCTTCGTAAGGTTTCCTTTGGTCGATGCTATTTGTCCCGCAAGAACCCCAATTATCTTATTTTTAAGAATTCGAGAACACGAGTTCTCAGATTCAAGCTTCAAGTACACGCATCTAGACTGAAATCCCAATCTCACGCCTTTTTTGTAAGGGTACCATCTGCATTTAATAAGCTTTATAAAAACTCATCTTTAATTTTACATCATACAGTACCGCCCGACATCCAGGGGCGTAGGAAATTTCGGAACTTTTGGAAAGTTCCACAATTTCCGATCAAATTGTGCGTTTCTCGATATTCGCACGTCGATTTGGTTTGCATATTTAGATTCAGGCACAAGGGTTCTACATTAATTGAGCATAAAAATGTCAAGATAATGCATATTCGCGAAAACGGAAAATCTTGTGAATTCGGTGTTGCAGGAACACTACAATTCGTAGTGCGTCAATATGTCACAGTTCCAGTGAAATCAATGTGCTTTTGGAACTTTCCCAAAGTTCCGAATGTTCCTGCACCCGTGGATGTTGGGCGATACTGTATATGGTATTTCTTATGAAAATATTTGAGAGAAAGGGAGAGATAGAGGGAGATAGAGAATTAGAGAAAGGAAGAGAGATATAAAGAGAGAAAGATGAATAAGAGAGGAAAGAAGACTGCGCGAGTGAAATAGAAAGAAGGAGAGAGTATGCAATCTGTCGTATTGGAGCAGATCGCGTGAAAAAAAGTATAAAATGTTTTAGTAGTTTTATAGCTCTGTTTTTACTTGCAAGCAAAAAAGTATAATATATCGTAAAAATTATTGACTTATGCTAACAGAGGGAGATCGAGGATTTTGTAAGAATGTGAGTTAATAATTTTTTTAAGATAACTAATTTAAAATAATGTAATTATTATTCATTACATTTGCATTTTCAGTGTGACGAACCACTGTTCGGCTGTGATGCAAGCTTACTGATGACGGTGAAAGAGCCATGCCTCGCTGCAACTTGTGCGGCTGGCAGCATTATGTCCGGCACGACGGTCAGTCTAATATTGAAGTGATCGGATGTGATGCAAGAGCTGTTAGACCAGCCGCGCCTTCATTCTATAGTAAAAGTTCCGGGAGCGGTGCGGGAATTCTCAGAATTCCCGCACCGGTCCCGGAAAGTTCCTGGAGAAAATCTTGAGTGGTGAGGGAAAGTTCCCGGAGAAAACAGTGTGTCATGAGCACTAATATTACATTCCTTTTGCATGAAAATGTTTATTCGTATATTTAAAACTTTGATATACATTTTCAAATTAGAATTTCGTCGTAAGCTGTTCTTCTTCCTGCACTGCAAAAAAGGACAAACTTTCCATTGGAAAGAAGAGACCATTTTACCTTGTAACAATGACGACTTGATCTTTTTTTGCATTTTATTTTCTCAAATTACATCGCTTTTCTCCAGCTGTATTAATAATCATTTGACGGAGAACCGGATGAATTCTCTAAAAAATAAAGTGTGAAAATATATAGTTCTTGAGAATGAAGGAGCATCTTTTTTCGTTAGAATTCATAGCTTTCTGGAAAGACGTAAGAAAGTTTGAAGGAAAGAAAGCAAGGATGAAAGTAGGAGGCAAAGTATGAAATAAGGAAAGAAAGGAAGAAAGAAAGTAAGTAAGAATAGGTAAGTTAGAAAGTAAGAAATAAAGTAAGAAAGAAGGAAAGAAAATAAGTATGAAATAGAGTAAGAAAGATAGTAGGAAATAAGAAAGAAAGATAATAAGAAACAAACTAAGAAATAAAGAAATAAATAAATAAAGAAAGAAAGATGCCAAGAAAAAATACCCCGGACCTAAGTGCGACATGGGTTCGAGGGTCGGTGAGCGTTATTTCCCGTAAATTGCTTTGACTGCGAGAGAAAACTAAAGATAACCACGAAATGAGAGAGGCCAGACAAACCATATCTCGAGTAGGTTTGTCTGCGCCTCTACTTTTACACGCTATTTCTCACCATTTCAAAGATGCGGGATCTTTCCCGGAGCGCTGGATACATTTGAGCAAAATCGGTCCGGTACAAGAAAACCTCCTAAGTTCCATGTTATAGCAGATAAAAAGTCCGGGAAAGTTCCCGCACACCTCAGAACAATTGTTTTCGAGTTCCGGGACCCCTGACCGAACTTTCTTGAGAATGAAGGCGCGGCAGGTCTCGATAGCATACGGCATATTTCATGCCGTGCAACGATGAAATGGAATGGTGAGCGTGAGCTGGCTATAGGGAGGGGAGATTGAGAGCCGTTGTCTGTGGTAAAGGAAATGATGAGTGTGGTCATGTTCTTGGTCGATCGAAATTTTTCTAAGTCCAGAACTCCCGTTGAAATTTTCGACCGTTATTTTTCTAAGTCCAGAAGTCCCCGTTGAAATTTTCACCCGATATTTTTCTAAGTCCAGAACGTCCCGTTGAAATTTTTCCCGTTATTTTTCTAAGTCCAGGATTCATTCCACCGTGTTCTTGGTCGATCGAAATATTACAAGTCCATGATCTGACAGGATCCGAACCTGGGTCGCTTGCGTCGTAAGTCCCCGCGTTACCAATCGGCCAATCGTCCATCATACCAAGTAGCAAGTGAAGATGTAGACATTCGTGTGGAAGTGATCATACATTAAAGATCACACATCACTCACCGGGGGGGATATTGCCAGGTCCAGATTTATGCTAGTCGAAATATCACAAGTCCAGAACACTGAGAGGAATCGAACCTGAGTCGTTTGCGTCGTATGTCGTGACGTTACCAATGAGCTAATCGTCCATCATACCAACTTGCAAGTGAAGATGTAGACATTCGTGTGGAAGTGATCATACATCATAGATCACATATCATTCCCAGAGGGATCATTTCAAGTCTCGGCTAGTTGAAGTATCACAAGTCCTGAATAAATACAGCAATTGATATTGTCCCGACAGGAGTCGAACCCGAGCCGCTTGCGTCGAAAGTTGTATCGTTACCAATGTGCCAAATGGCCATCATAACAGATTAGAAGTGAAAATGTAGACTTTCGTGTGAATGTGATCATACATCAGAGATCACAGATCATACCCCAGGGGAGATTCATTCCTCGTCGTATTTTCACAAGTCCAGATCTCGGCCAGTAGACATATGTATCACAAGTCCCGAATAAATACAGCAATTGAATTTGCCTAAAGGAGAAATGCAACATCGGAATTTTTGATTTGTAAACGAACCACTACCAATGTGTCAATGAGCCAATCGGCCGTCATACCAGCTCCCAATTGAACGTGTGCGCATACATACGTACATGTACAAGTGACAAGTTATACAATAATATATTCCCAACTCCAAACACTCCATGAATTTATATCATTACATTTTCACAAGTCCAGGAAGAATGAGTAGTGAGAGGATGAACAAACTGTACGGAAATATTCTCCAGTGTACAAGCATAAATTAAGAACAAGTATTTCAATGTACTCTATTTAGTATATTGGGCCCAACATTTAGGCAGTACAAAGACAGTTGGCAATGCAAAGACATGAATCGTTAGTGCATACATATAGTACAATGAAAACAGCAAATGAGGGATGTCAATAGTTGTGTATAAAGTAAGAGAAACTATTATCGAAAATCTCGAAATAAATAAATGAAGGAAGAAAGCTATCGGCCTCCCTGTAATATTAGTTACAAAGATATAGGCATTCATACGTATATGTTCAAGTGATACAATAATTTATTCCAAGTTCAAAAGCCTACCTAGAATAATTCACCATCGTATTTTTCCAAGTCCATTATAATTTTTTTCCAGGAAGAAGAAACATACATATTTTATAGTATGCATCAACCTCTAAAATGACGACCAAGTATTTAATGAACTCCAATCGGTAGGAGTAAATTATTTTGTTAATGTTAGTAAGTCGATTGTTTCAAGAAACAGAAGTGATGAACGCACCTTACAAAGTAATGTTATTTAATTCGATTAGCCTATAACAAATAAGCTGTGATACGAGGAAGTTCTACAGAAAAACAATTATATTAGAATACACAACTAACCAAAAAAATTTTTGTTATAGTTCAATAGTCAGATACATAACTAATGTATATCCAATAAGTTCAGTTCGCATTACCAATTCAAGTATGCAACTTATGAATATTATGTACATACAAAAAGGAATTGTCAATGATTGGTTAACTCATATATCTTATCAGTTGGACGTAAATAAAGAAGACATTGCCAACGCCAAGGAAGGCAGCTAGAACGAAGCCACCAGCAATACATTTGATAGCGAAAGTCTAACAGTTACATTGCTTCCTACTCTATGCACTAGTAATAATGAAAGTGACGATGTGAAAGACGATCCGTTCTTCATTGTCTGTTACCACATGTTTGACAGCTTCTACTCATCTTACATTACGACCTTTTTATAGAATGTCTAAGAAGAAATCGTAAGCGTGAATTATTTGTCAATGTTAGTTGGTCGATTGTTTTACGAAGCATATGTGAATGTACTCAAGTTTCACATTAATGTTGTTCAACTCGATTAGCCTATAACAAATAAGCTGTGATACTAGGGAGTTCTACAAAAAAACAATTATAAAACAAGACACAACTCACCAAAAAAATTCTTGGTGAAGTTCAATAGTCAGACACATAACGAATATATCCATTAAGAATATTGTGTACATACAAAACATATTCACAGAGAATGGTTAATACATATATCGTATCAGTTGGACGTATATAAAGAAGATGCTGCAAACACAGAGGAAACCAAGTGTGCATCACAAACAATACATTTGATTATGAAAGTCACAAATTGCGAACAGTTATCTTGACTCCTTCTCTATACAATAGCAATATTGAAAAGTGATTTTGCTGTCGTTCTCGATATGTAATATGATCTGTTCATCATTGAAGAAAATTTCTTGTCAATGCAATAGTAGTATTGAAAGTAATGTTGGTTCCATACTCAAAATGGAATATGATCATCATTCATTGTCTAATGTAAGGTCAAAATGTTGACAGTTTCCTCCTCAATGATTTTCAATCATTCTTGGTACATCGAAATATTACAAACCAAAGAACATCATGGTGAACAAGAGTGCAAGTACTCTACATACATTGTTTATTGCACACCGAGGCACGAACATATTGAAATGAAATCGTATTATTAATAATATATTTGCTGTGGGGCCACCACAGGTGGTGGGATATGCTATTGAGTTGAGTCTGAAACACATATATGGGGTTCTATCACTAAGGAAAGCGCAGTAGAAGTTTAAGAGACCACATAACTTCACAATTTTATCATACTAAAAAGAATAGAAGTTGAATCAAAGATCTAAGAAAAAAAGATTAGGGCTATAGAAATATAGTGTTTCTAATCTAATACGTTGTGGTTTTTTTAGATGACAGACTAAAGAAAAGAGAGTTCACAGGAATGGTGGATCGGTATCCAAATTGTGCTGGACTAAGAAGATTATGTTTGTTTAGGTAATCCAGTATGAGGATAAAAATTATACGTTCTATTACCTTGGAGGTTGAGGAGATTGGACAGAAGGGTTCCCGGGATCAGACAGTTCCCGGGATCAGACTTAATACATTTTTGATTTTAAACAGGACGCACTATCGCAGTAAGTAAATGAATATGTAGAAGGAACTGATTGAACATAATAAAAACTGGGATGCCAGAAATAGTAGAGGTTTCTTTCATGTAAACATATGGAATTTTGCCGGAGGAGGTAATATTTCTAAATGAAAGGCTGAGAATTTTTATTCGTTTATTCATTTATATGTACATCCAAAGGGGATATGACATGAAGATCATTGAACAACAATTCACGCGGCAAGAGCATGGCATGTACGCAGAATTTCCAGTACATAATATTAAATGAAAAGAGAAGAAAGAAATTATGTAACTAATAGAAACGATATGTAAACTCAATGACACTAAAGTACAATAGAAAAGTAATAGATAATATATAAAGATAATTATTTAGAGGAGCGTTTACGCATTATTCACAAGGATATGGAGTATAAGTGGACGAGGGAACAGACAGTTGTTGAAATGCACGCACACATACCACAACCAAAGTGCTGGAGTTAATGCAAAATGGAAAGATACTAGTCATGTATGGCAAAGGTGTGATGAGGTAGAAGACTCAGAGGATTGGACATTACATATCATGGAACTCAACATAGATTTTATTGTTCTTCAAATGACAACTTAATAGTTATGTTTCATATGTCTAAGCAATCATATGTCTAAGCAATAGCACACTCACCACAATGAAGATACTTTTCAGCTGCATTCTGAAAGGATTATCTTTCCATCTTAATTACAATAAAAGGAGGAATGACAGACTAAGGCTTCTTAGCCTCAACAGTATTCATTCGGTAGGAGATGATATATGATGGAGTGAAGTAAAAGGTCTATCTATGCATCTATGTATATGGTAACTATGTCAACGAACTTCATTAATTTTACAAGATTAGTAGGACTGAGCATATTTTGTTATTATTTAGAGAGTTACACGAACATGGATGCACACTTTCCAATTCGTTGACTTGCAATTTTCTCATGTTCATACAAGTTGTATTAAAAGAAAGATTTATGTATGCACGAGTCAGTAAAGTTGTAAAGAGGAGAGGGGTTAGCAATAGTGTGGGAAATATACATGCACTTTCCGAACTTTTCTATTACTCCTCAATCTTTGTAACTGTTTATTTATTTAATTATGTTAATCAAAGCGGGCATGATTTAACAACATTTGACGTAGCAAAAGCGTGGAATAAATATAGACAAAATATCCTAAACACAAGAAGAACATTTCATGAAGCCATAACATATTTAACAAGTATCATTCTCGGAATATAGACTTAAAATAAGTTTTATCATGATCATATTCTACATGGATTTAGAAGAAGAACATATATTTCACAGAACAATGTAGGTATTAAAAAAAGTGGGAAAGGATGCTTTACAATCAGCAGCAGTCATCTTGATCTTATAGCGCCACTGAGAGAAATTCCAGAGGGAAGAAAGCGTTGTCGGCTGACGAAATTAGAGGTAGGCTAGGGGCATGCACTTGTGAACCATGTTGACAGAACATGTATTCCTGAATTATTCGATTTGTAAAACAAAAAAAAAAGAATGGCAGTAAAATATAAAAAAGACCTGAATGGAGACCCTGACAGGTATTCTACCGAGAGAACTGTGATGCCCTGCGACATTCAATCGAACAGTGATGTGTGTCGATGAGTTTGAGCCTGGGAGAATGCGTGGCTGATTGATGATGAAGTTTTCGATGAGGTGGTTAGTGCGAATTCGTTCCTCTCGAAGGATGTTATTGATTGAGTCAATCTCGTCCGTTGTGAGAGTACTCGTCGCGATGATTCGAATTCCAAGTGTGAAGAAGAGATATATAGGGAGAGGAATGAAGTCTGGCAGGACCATGATCGCTGCAACTCTGTTTATCATTGAAAGCATTACCAATTTGATAAATTACGATAATAATTATACATCAAAGAAAAATTGAAGATATAAAATGTAAAAAAAAGAACTAATGGTTAGCCGCTGTAAGTAGCGAGACATAAACCAACAAGCAAATCAACAATCCGATATCTGCGAAGGAAGATGTAATTCTTATCAGTCCTTAGGATCATAAAGGAGAGAGCTAAAATATGTGTCAACTAAAGTGAAGAGAAATAGTATAGGTTAGAAGACATAGAAACAAAAACACAAAAAAATAAATAACGAAAACAGAGATACTTGTTCTTCACCATTTTATCTGTTACTTTAGAACATGGCTATCCTTAACTCTATTGAATTTTGAAAACATTATTTAAAAAGTTGATACACACCATCAACACATTCACTAATAATGATACATCCAAGAAAATGAATGATATGTAAAATGAAAAAAAAATTCATAGCCATTCTAAGTAATATATATGTAACAAGGACAGTGAAGGAAAATAGTATAGGTAAGAAGACTTAGTAAAGGCAACAAAGATTGAATATATCTTACTTCATAATTTCTTCAGTTACATGTACATATGTTCTATTTTCTTTGTATTGGATGTTGCACCATGAGAAACGTTTGAAGCGTCACCTGTACAAAAATTTTTTATTTGGCCTGTTAAAAAACAAACTGCGATGTAATGTTTATTGACTATGCTGACCTTGTCTATGCCATGAAGGATTTTGTGAATGAAGATCACACTTTGCGTTTTGTTCTTACTTAAATAAATTTGTCGAAGAACATAAATGCAACTACTTGGACAAAGAGAGAAAGAGAGAAGAAGTAATACAAACCTTAGTGTCACATTTTGGAATCTTCCTGGTAAATGTTTCCTACAATCAGACAAGACACTTGTTCACAAAACTTAAGACACCATACGCAAGAAAAAAATCACTTACATCAACATGGTCATACTTTGCCATATCGTTGTTGGAAACTTAACGCACTATCTTTACCAATTATATTCGGAAAAAGAAGACATAGACATGTAAAATAACATGTAAAGTGAGTATTTAGACAATGAGAGAAATAGACAAGAAGTAATACAAACCATAGTGTCACATCTTGGAATCTTACTGGTAAATGTTTCCTACAAACAGATACTTGTTCAAACACTTTAGAAAAAATATGCAAGAAAAAAAATCACTTACATCAACGTGGTCATACTTTGCCATATCGTTGTTGGAAACTTAATGCACTATCTTTGCCGATTATATTCGGACAAAGAAGACATAGAAATGTAAAATAACATGTAAAGTGAGTACTTAGACAAAGAGAGAAACAGACAAAAAGTAATACAAACCTTAGTGTCACATTTTGGAATCTTCCTGGTAAATGTTTCCTACAATCAGACAAGACACTTGTTCACAAAACTTAAGACACCATACGCAAGAAAAAAATCACTTACATCAACATGGTCATACTTTGCCATATCGTTGTTGGAAACTTAACGCACTATCTTTACCAATTATATTCGGAAAAAGAAGACATAGACATGTAAAATAACATGTAAAGTGAGTATTTAGACAAAGAGAGAAACAGACAAAAAGTAGTATAAACCATAGTGTCATATTTTGGAATCTTGCTTGTAAATTTTTCCTTCAAACAGACAAGACAAATGAAGACAACAGACTCAAACTTGGTTGTTCACACAACATAAGAAAACATACTACGTAACCAGTACGCAACGAACCCCCCTCTCAAATTGTCTCTGTAATTTTTCTAAGTCCAAAATCACAGTTGAAATTTTTCATAATTTTTTTAAGTCTATGCATTTTGCAAGGTGTTTGTGAACAAGTGTCTTGTCTGATTGTAGGAAACATTTACCAGGAAGATTCCAAAATGTGACACTAAGGTTTGTATTACTTTTTGTCTGTTTCTCTCTTTGTCTAAGTACTCACTTTACATGTTATTTTACATTTCTATGTCTTCTTTTTCCGAATATAATCGGCAAAGATAGTGCATTAAGTTTCCAACAACGATATGGCAAAGTATGACCACGTTGATGTAAGTGATTTTTTTTCTTGCATATTTTTTCTAAAGTGTTTGAACAAGTATCTGTTTGTAGGAAACATTTACCAGTAAGATTCCAAGATGTGACACTATGGTTTGTATTACTTCTTGTCTATTTCTCTCATTGTCTAAATACTCACTTTACATGTTATTTTACATGTCTATGTCTTCTTTTTCCGAATATAATTGGTAAAGATAGTGCGTTAAGTTTCCAACAACGATATGGCAAAGTATGACCATGTTGATGTAAGTGATTTTTTTCTTGCGTATGGTGTCTTAAGTTTTGTGAACAAGTGTCTTGTCTGATTGTAGGAAACATTTACCAGGAAGATTCCAAAATGTGACACTAAGGTTTGTATTACTTCTTCTCTCTTTCTCTCTTTGTCCAAGTAGTTGCATTTATGTTCTTCGACAAATTTATTTAAGTAAGAACAAAACGCAAAGTGTGATCTTCATTCACAAAATCCTTCATGGCATAGACAAGGTCAGCATAGTCAATAAACATTACATCGCAGTTTGTTTTTTAACAGGCCAAATAAAAAATTTTTGTACAGGTGACGCTTCAAACGTTTCTCATGGTGCAACATCCAATACAAAGAAAATAGAACATATGTACATGTAACTGAAGAAATTATGAAGTAAGATATATTCAATCTTTGTTGCCTTTACTAAGTCTTCTTACCTATACTATTTTCCTTCACTGTCCTTGTTACATATATATTACTTAGAATGGCTATGAATTTTTTTTTCATTTTACATATCATTCATTTTCTTGGATGTATCATTATTAGTGAATGTGTTGATGGTGTGTATCAAATTTTTAAATAATGTTTTCAAAATTCAATAGAGTTAAGGATAGCCATGTTCTAAAGTAACAGATAAAATGGTGAAGAACAAGTATCTCTGTTTTCGTTATTTATTTTTTTGTGTTTTTGTTTCTATGTCTTCTAACCTATACTATTTCTCTTCACTTTAGTTGACACATATTTTAGCTCTCTCCTTTATGATCCTAAGGACTGATAAGAATTACATCTTCCTTCGCAGATATCGGATTGTTGATTTGCTTGTTGGTTTATGTCTCGCTACTTACAGCGGCTAACCATTAGTTCTTTTTTTTACATTTTATATCTTCAATTTTTCTTTGATGTATAATTATTATCGTAATTTATCAAATTGGTAATGCTTTCAATGATAAACAGAGTTGCAGCGATCATGGTCCTGCCAGACTTCATTCCTCTCCCTATATATCTCTTCTTCACACTTGGAATTCGAATCATCGCGACGAGTACTCTCACAACGGACGAGATTGACTCAATCAATAACATCCTTCGAGAGGAACGAATTCGCACTAACCACCTCATCGAAAACTTCATCATCAATCAGCCACGCATTCTCCCAGGCTCAAACTCATCGACACACATCACTGTTCGATTGAATGTCGCAGGGCATCACAGTTCTCTCGGTAGAATACCTGTCAGGGTCTCCATTCAGGTCTTTTTTATATTTTACTGCCATTCTTTTTTTTTGTTTTACAAATCGAATAATTCAGGAATACATGTTCTGTCAACATGGTTCACAAGTGCATGCCCCTAGCCTACCTCTAATTTCGTCAGCCGACAACGCTTTCTTCCCTCTGGAATTTCTCTCAGTGGCGCTATAAGATCAAGATGACTGCTGGTGATTGTAAAGCATCCTTTCCCACTTTCGCTTAATACCTACATTGTTCTGTGAAATATATGTTCTTCTTCTAAATCCATGTAGAATATGATCATGATAAAACTTATTTTAAGTCTATATTCCGAGAATGATACTTGTTAAATATGTTATGGCTTCATGAAATGTTCTTCTTGTGTTTAGGATATTTTGTCTATATTTATTCCACGCTTTTGCTACGTCAAATGTTGTTAAATCATGCCCGCTTTGATTAACATAATTAAATAAATAAACAGTTACAAAGATTGAGGAGTAATAGAAAAGTTCGGAAAGTGCATGTATATTTCCCACACTATTGCTAACCCCTCTCCTCTTTACAACTTTACTGACTCGTGCATACATAAATCTTTCTTTTAATACAACTTGTATGAACATGAGAAAATTGCAAGTCAACGAATTGGAAAGTGTGCATCCATGTTCGTGTAACTCTCTAAATAATAACAAAATATGCTCAGTCCTACTAATCTTGTAAAATTAATGAAGTTCGTTGACATAGTTACCATATACATAGATGCATAGATAAACCTTTTACTTCACTCCATCATATATCATCTCCTACCGAATGAATACTGTTGAGGCTAAGAAGCCTTAGTCTGTCATTCCTCCTTTTATTGTAATTAAGATGGAAAGATAATCCTTTCAGAATGCAGCTGAAAAGTATCTTCATTGTGGTGAGTGTGCTATTGCTTAGACATATGATTGCTTAGACATATGAAACATAACTATTAAGTTGTCATTTGAAGAACAATAAAATCTATGTTGAGTTCCATGATATGTAATGTCCAATCCTCTGAGTCTTCTACCTCATCACACCTTTGCCATACATGACTAGTATCTTTCCATTTTGCATTAACTCCAGCACTTTGGTTGTGGTATGTGTGCGTGCATTTCAACAACTGTCTGTTCCCTCGTCCACTTATACTCCATATCCTTGTGAATAATGCGTAAACGCTCCTCTAAATAATTATCTTTATATATTATCTATTACTTTTCTATTGTACTTTAGTGTCATTGAGTTTACATATCGTTTCTATTAGTTACATAATTTCTTTCTTCTCTTTTCATTTAATATTATGTACTGGAAATTCTGCGTACATGCCATGCTCTTGCCGCGTGAATTGTTGTTCAATGATCTTCATGTCATATCCCCTTTGGATGTACATATAAATGAATAAACGAATAAAAATTCTCAGCCTTTCATTTAGAAATATTACCTCCTCCGGCAAAATTCCATATGTTTACATGAAAGAAACCTCTACTATTTCTGGCATCCCAGTTTTTATTATGTTCAATCAGTTCCTTCTACATATTCATTTACTTACTGCGATAGTGCGTCCTGTTTAAAATCAAAAATGTATTAAGTCTGATCCCGGGAACTGTCTGATCCCGGGAACCCTTCTGTCCAATCTCCTCAACCTCCAAGGTAATAGAACGTATAATTTTTATCCTCATACTGGATTACCTAAACAAACATAATCTTCTTAGTCCAGCACAATTTGGATACCGATCCACCATTCCTGTGAACTCTCTTTTCTTTAGTCTGTCATCTAAAAAAACCACAACGTATTAGATTAGAAACACTATATTTCTATAGCCCTAATCTTTTTTTCTTAGATCTTTGATTCAACTTCTATTCTTTTTAGTATGATAAAATTGTGAAGTTATGTGGTCTCTTAAACTTCTACTGCGCTTTCCTTAGTGATAGAACCCCATATATGTGTTTCAGACTCAACTCAATAGCATATCCCACCACCTGTGGTGGCCCCACAGCAAATATATTATTAATAATACGATTTCATTTCAATATGTTCGTGCCTCGGTGTGCAATAAACAATGTATGTAGAGTACTTGCACTCTTGTTCACCATGATGTTCTTTGGTTTGTAATATTTCGATGTACCAAGAATGATTGAAAATCATTGAGGAGGAAACTGTCAACATTTTGACCTTACATTAGACAATGAATGATGATCATATTCCATTTTGAGTATGGAACCAACATTACTTTCAATACTACTATTGCATTGACAAGAAATTTTCTTCAATGATGAACAGATCATATTACATATCGAGAACGACAGCAAAATCACTTTTCAATATTGCTATTGTATAGAGAAGGAGTCAAGATAACTGTTCGCAATTTGTGACTTTCATAATCAAATGTATTGTTTGTGATGCACACTTGGTTTCCTCTGTGTTTGCAGCATCTTCTTTATATACGTCCAACTGATACGATATATGTATTAACCATTCTCTGTGAATATGTTTTGTATGTACACAATATTCTTAATGGATATATTCGTTATGTGTCTGACTATTGAACTTCACCAAGAATTTTTTTGGTGAGTTGTGTCTTGTTTTATAATTGTTTTTTTGTAGAACTCCCTAGTATCACAGCTTATTTGTTATAGGCTAATCGAGTTGAACAACATTAATGTGAAACTTGAGTACATTCACATATGCTTCGTAAAACAATCGACCAACTAACATTGACAAATAATTCACGCTTACGATTTCTTCTTAGACATTCTATAAAAAGGTCGTAATGTAAGATGAGTAGAAGCTGTCAAACATGTGGTAACAGACAATGAAGAACGGATCGTCTTTCACATCGTCACTTTCATTATTACTAGTGCATAGAGTAGGAAGCAATGTAACTGTTAGACTTTCGCTATCAAATGTATTGCTGGTGGCTTCGTTCTAGCTGCCTTCCTTGGCGTTGGCAATGTCTTCTTTATTTACGTCCAACTGATAAGATATATGAGTTAACCAATCATTGACAATTCCTTTTTGTATGTACATAATATTCATAAGTTGCATACTTGAATTGGTAATGCGAACTGAACTTATTGGATATACATTAGTTATGTATCTGACTATTGAACTATAACAACAATTTTTTTGGTTAGTTGTGTATTCTAATATAATTGTTTTTCTGTAGAACTTCCTCGTATCACAGCTTATTTGTTATAGGCTAATCGAATTAAATAACATTACTTTGTAAGGTGCGTTCATCACTTCTGTTTCTTGAAACAATCGACTTACTAACATTAACAAAATAATTTACTCCTACCGATTGGAGTTCATTAAATACTTGGTCGTCATTTTAGAGGTTGATGCATACTATAAAATATGTATGTTTCTTCTTCCTGGAAAAAAATTATAATGGACTTGGAAAAATACGATGGTGAATTATTCTAGGTAGGCTTTTGAACTTGGAATAAATTATTGTATCACTTGAACATATACGTATGAATGCCTATATCTTTGTAACTAATATTACAGGGAGGCCGATAGCTTTCTTCCTTCATTTATTTATTTCGAGATTTTCGATAATAGTTTCTCTTACTTTATACACAACTATTGACATCCCTCATTTGCTGTTTTCATTGTACTATATGTATGCACTAACGATTCATGTCTTTGCATTGCCAACTGTCTTTGTACTGCCTAAATGTTGGGCCCAATATACTAAATAGAGTACATTGAAATACTTGTTCTTAATTTATGCTTGTACACTGGAGAATATTTCCGTACAGTTTGTTCATCCTCTCACTACTCATTCTTCCTGGACTTGTGAAAATGTAATGATATAAATTCATGGAGTGTTTGGAGTTGGGAATATATTATTGTATAACTTGTCACTTGTACATGTACGTATGTATGCGCACACGTTCAATTGGGAGCTGGTATGACGGCCGATTGGCTCATTGACACATTGGTAGTGGTTCGTTTACAAATCAAAAATTCCGATGTTGCATTTCTCCTTTAGGCAAATTCAATTGCTGTATTTATTCGGGACTTGTGATACATATGTCTACTGGCCGAGATCTGGACTTGTGAAAATACGACGAGGAATGAATCTCCCCTGAGGTATGATCTGTGATCTCTGATGTATGATCACATTCACACGAAAGTCTACATTTTCACTTCTAATCTGTTATGATGGCCATTTGGCACATTGGTAACGATACAACTTTCGACGCAAGCGGCTCGGGTTCGACTCCTGTCGGGACAATATCAATTGCTGTATTTATTCAGGACTTGTGATACTTCAACTAGCCGAGACTTGAAATGATCCCTCTGGGAATGATATGTGATCTATGATGTATGATCACTTCCACACGAATGTCTACATCTTCACTTGCAAGTTGGTATGATGGACGATTAGCTCATTGGTAACGTCACGACATACGACGCAAACGACTCAGGTTCGATTCCTCTCAGTGTTCTGGACTTGTGATATTTCGACTAGCATAAATCTGGACCTGGCAATATCCCCCCCGGTGAGTGATGTGTGATCTTTAATGTATGATCACTTCCACACGAATGTCTACATCTTCACTTACTACTTGGTATGATGGACGATTGGCCGATTGGTAACGCGGGGACTTACGACGCAAGCGACCCAGGTTCGGATCCTGTCAGATCATGGACTTGTAATATTTCGATCGACCAAGAACACGGTGGAATGAATCCTGGACTTAGAAAAATAACGGGAAAAATTTCAACGGGACGTTCTGGACTTAGAAAAATAACGGTCGAAAATTTCAACGGGAGTTCTGGACTTAGAAAAATTTCGATCGACCAAGAACATGACCACACTCATCATAAGGAACTTGAAAAGGTAAGGGAAAGCAGCTGTGCTTTATCTAGTATGTCAGAGAAACAGTCCTTTCCAAGAGGATTAGTGAATGTGTCTCTATTCCTCTCGGCTTGTCAGAGGTCCTATTACGTTCATAACGATAGAAACGGGATGTATTCCACTACATTACGAGAATACTTATCAAGCGACTTATTATAACGGTCATATTCTAAATTTGAGATCAGAAGCAGGACACTTACGTATATTAGACGTATGGGACTGAAGCGAGATTCTTTCGCAAATATACATACATAAAGTTGACATGATGAATTCATGCACAGCGAACAATCTGTTATACTCATAACTTTCAGGATGGTACAATCGAAACCTACTTTGATGTCTCGAAAGAAGGAATTCGGTGCCGGGCGGACGGCATTACCTTCGAGCACGCTGTCGACTCCTCGAAGCCCTTTCCGGCCGCCACGGGCACCGTCTTTTGTGTTAGAGGTAAGAAGAGAGATGATTTGTATTAGCGCTTATTTTATTTTCTAATGCTAGTAATACAATACACATTTTTACTTGTGTAATTTCTGTTTTTTCTTCAAATTTTTAAAGACAATATTGGAATAAAAAAAGAACTTTTTTTTTCTAACTGCGACATTTTCTCTAGCTTGCGTGGCGCCGCCTACGGGGCCCAGCTGCACGGAAGCAAATATCACCGAAGGGAAGTGCAGCAAACCGACGGTTATCATTAAGCCACAACTATGGTGTTTTAAAGCCACAACTATGGTGTTTTAGGATATGTTCTCCTTTCACAGTAGAAAATAGTCCTCATTAAAAAGACACAGAATCCATGTGCCGCGAGAATTGAAGAGCTATACGAACTTATTAACCATTTATTAAACAATTGTAATTTACCCACATTTTTTATTTATCCAACGATTGAATAATTTTGCTTCTTGCATTACATGGAGCAAAAAGGCAGACACATGTGACAATGGTTGTGTATAATCATTTTTAATATTTTTTTTTCAAAAGTTTTTACTCCAATTTTTTTTTATGAATCGCTTCGCGACAATTTTTACTTGCCTTTTAAGGGGAATACTACTGGGGTTTTTCTCGAATGCAAGACTGGTACGCTCGTCATCAACGACATTGAAATGCCGGGCACCGTCACATGTGCCAAGGGCATCTATACGGGGCCCGACGGCAAGCAACTACCCCTCGACTTCACCGCGTACTGCAAAGAGAATCCTGAAGCTACAACCCCCTAAACCGGTGTGCACTCTTGGAGTCATTCCCGAATGGAAGTCAATTGTCTTATAGTAATAACCTTATCCGTTGATGGTCTTGTCATCTTTTCGGTATACATCTTCTCTATGTGTTAACACATTGATTATTCTATTAATTGATGTAAATAATTCAAAATAAATAAATTGGAATCAGCCAAAATGAGCGTAATAACATCGTAAGGTGTCTAATGTAATTGTATATCATGTGTTAATCCCTTTGCTGTTCATCCCAGTAATGGATATACATACATAGTACATATGTTTGAACATAATACGCGCGTTGCAAAGTTTTTCATCCATTTTATTACATATCTTAATGTACACAACAATTTATACATTTCCTCGAATAAAGTAACTCGTCGATGTTGTGTACAACGTAAAGGCCTGCCAGTGTTACAGAACAAGCAGTTGCCACCGCTCTCAAAGGTGGTAAAACTATGATCAGCTCAGGTTAACCGGCGTCTCCTGTCTCTCTCTATATCTCTCTCTCGCTCTCTCTGTCTCTCTCTCACTCTCTCTCTCTCTCTCTCTCTCTCTCTTTCTATCTCTTTCTTTCAACCGGTGAAAATATCTTGCCTAAAGAATGAGCAAAGAATGCGAGGGTGACAAGAGAGACTATTATCAAAGTCTGGCAGGAGACGCCGCAATAGCAAGACGTGGCAGAGATGATTAGAAAGTTGGAGAGAGAGAGAGTGGAGGGAGAAAGAGAGAGAGAGAAAGAGAGATAGAGAGAGTGGAAAAAGAGATAAAGAGAGTGAGAGAGATAGAGTGGAAATAGAGAGAGAGTGGAGAGAGAGAAGTAGAGAGCGAGAGGAGACCTCCGGCCACCCCAGTTTCATCATTCTCATCTTGTCATTTGGCGCAGTATGTTGTGAGCTCGCTCGCTGTTTTGTGCGTCTAACTACAACCGGTGCAAATGTTTTGCCAAGAAAAATATTAGTAGAGCGCGCAAATTAGTCAGGGAGCTCAAAGTGGGGGATGACTTGACCGAGAGGTAAAGTGGAGAGATAGAGAAGCAGAGAGAGAGACACAGAGAGAGAGAGAGAGCAAAGATTGAGAGAGAGAGAAAGCGAGAGAGAGAAAGAGAGAGAAAGAGAGAAAGTGAGAGAAAGAGAGAAAGAGAGGTACTGATCCATTGTCAACTTCTGGCTTGCTTGACTCGACGTGATCGGCGTGTCGCGGTGGTTTGCTTTGATTGTCACGTGTTCGAACCCCAACAGTTGCTCATATTTTGCTGCAGTTTTCTACACAACAGATGCAAAAAATAATAATATTTTTGTCTGAAAACTTGGCAATTTCCAAAGTGACCATGAATCTTTGGGGTGTATGCCGCACGGAGGATGCTGTGAAAGAGATATGTGTGCTTGTATTTCTACTAGTTTTATCGTTTAATATAGAAAATTTTGTTTGTATTTCTTGTTTTATCAGCATGACTTCTGCATAATATCGTCTGTTTGTTGTGAGTCGTGTCATAGCGCGCGATTTATCGATTGATTGATTGACTGATTAATTAATCTTATTAATTAATCAATTTGTTGATTGTTCATTCAAGCCTCTGGATTTTTCTTCGCCTTCAAAGAAACGGACTTTTCTTGTTCACGTCTGAATTAATTCTTCGCTTGATAAAAATAATCAATAGGAATGATTTCATGCAGTTTGAGTGTGTGGAAGAAGATGAAAAAAAAATT
The DNA here is from genome assembly GCA_945643635.1 of Allodiplogaster sudhausi. NCBI lineage: Eukaryota > Metazoa > Nematoda > Chromadorea > Rhabditida > Diplogasteridae > Allodiplogaster > Allodiplogaster sudhausi. The sequence continues at coordinate 1,697,298 of CALZFC010000046.1, forward strand.
CACAATTTGATGTCAATGGATGCAATTAAAGCTATCCTTACATTACTCTCCTTCTGCGTCGTTATTTGCTGTAGGGCAACATGGTGTGACTGAAGAAAACAGGTAAAAGAGAGCAAAAAATTGGGGGGGGGGGGGTGTGGAAGCGTTGAGATATTCTGGATGTTGAAGAGGGCTATATGTAGAAAACGAAGCAAAAAAAAAGCAAGAGTCATTCAATTGTCCGCCTTATCTGCAACGTTTTATACACAAAACTAGGCATGAACCTTCACGACGACAGGTTACCTATTTTGCAAGATTGCATGGCGGAAATAGAGCCAAGACATGGTCTTATTATTGCCCAACGGAGACGGCTTCGAGTTGTGTACGTATGGAGGTGTCTGGCTTTCTAGAAGTGTCTAGCTTGCACTTTCTCTTGAATTATTTGTCCGTTTGTGTTTCCTCTCTGTACTCTCTCTCTCTCTCGCTCTCTATTTTTTTCTCTCTCTCTATCTCTCTCTCTCTCTGTATTTTTGTCACTCTTTTTCTGTCTCTATCTCTATCCTCTTTCCCCGTCTCCCACAGTCCATTTCCTCCCTCGAGTCTCTGATAACTTGCTTTGGTTGACAAGTGCAAGAGACACTCCGTAACATGGCATGCATATTTATTATTTTGTGGCCGTGCCCACCTCTCCTGGTTCCCTTTTTTTCTTGATAACAGAATGATTGCTCTCATAGGAATCTCTCTTATCACACTGCTCGTGCCAAAGATTTTTTTTGCCTTTCAGTCTATGCAATGTTTTGGAATTCATATTTTCATTTTTCCCTTTTTTGTTTCGTCGTAAATTTGCATACATACATATATCTTTAGGACGCGATTGTTCGGAGGCTGCACACTGGTTCTCGATTATTTGCAGAGAGTGCGAGAGTGATAGAACTAATGAGAGAGTGAGGGTGAGCGACTGAGAGGCGGGGAAGGGGAACATAGCGTGAGCGAGATGGACGAGTGAGGTAGATATGTTTGCGGATAGTCTTTCGGGAGTTACTTTTTTCTCTCTCCCATAATTATTTCAAATCGTTTGCTACAATGTTGCGCCGTAGGTATTAGTTATTGATTGATCGAGAAATTATAATCGATTTATATGGAACTTATTTTATTTTATCAATTGATAGAATTTTTTAAACTAATTAATTAATTAATTGATAAAGTCTCCCCACTCGGAGATGTCTCCTTCGCCATCCCGTCAAGTGGACACGCCGTATGGCTCATTGATCGGTCGGCGACTCGTGGACGGCTGCTGCCGACGCCTTCTACGGCATTCCATTCGCGCGGCTGCCAATCGGCGAGCTTCGCTTCCAGGTTCACGAGGCTTCTTTTTTTAGGGATTTTTTTTAAATAGACGGTTTTTGTCTGAAGGAAGCGGGGCATCAGAATATGTATGTATACACATTCATATTTATTAACCGCTCTCTGCGACTCGTTCATGGCGTGACATTTCTCTCTCTCTGCTTTTTCACATTACCTACAAAAGAAGATGATGTGTACAGTGAGGCGAAGCTAAAATAATCTGGACATTGTTGTTGTTGATAAACTGTTTAAGAACGTTTGCCAACATTGTTTGGTTTTGAGCCTGGCAAAAAGAGTATGATGCCACTTCAGAAGCCGCAGCGAGCCTCGCCATGGCAGGGAGTGCGCGCGGCGACTGAGTGGGGGCCACGATCGATCCAGGGCGACCATCCGCTCTTTGATCACTGGCAGGTTTGGCCTTGTATTCTCTTCTCTTCTCTAATGATAATTCATCCCCATCCCTCGTGACCACAGACCATTCCGTGCAGCGAGGACTGCCTATATCTCAATGTGTTCGCGCCAGCCACGAAGCCGGAGAAGGGTATGTAGAAACGAAATGAGAGAATTGTTTTTTTAACGGAATAATAAAACTAGTATAGTAAAACTATACTAGTTTTATTATTCAACGAAATAGCGATAAAAATCTCTACGGTATTTATGTATATCAAGCTGAGGAATAACTATTAGTATTGTTGGAAAAGTTTTTGCTGACAAAGTGGAGGGAGGAAAATTGCCTATAAATGCCAGATTCAGCTTTGCCCGTCTTCTTCTTCATCCACGGTGGCGCGTACTCGGCTGGCACGGCGCAATCGTACGGAGATGTGGGCATCTGCGAAAGTTTGGCGAGTCGCTTGTTGAAATTAATTACCGATATATACAATTTAATAAGTAAATTAAACATACAATATAAAATATAAAAGACAAAAATATATATGTCAAAATTAATTACTTGCAAATAGTAAAATATGTAGGTAGATAATCTAACGATAGAATCATAGACAAAATAAATTAATATCTTAATTAGTTAATTAATTAATTAATTAATTAATTAACTAATTATAGGTTTCACGAGGCGTCGTCGTCGTGACGGCGCAGTACCGCGTCGGCTACCTCGGCTTCTTCTCGACGGGAGACGCGGCGTGCCCGGGCAACTTTGCGCTCTGGGACCTGAAGGCGGCGCTCGAGTGGGTGCACGAGTGTATCGGCTGTTTTGGCGGCGATACGGTATGGCGCACTATAATTATGACACTATAATTATGACACATAACTGTGAACGCTATAGTAATTACATTAACTAAAAAATTTAGTTAATTTTTCTTATTTTATTTTTATCTCTTATTTTATTAATTTATATTTCAATTAATGTGGATGAATAATGGGTGAACAAGGAGAATGCGCGAGTGGGGAATTCTTCTCATCGCCGTCATATATTCTCTAGAAGAATGTGCACAAGCGATCGTAAACAAACTTTTTGAATATACGCGAACTTTGAGGGGCTCAATTATTTATTTTCAGCAAAACATCACTGTGGCTGGCCATAGCGCCGGCGCCGACTTTCTACGCCTCAGTCCAGCAACGAATAGTGCGGCAATTATTTTATTTTTTTGTTTTATTTTTATTGTATTTACTATAAAGGAGCACAAAACTCAACCTTAATATAGATTTGAATTTTCCTCCTGACTATTGTGGGTCCCTTGAAGAGCTCTTCCACAAAGTCATCCTGATGGCGGGCTGCGCCTCAGCTCACTGGAGCATTCATCTGCGGGCACGCGAGTTGTGGCGCAAGAAGGCGGAACCAGGGATGATCAAAGCGGGCCGAGCCCGGCCCGTTGCTAATTTGGCGGGCCCGGGCCCGGCCCGGGCCGAGATTTTGAAGGCAGGGCCCGGCCCGGCCCGGCCCGCTTACCCCAGGGCCCGGCCCGGCCCGGCCCACATACCCCACGGGCCGGGCCCGTTTTAACATAGGCCCGGCCCGGCCCGTTGCCAATTTGGCGGGCCCGGGCCCTGATTTTGAAAATAGGGCCCGGCCCGGCCCGGCCCGCTTACCCCCAGGGCCCGGCCCGGCCCGGCCCGCGGGACAACGGGCCGGGCCCGGGCCGGCCCGGGCCTGGTTTTGACCATCCCTGGGCGGAACTACTCTTAGAGCCAGAGCAGTGTCCGGAAGACAGTCAATTGGTTCGACCGTGCTTTATGCAACAAAAGAAATGTACATTCAAATTTCGCGCCAACCATATTTTGATTTCTCTTTTTCTACGTATACATACGCTTGGCAAGCCAACAAAAGGGTCCGCCTGCAGCTCATGAAGAAGCTGCGCCAAGTGCCCGCAGCGCACTTTACGCGCGACGTCTTCGAGCCGGAACGAAATCCGGCAAAGTGGGGTAGGTAAAATTTATCGATACGCACACACATATATATCTTTTTTAAATTGGAAATTATACTTGTTTCATTAATATTTCATTTTATTTAAAAAAATTTTGAAGTAACCCCCGTGATCGACGGCGACTTTCTGCCGGCGCCCGTGGTGGAGCTCGCCAAGACGGCGCCTCCCATGCCATGTCTGGTCGGTGTCACTAAGCTCGAGGGAACTTTCTTTGGTGAGTGTTATTATTTAATTAATTAATTAATTAATTAATTAATTATTGATTAATTGATTGACTTTTTGCATCAATTTTATGGATTTATTAACTACTTATTTGATTTACATTATTCTCCCATTATTTGCCTTATTCTCTCATTGTCAGTTCTCGCCATGAAGGCTGAAGTCGAGAGGCTGCGCCGCTGGATCCAGGGGATGCTTCCGAGAAAGAGTGAAAAAGTCGAAGAACGCACGGAAGAGATGCTCTCGCATTATTTGTCTGATCTGGAGCGCCAAGATGCCGAAGCAGTTCGAAAGGACTAGCGAAAAAAATTCCTCTTGAATTCGCGCCATTTTTGCCTGACACCAGGGCAAGGGAGCACATGTGATTTAGAGAGAGAGAGAGTGTTCAGGGGAAATTCAAATTTATTACGCTTGAGTTCGTGCTCTTCGAGGTCTTGCGCAGTTCATTTTTCAATAAATTGTGCTCTTTTAATGGAAATGGCGAGAGAGGCGTAGGATTACGAGAATATCCACGAAAAATTCTATCAAGAATCTGTTATTTTGCCTTTCCTGCAGCAAGGAAAAAGAAGAAAAGTAAGTAAGAAAAAAATCATCAATATTACAATTTATCGTACTTGAGGGCTTCTCAGACTACTCCTTCAATGTCCCGAGTTTCGAGACGATGCTTAGCATGCTCGCGAACGACTCATCTGTACCCGTGTTCAACTACCGCTTTGACTACTGTGGCCCGAACACGTTCGGCAAGCTGGACAGCTTCGTGCCGTGGAAAGGTGCGATACACGAAAAATTGTTGTTTGAAATCAACATTGTCTCGGCGCTAAACTGGAAAAAAAATCTTGTTTAGTACATCAAACACTATTGTTTCAGTTTTGGTGCTGAAGCAATCTTGTTTCAAACAATTTATTTGTGTATATATTCGAAAGGAATGCAGCTTTTATTTCGCAAAAAAAAATTTAATTAATACATAATTCTACTACTACAAGCAGAAGCCTCGCATGGCACCGAGCTCAAGTACCTCTTCGCGCACTCGCTCGTCAATCCGACTCCAATGGAAGAAAACGAGAAGGCGCTGCGCGACATGATGGCTGGCGCGTTCTGCAACTTTTGCAAGAACGGGTCTGTTTTTTTTTTAAACTTTTTATTACATATAGACTTTTCCGAAACAATCAGATGTTCACTTTGAGAATCGATAAATCAATCAATCAATCAATCAATCAATCAATCAATATAAATAATGAATACGTACACATATCTATTTAAATTGTCTTCTTTAGCGACACCAACAGCGGTGGTAAGGATGATACATCTCCACTGCCGCTTCACTGGCCTGCAGTCACGCTGGAGGCGCCAGAGAGACATTTGATCTTTGATCTCGAGCCACGAATCAGCGACTGCTACTTTGACGGCCGGCCACGGAGATACGTCGAGATTCGCGAGGAGGCAGAAACGAAGAAGGAGGAGACGACCGTCAATAATACCAATAAACTTTGACTTACAGAACCTTTCGATTTGTGCCTACACACTAAAATGTATGCCGTCTTTCCTGGCTTAAAAAGCTCTTTATTTATACGATATTCGACCTTTCAATGAAATACATTTCAGATTCTCAAGCGTTAAAAATATTAATAATAAAGCACTTGGTAACTGTTTGAATTGGTATTGTAAACAACTAACAATAAAATTAACAATTCTGACATTTAAACGAGTTCTATCAGAAGTGCGTGCGAATTTGGAGAAAGCTTTGTGTTTTAATTCGTTTTGAATCCTACATACCGAGCGAAAAAAAAAATCTCTTCATATTCGAAACGCTCATCTGTGTCAATATAACAAAAAACAAGAACATTAAATAAAAATAAACTGAAAAAAATTGTTTTTTTTTTCAAATGCTACCCGGAATGCTACGCAGAATGGCTGTGATGGCGGATGGAAGAGATGCCAGCGAGGCGGCCGTCGGAGAGGAGCTTGGCCTGCTCTTCGGCGCCAAGTCGCCGCCAGAGGGACGCGCGCGCTATTTCTTTAAGCCTTGGCACAGCGCGTGGCGCGAATCCCTAGAAAAAATACATATAATTTTACTATGCAATTAATTTTGCAAAAATAAACATTTGAGGATATTTGTAGCATAAAATAATAGCTTCACAGGAGAGCGATCGAATAACTAATACTATAATTATTGCATACATATTTGTACTGCCGCGCACTTTCGCAGTTGGCGTACTTTCGCATTCTCGGGTATGCTACTACATATTTCGCAGGCCGCTGCGTGAAAATAGAACATGAGGGCGCGAATGACTGTGCAAAGATGGCATTTTTTCGGGTGATGGCCCTCCTTCAAGAAAATGTCATGTTTTATTGTTCTACCATAATATTTTCATGCACATACACAAACCATTAGAATAGTATTGTTGACCGAAATGAGCACTCGTCCATTGTTGCTCGAGACGGCGGCGAGCACGTGAACATCGATCAATTTGTTGTTGTCAACAGGAAGAAGGCTGCTATCTTGAAAGAAGGCGACGTCGAGGGCGAATACGTGTGAATTCTGTATAAGAAAAGATGGACACCAAGCCTACGCATATTTTTTATTTTATTTTATGGAATTAAAAAAAAAACAAAAAAAAAGAATCAACACAACTTTGGAAATTATCCTTATCGTTCTGCATCACAAAATAGTATAATAGTGATAGATAAAAGAAATGCTGAAACCTTAATTATTACACATTGGCAAACTTATGTTGTATGTATGCACTCACAGAAAGATAGCCGTGAACTGTTGAGATGGCGGCGGCGCCTGGGAGGTCGGCCACTTTTCGTGGAGCCAACTTGGTGCTGTCGTCGTCAAAGACGTATGTTGTCGACGAATAGAGGAAAGCCTTTCGGCCGAGCGCCCGCGCCACTTCGGCCATCTCTTCGAGTGAGTCGAGCTGCAAATATTGTTTGAGTGTGTTTCAAGTGGAAAAATTGTGTGAGATTTCAAATTGCCGCCTCCCTCCGCACTCTCATTCGCGCGGGCCAATTTTGAAGGCAACATTTTTGTGCGACCAGCGAGATATTTAGCATGCTAGAATCAGAGTGTCTACTCGATTTTCCGTGATTGTCCTTTAAAAAGACTAAACAACAAAACACCACAATAAAGGTAGTAAATACGTAATAATAAAAAAATTATATGAATCATTCGCTGACATTCCAGACGGCGCACATCACTTTGCGATGTACGCCCTCGTCCGTTAATCGAATCTCGTTCACCTCAAAACGCCTTCGGTCGGGCAAGTCTCTACTGAAGAGGCGGAGTCTTATTTCACTTTTTTTATTTTTTTTATGCAAAGCAAAATGAACTTTCATAAAAAAATTGGCAGCAAAATAAAACTCTTACCAGACATGCGCCTTGCGTCCTCGTGGAAAGACGACGTTGGTGGCGGAGATGAGGAGGCGGTTGACATCGCCATCCGGCGACGCGTGCAGCATGAAGGCGCGGAACGAGTCGAGGCCACTCACGTCCGCGCAGACAACTGCGTCGTCGATCACGCCGCTTGAACCTGTCAACGGACGGCTACAAAGGAAAGATGAAGAAATAATGAGGTTTTCAACAACTAAAAATATTATAAAATATGCATGACAATAAATATTTCATTCCAGAAAAGTTTAATATAAATTTTTTAAAAACTACAGAGGAGTGTTGTTATTTTCTTTATGTTAACTTTCTTTTAGAGTTCAATATTTATGACAGAGACTGTTTTGTGTTAGTGACTGTTTTGTCAGTACCCAGACAAAAAGAAATTTACTTTTGATTAACTCTCCCGTTTCGTGGCAACGACTCAAAAAGGCTTTTTTTGTCCCTTACCAAAGTCAGCTTTGATGCGTCGGAGACTCTTGCAGTAGAAGTTGGCCGCGACTTGAGCGCCATAGAAGTGCCGGCCCGGCCACTCCTCGAGCACGTAGAGAGTCGCGGCGTCCACGAAGACGGCGGCGAGCGCGGTGCTCTTAAAGGAAGAGAAAAGGCCATTTTTGGTCATTTTTGAATTTCACGCCCTCTTGTGAATTCCGCGCGGAATGTAGAGATGCGAGGGCTAAATAATATTCGGAAATTTTCAAATAAATAACAGTCGTGCTATGCTCCTTTTTAAGCGGGTTTTTTTCTTCTTCCTTCTTACAATTGGTGTATATTTATATTATATAAATAAAAAAAAATTATATTAATTCTCCAACTTGCCTTAAAGCGTTGAATGCCTCTTGGCAAGGCGTCTGCGTAGGGATGATGAACGGATGCGAGAGCGGCGACGTGGCCGACGAGGATGACGTGCATGCGCGACGCGAGGATGTTGCGGTCGTGCACGGCTGGCCAGACGCTGACCGCCACGACGCCCTCCTCGCTCACGGCGAGCATCTTCAATTTAAATTTAAACCACAACGATCAAGAACAAGAACAAGAAGATCAAAAGCAATCTTCCTCTTAATTGCTCTTCTCTCGTATTGTATTGTTATGTCTGTTATGTAAGTGAAAAATAGGCTTTGATACATACTATCTCTTCTTTGCAAGCTATGGCTACACTCCAACTTTTCTTCAAGCCCTGTTCGGGGCATCCGTAGAGGAAGCGCAACATAAAATGCTTGTGCAAAATATTTATGTTTTTTTTACTACGTCGGAATGAAGCCAGACAGTATGTTATCTTTGAATTCTGGTGCAATTTTTAATTTTTTTTTTCAAAAATAGGAAATACATGGAGTATGTATGTATGTCTTGACTTACTAGTACATTTTAACCATATTCAGAAGAAAAAAGTGTACACCTCCGTGTGCACGAACGGGCTGAGCCGCATGATAGGCTGAACATGCCGGAGAAGTGGGGAGACGGCGGCGGCAGGGGCAGCGGCGGGATGGCTCCATGGCTCTTCGCCGAGCGCATCGTTGCTTCTGGCGCTGGCAGCTTCTTGCACCATCTGCAGAAGACACACTCGTGCATGAGGAGTGGTAGAAGAAGTAATACATATATTATATTTCAGTTCTTTTTTGTTGATAGATATGTACCTAGCATTACAAAAAAAATTTCATTACCATAAAATAGTGTTTTTTTTAAATGTAATATTTAATAGTCAAACGTATGTTAGTGTAGGGAAAGAAAAGATTTCCCAACTACTACGAACTCGCGCTATTAGTAGTAACAGGTTTTTTCTGGTTTATAATATAATCTAAAATTATTATTAGAAAATATTTTTTTCTAAAAATTTTATTTTATTACTGCAAGCCAATTTGTAATTTCGAATTGGAAAGAGACTGCATGATTATGTGCGGAAAGTATAGGGGGGGGCCTTTCCATTACGAGAACGATAGATTAGCCTTCGTTTGACATCAATCTTCTCTTTGTCCGATGCTTAAATCGCAGCATTAATACTATTTCAACACATATCAAAATTGCGGAGTGCTTTGGACTCCCTTTGAAGCCTTTGAGGCCTTTATATTATATTTCTTGCCTAAAAATGTAGAATACGGGGAGGGGTTAGTGAAAAAAGTGGAATTACAGAAACATACGGGCTGTTCTTGCAAGATCGCCTTTTTTTGTCTGCAGCAGCGGCAGCTGTGGGGCAAGGCCATAAAAATTACACTGAAGCATATAGTAGAGATGTTGAAGAAGAAGGAGTAAGAGGAGGCGGAGGAGAGAAGAAAATAAAATATATGTACAGAGGCAGCATGGCCTCGCTTGCTGATGTAGGCTGAGTCAGAGGCAAGGCAGAGCACGAAATGGACACATTCACATTCATTTTCATTTATCTCTTTCTCTTTCTCTGTCTCTTTCTCTCTCTCTCTCTCTCTCTCTTTCTCTATCCTTCCCTCTCCATCTCTGCTTCTCTCTTTCTTAATCACTCTCCTTCATTCTCGATATAGAGGGAGTAAGGACGGAATATACATACATATGTAGATACATTAAAAACATATTAGAGAATTGCAAGAGTGGTCGAACACGAAAGATTGCCAAGGCTTTTGAGAATAACGATAAGGAAGAGAGAGGAGGTGTGTGGTGTAGAGTACGAAATGCAGATAGGCAGAGTGAGGGGGAGAGAGGGGGGGGGGTGGCGGATAGAGGGGTAGAGGGAGAGGAAAAGACAAAAATGCTGAGAAGACAGTGAAATAATAATAATAATAATAATAATAATAATAATAATAATAATAATATGAATGTGCACAATGGCGCCTTTCTGCACATGAAAATGCAGCAGCACCTAATGCACGATTCATCATAAAGATTATTTTCTTTCTTCCTCTGCTTCTCTCTCTCTTGCTCTTTCTCTTTCTTCTCTCTTCCTCTCTCTTCTCTCTTTATCTCTTTCTCTCTCTCTCTCTCTCTCTCTCTCTCTCTCTCTTTCTTTCGGGGTACAAGAATGATACAAAACGTTTCAAATGGTGCAAGACGTCTAGAATGATTCTCGCTGATTCTTTCTTCTTTTCATATCGGCAATGGAGAAGCATTCCAATGCAGCAAATTATGAAACTGACACGGTGTGTCGAAATAGAAAGCTGTAAAGGTTTCCTTGAAAGAAACGCGTTTGCTTGCATGAATACATAAGAATTTTTAATCTTCACTTTTGATTTATCATGGTGCTAACAATAAGTTTGTATAAACTTTGCATATTTCTACTCTCCACGAAATAAGCCATTTTTTATGCTGTAAACATGTTTTTATGAATATAATGTGATCCGATTTTGAAGTCGAATATGCTGCTGAGAAATTGACACACTTTATGGTTGTATACTCTATTTTCTCTACAAGTGCTCCCGAGGGCATTATGCCCTTGCGAGAGGGAGGCACTATTGGAGAGGGGGGAGGGGGGTACTATTTTTCAATGAGATTGACAAAAAGTTGCATAACAACATTTAATTTAAAAATATTAGAGGAGGGGGGGGGGGTGTTCTACTAGAGGGAGGGGTTCATTTTTTCAATGGCATTTTCAGAGGGGGGGGGGTACTATTACAGGGAGGGGGGTTCTAGTTCTAATAGATGGAGGGCCACTAATTGAGAAACTACGCTAGTTTATCGATTTATTATTTATTGAAGCATCCATTGAACTGTATACGCCAACAATCCATCCACGGTTCCGTTAGCTTTTATTGATGTGGCGTTTGGGGAATATCCACTTTCCAGTATCGATTATCGATGAGGGCCGGAAAATAGCAATTAGCGATTAGCGTCCCGAAATGGTGTCTGCGCTTGATTAAGGATGCCGAGCGAGCGCGCGGCGCCGACGCACAGCGTGCGATGGAGGATGCAGAAGGTGGACATGGACTGCGCCGTCTGGCGCATCCAGAACAGCGGACGAGGCGGGCGTGGCGCGCCACCACCAACGACGGCAAGTGATGAGGGTTCTGCTGAATGAGCCGGAGACTCAGGCGACAACGACGGCGGTGACGTCACATGTGCTACTTCTAAAGAGAATAGAGAATAATTCACTGCCGACGAAAAAAAAGAAGCTCAAAATTGTTTTTTTTTTAAGTTTTGTGAGCTCCTCTCTATTATGATCTCGACGTCTCACTTTATATTCTGTGAGAAGAATAAGATCATTATAGGAGTTGGCTTAAATAGCAAAAATTCACCATTGTGTTAACTGCCATCGATTGACTTGCTATTCGTAAGGGCCATAAATTAGCATAAAAACATATTCATAATTTGCAAATATGTATGTATGCATGTATGGCACATACATACATATCATCAGGACCTGGCAGTTCGGTAGCCGGAATAAAAGCCTTGTTGATGAAGCCCGGAGGCATGAGGTAATGCAGAAAGTTGCCGGTGCACACCTCGGAGATGGCAATGACGAGAAATAGTGTTCGTGACGTCATTATGGTACCAGAAATAAAAAGAAAAGAAGTAAGTACAATATATTGTTCTAGGACTTTTGCTGATCACTTTCTAATATAAGAAAAAACGACGATGAAACAAGCAGCAATGCAAAAATTTACACAAGGTGCACAATTATGCTGAGGACCTCCTCTAATTCTAAGGCGAGCGATCCATCGTTTGCATATAATTTTATTATATAATCTAGCTAACGTGTTCTTTGGTGTCAAACTTCTTTTTCTTGCAACAACAAAAATAAACAAAAAGGATTCGATAAGATAATCCTAAGGATATGTCTAATAGACGACGTCATAAAACAGGAAGACGACATTGGAGCGACAGACTTATTGGCTGAATGGAATGGATATTCATTCATACGTGTCTCGACGCGACTCAAAGAAACAGGCAAACAGGAATGAATTTTTCAGAAGTTCCCACGCGCGAAAACTGCGCAGGTCTAGAAGTCGTATTACTAATCTTTCTCTCTGTCATTTCCAATTCTCACGCTCTCACTCTCCCTCTCTCTCTCTCTCTCTCTCTCTCTCTCTTTCTCTCTCTCTCTCTATCCTCTCTATCTTTCCCTCTCGCTCTCCTAGTCTAAATTGAAACTTGAGTTTGGACTACATTTTTGAAGAAACTTGAAAAAAAAAATCTTTTTAAAAATCTAAGTCGTGTGAACATTTTTTGTTTACGAAAAGTTCAAAAATCTTCAAAACAAAAACGTCATATTCCATGTTGACAGGAAGATGTTTTCGAGTTGAAGAGTACTATGTGGCAAATTATGTGCTAGTTATTGCACTATTAGCTCCATATTTAATATTACATATGCATCTATTCGCAGATATTTGATGAAGCTGCTTCATCGAGAATTTCCAAACATAGTGCAGTTGTTCAATTGTTTATCTGCATCTTTAAAGGATGTGTCTACGCAACATTAAGATCAAATGCACAGTAATCACTCTGTTTTGGTGCAACTTTCTATGAATTCTATGAACGGCCAAGTGAATGCTAACATATTCCTACATCTATGACATCATCTACTACCTTTTTCTCTGAATTTCCATGCGAAACTTGAATGGTCAGGTTAGCTGTGAGAATAGTTGCGCCCTCATTTTGTTCAAATGTTCAACTCGATCAGACTTTTTTTGTTTCTTAATTTTATAATTTTATTCTGCCAAAATGAGAGTAAAATTCTGCTTATCCTCACAGATGTGCGTTGGAAACGACAACTTACTTTGCCTCAATCATTTTGTTCTTTAATTCAACACAATTTATCGTTGTAAGAGAAACCATTTCTTTTTTGCTGCTATTTCGGAACGCTTGAGTTGTACGAAAAAAAAATCTTTTAAGTTTATTCCAAGATACGGCTCAAAATCATTGGAAACTCATTTAAAAAATCGACTCATTACTATAGTAGGCGTGGCCTATAATGCAAAGAATGAAGAAAAGGCGGCCGTCTCCCGATGGTTGTCTCAGCAAATATGAAGAAAAGACGGCCCGGCCTCCTCAGATGGCTCAGGCGCTGAGGAAGTGCGCGGCCGTGTAGACTTCGAGTGCGATGCGCGGGTCGAACTCAAAGTCGGGAATGTCGTCGCCCTCCTTGTAGTTCTCGGCCCAGTACGCCCTGTAGTTGAAGAAGTGGCAGATGCGCTGAGCGATGCGGGACGGGATGCCGGGCAGGAAGACCTGCAAGGAACTTATTATGCTTAGAGGGAGAGAGAAAGTAGAGAAAGAGAGAAAGAGAGAGAGAGAAAGAGAGAGGGATATGGGGTGAGAGAGAGAAACAGAGAGAGATAGGGGTGAGAGAGAAGAGAGAGAAATACGGGGTGAGAGAGAGAGAGAGAGAAAAAGAAGAGTGAGAGAGAAATACGGGGTGAGAGAGAGAAGAGAGAGAGAGAGAGAGAGAGAGAGAGAGAAGAGAGAGAGAGAGAGGAAGGGAGGGAGAAAGAGAGATAGAGATTCGGAAGGAGGAGAGAAAGAGAGAGTGAGAGAAAGAGAGAAAAGTGACCAACCTTGCCCATCTCGTCCTCGTTGGTTCCCGCCGGTCCAGACAGCATCTCGTTGATGGTGCCCGAGATCTGCGTGCGCTTTCGCTTGACGATGAACTCGTGGTCGTCGGAGGAGGTGATGACGACGTACGAGGCCGGGCCCGTGGAGGGCGGCGCAGCGGGCGCGGCGGTGGCCTCGGTAGGCTCGGCGGCTGGCACCGTCGAAGTGGAGGAAGAAGCGGCAGCCGGATCAGACATGACTTGTTGATTTTCTTGCTGTCTGAAATAATTAGAAATTAAAACATGCAAACGAAGTTCAACAAGCAACAAATACAAATTAAAGAATGATATAAAAAAAAGCCCTTTGCGAGCTAAATAAATGTAGGAGACAGATATGTATAAGAGCGAATGTAGTCATAGTATGCATTTGAACGGTAACTAAACATGAATGCTAATGAGCCGATGAGGAAGGCTATATGATGATTTGAAGGCCATAGAAAGCCATCAAGGCAATAGGTAAGATGGAAATCCCGCGAGGAATTGAAGGTACCCTTTGGATCAGACAAGCAAGACTAGAAATAATGAAATTCAGCAATTTTTGGAATTATTTGGGAAGGACTTTTAAGCCAGGCAGGAATTTAATAAAAGAGAAGGCGAAAGTGAAAATGGTCGTTGAGTAGGAAGTGAGAGCGTTGTGGTTAATGATGCACGGGTCGCGCCTTTTAAAGGGTTCAGTGAGGGCGGGCCATCACGCATTTTGGCACCTTGGCCCTCGGCCATATTTAGTAGACGATTAGCGATTGCATAGAACGATGGGTGAGAAGCCTTATCCTAATTAGAAGTCGTGTGAGGGTGGTAATCGCTAGAAAAGTGGCTTAGGATAGCTTGCGCGCTCTCATGATATGCACACCCAATTAGTCGTACACGATCTCATTAGTCCAGGAGTTAAAGACAAGTTAATTAAGCTGTGTCATAGTAAGTAAATCGACAGAGAGGAAGATATTGGACTCTCCCCGGGGCAAAGTATAAAAAAAACTTATGACTTCCTCATAGAAAAGTCATGAGAAATTCAAAAGGAGAGATAAGTAACCGCAGCCAGAGCGGAAAGGTAGGCACATGAGCGCGTGAGGAAGAGCTGGAAGCTGTTGCCCTCCTATGTCTATTCAGATCTGTCCGACACAATGGCAAGGGGTGACACGGCTGACTGGATCAGGTGAGCAAGAAAGATGAAGAGATAGAGAGAGTTTGAAACAAAGAGAGTGCGAGAGAGAGAGTGAGAGTGAGAGATAGATAGTGAGAGACAGAGAGTAGAGAGAGTGGGAGTGAGAGATAGAGAGTGCGAGAGAGAGAGAGAGTAGAGAGAGTGAGAGTGAGAGATAGAGAGTGCGAGAGTGGGAGAGAGAGAGAGATAGATATGCTATCACGAGCTGCCCTTTGTGGCTGGTGCTGAGGCGATTCGTATAGCATGCCACGCTACACATTTGTTCGTGATCAGAAAATCTTTTGCTAGTACTCGCTACTGTCTGGGTCTCTGCTATCTTCCGCTCTGCGTCTCTCACATCTGTTGTTTCTGAGCTATTTTCCGTTATAAAATCTTTCGGCGTTCGATATTTGCTCTCGCACAAATCCATACAAATCTTCATTATGTAATTACAAGATAAGTGGTTTGCAGTAATATATTACAATAGAATATGTATAAGGCATATAATGTAAATAGATGGCGAAAGATAGGACATAGAAAGAGAGATATCAAATTTATTCTTGCTTTAAAATAAAATAAAATAAATTTACAATGTTCAAGCTCTTTTATTTTATTTCTATAGTGATGTCAGGTGCTGGAATAAAGAGGGCTGTTTATATATTGCATGTGTCCTAGAAGATGCCGAACATCCGTCGGCGCCGGCGTCCCCGATTCCGCCGCGCCGCCTCGTCGACCTCGCGCTGTATGGCCGCTTGCCTCTCTTGCTCGGCCCGAAGTGCCGCCTCTTGTTCGGCCTGTAACAAGATTAGAAAATTGTTTATTTAAGATTATTAATTAATTATGGTAAATTATTTTTTCATGTAACATGTAACAAAAGGTAATTAATGAATATTACTTTCAAAAAATAATAAGAATAAGCTAACAAAAAATATTTAATTTCCAGCAGATTAATGCTTTCTTTTACAAAAAAAAGTAAACAAGGTAAAACAAGTAAACAAGCAAATAAATAAATCTTAAATGCAAAAATAAATTAATAACCCTCTCCGCCTCGATCCGCTGCTGCTCGGCGTGCATGGCGGCGATGGCCGCTCGCTGCCGCTCCGCCTCCTCTGCTTGCCGCCGCGCCTCTGCCTCCTGTCTATGCCGCAGCTCTTCCGCCTCTCGCGCCACTCTCGCCGCCTCCGCGCGCTGCTCCGCCATCTCTGCCTGCGAAAAGATAGTTCATACATAACTATCGCCACTCTGCGCATACTTAGTTTAATGTGATAGTACGCCCTGGTCTAACTATAATGCCAGTCGATTTCGCTCTCATCTTCATATACCTATGCACATAATTCCAGCACACAATCACGGATAAAACAAAAGAACCTCTTGCCGCCTCCTTTCCACCTCCTGCTCCCTGCGCATGGCTGCCTCCCTCTCTGCTGCTTCTCTCGTTGCCTGCTCCGCCCTCTCGGCCGCAGCTCTCTTCTCTTCCTCCAACCGTCGCATCTCTTCGGCCGCCGCGGCCGCCGCCGCTTCCTTGGCCTTCTCGAGTTCGTGCGCCTCGTGCGCTTCTCGCTTTCGGCTGTTCAGGTCGGCCAAGACCTCGTGGCGCGCCTATTCAAAAGTTTTAGGGAACTAAACGGCGACGCGACCGAGACGCATGCGATAAAAAGAAGTTTTGTTTTAGGACTATGTTAAGGATAAAATCAAGAGAAAAAATTGTTAATAGAAGTAATATCACCTTGATACGTGGGATCAATGCATCCTTTGCGCATCTCTTTACGCCAGCGGAGAGTTCTGAGCTGAATTATGTACATGACTATTCAAAGGTATATTTTCCTTCCTTGGAGGATTATGATTAGAAACTTGTCAAAGAAGCAGGGAAAAGATTAGTTACTTGTCAATGAAGACGATCGCGGCGGCGCTTGCATTTTGATGCAAAGTTTCGAGTTCACTCTCCGGCACAAAGTCGAGCTCTCCAGAATTAATGATCTGGCGAAGGAAATATCCTTTTTCGCATATCAATCTTAGATCGGTCTATATATAAATTAATAGGGAAAACAAGAAAACTACCATACATATATTTTCTGCTTTTCTCACTATTTTCCCGATATAATGGTAAATTGAGTTGATTATTTATATAAAATCTTTATTCCCGTACAAGATCTTACGGAATGAGATACAATTGCAATGACATATGTGACCCTGCCTGAACATATATATGTAGATATATATGCAAATCGGATACTCTCTGACCTTGTCCATTTGCTCGATGTAAATGGCTTGAGCATGAATGAAAGCATCGCACGCAAGCAGCTTGTCGTTCGATGTCGTCCGGAATGTTGTGGCCGTCCTCTTTCAGGGCAGAGTAGATTTCCTCACAATTAGAGCAGATCTCATTTGACAGCAGGCAATGACAAGAAGCAGCCAATGTGCATGGATAGAGCTAGAGAGAATGAAATAACACGTTGATATTTTATACATTTTTAGACTTAAAAAACAATTTGAGTGACATTTAATTTTAAAACTTCTTCCACAAACTCGAATGAATCGTAAGATTCGCTCTGCATTCGCGTTGACTCCGCCAATCTTCTTGGCGGGCAGCGATTTCGGTGTCGAATTCGAGACAAACCAATCGACCGCAACCTCGTCGATCGCGTCAAGAAACTTGTCGCGTACTTCTGTCAATTAACGCTTTCGATCTTTGATCCACATATCTGTATGTTGCCTAATCACTTCGCAAGAACAAGAACAAATTTACTGGTTGTAAGAACGGAAGTGCTCCTCTACCTTCGACGGCGCCGTTGAAATGTTCGCTTGTCGCGACTTGCTCGCCGGGGTACGGCAGAAGAAGGCTGACGGCCGATTCGAACTGCCGTGTGATGGCGCTAAGCCGCTGTCAAATTAGTGGTGAAATAAATATGTTTGAAAAGTCTAGTAAAATAAATTAATTGCAGCATCGAAAATCATCATAGCCGTGCGTTTTCTGCTTTATAGATAATCACGTTTAATTCTCGCCTCTCCTTGGTGGTCGGTGAATTCGCCATCTTTGCAGAGTCCGAATCGATGCTCGCCTTCGAATTTCCAGTCACGTATGCAGATGAGCAATGACTGAAAGTTTGAAAAAAGGATACTTTTAAAATACTGTTAAATTAGAGACCTGAAGAGTTGGATGCTGCTCGTGGGCAAGGCAAAATCGCTGCGCCATCTGCGTCGAGTACTCGAGCAACTGAAGGTAGTGATCGACGAAGGGAGGCTACAAATGGATCAACTTTTTGTGCGGAAATAGAAAAATAATAATTAAAAATTCCATTCGATAACAAGATATGCAACTCTGAACGCTTGGAGCTGAAAGCTCATTTTAATTTTAATAGAAAAAGCTCGTTTTCCTGAATAAAACTGGTCGCGTGAAGCAATAGGGCTATATGGCATCAGCCGTGCTATTAATCTTGGAAGAAAACTACAATGAACTTTTGTTGAAACCTGAATCAGAACGTCAAGCATCTTTTGAGCATTTTAGTATGGAAAATGAGAAAGATGAGAAAAGTTTCCTTCAGACTTTGTTCATGATGCAAACTGTATCAACATTCAAAGTTCGTTAAAGTTTGGACATGCAAAACGAGATAGTGTGCAAAGGCTGCTTACTTTCTTTTACACTGTTTTCGTCTCTCAATTTTACACACTATTGCATGGCAGAGACAGAAAGATGGCGCAATTTTAAATGTGACTCAACTCTCAACCAAGAACAAGTGGAATTTGAAACAAGCTCGGCCTAGTAAATTTTTTGAAGGCAAAAGCAACTGAAGCCTCGACAGCAAGTCGCTTTTAAACATGATTCTTTGTTTATCCGTGTTAATTTTATAAATATTACTTGCTATTTCATTACGTGAGAGTAGTGTTCTTCGGCAGAGAGATGCCTAAGCATCTCTCTGTTGAAGAGACGTAATTTGCGTTCAAGAGCGTTGACTCACCTTTGGATGATGTTAGAAATTTTCGATTTACCATTTGTTAGAATACCTTTAATGTGCATTAATATCACAATGTTTTTCGTTTATAAAAAAGCTTCCATTTAGACAATTTTAGTAGTCATAGCCAAAGCGGGCGGGTGTGGTCGCGGCGAGGATGCGAGTTCTCCGGACGCTTTCTGAGTGAGCACTCGGCGCGAAGGGCGCGAGGTAGGAGTCTCACGGAAGACTGAGGTATGATTGCAGTTATTCTATTTACTCTTTTAAAGCCAAAGTCACTTCTAAACGTTGGTTCGAATTAGGTTTTGTATTATGGCTATTATGGCTGGTTAGTTTTACTCTCCATGAAAATTGTTGCTGTTTTGTGCTTCATGATTGTAAAAAGTGTTTGCAATACTTAAACCTGTTGTATTCACATGTCTATTCAGCTTGTGATAGCGATGCCCGACTCGGAGTTCGCCATTCGTGAGGACGTCAAGGCGTTCATCTTCGATGGCGCGGTAACCTGCTTGAAGAGCAGGGACTGCTTCTGCACTCGCCGTATAAAAAGATGAATCTTAGATATTTTATTTTGATATCAACTACGAGAACATGTTCGATGAGCTGTCGATTGTTATCAAGAACAGCCACTTGCTTTGTGTTCATTCTGTGTCATTTTCTCGACCAGTTCACTCTAGGTGAACGTGATGATAGCCGAGCTCGGTCTATCTGAGAGCGTCATTGCTGAGCGTGGAGAGCCAGCCCTTTCTCTGGATGACATCAAGCGGATGAAGGGACCCCAGCTGAGCACTCGCAATGGAATGCTCGACTCTCTTCTTCTCTCTTCCTTGAGCGAGTATCCAACAAGTGATCTTCCCTCCCAGACAGGCAATTCCCCGCCCCTGTGCTGTTACTCCCCCGTTGTTGTTTTCTCTTTAGCCACTATGAATTGGAAATCTTTTTAAATGTTTTTGTTTGCAAAATAAAAAAATAAGGTTTTTCATATTCTACCGTACCCTGAGCTGACCGTACCGTATCCATTATTCCTTGTCGATCTGTTGGGTGATTTTGATATAGTAACGATATTTAACAAGCCTCACAAATTAATAGCCATATAAATCCGAGTTCATATAGTTCCATGGGGTACGGTAGAACTGCTCGTTGGGTACTGTAGTTTTGTGCGCGAATCTTGTTTGTTTTCCAATGGTTGTTATTACTAGGTTGTTAGTTTAATTTTTGTTAAAGCAATAAATTTCTTGTTCCTTAATGACTTATGTACTTCCAAAACGAGAACACGGCTGGCGAAAGCGATGCAGCGCCAGCTCAACACCAGTGACTAGTGACTGGGAAGCGGATGTCAGCATAGCAGAGTGATTGCATTCCTTCTACTGTTTTCGTCCAAAATGTTTGCCACAGTGGTATCTCTCTCTCTCTCACTCTCTTTCTCTCGGTCTCTCTCTGTCCCTTTCTCTCTGCATCTCTTTCTCTCTCTCTCTCTCTCTCTCTATCTCTCTCTCTGTGTCTTTCTCGGTCCATCTCTTTGTCTCTATCTCTGTTTTTCTTTGTCCATCTCTTTGCCTCTCTCTCCATCAGATTCGCGAATTCTCAAGAAAAGAGTCTTGCACATGCCCGGTTGGTTGGCGTGATAGACCAGTTGAGCTGTTCATAAAACCCACTTGTTCAAAAAATAAAGAAAAGTTGTGTCATCTTTACTCCGGAACATAAAGCAACTTTTTCTGAAATGTTCGTGAACTTTTTGTGAAACTGGCACCACTTTTGCCTAGATTAATAGCACGGCAGCTGCCGCAACTTCAAAAGTTCAGACACCTGAATTCCTGCGCTAATGTTGATGATCTGGACGGAGGAGATGAGCGCAGCCGTCGTGAAGAGCATGCTGGCCACCTTCTCAGACTCGGACGGGTCGAACATTCCTTGGCAGTCCATCTGTAAGAGATTTAAAAAAAGAGAGAGCGAGAGAGAGGTAAGGAGAGAGAGCGAGAGAGAAAGACAGTGATAGAGAGATTGAGAGTGAAAGAGGGAGTTTGAAATTACATGAGATAAAACAGAGAAACGGCTGGGAGAGACAGGCAGGCGGAGAGTGAAAGAGAGAGATATAGAGAGAAAGAGAAAGAGAAAGAGAAAGAGAAAGAGAAAGAGAAAGAGAAAGAGAAAGAGAAAGAGAAAGAGCAAGAGAAAGAGAGAAAAAGAAAGAGAAAGAGCGATAGAAAGATAAAAAAATCTCTTAGAAACTTTGAGAGAGTCTAAAAAGCGGCCTCCTCACCAGAATGAGCGCGGTGGCCTCGCCTGCCCCTGCCGCCCGCGTCATGATCGGCTCTCCCCAGAACCAGCAGCCGCGCGTGTCCGTCTCGGCGCTGTTCACAAAGTGGAAGCCGCCGAAACGGGTGCCCGGCGAGCGCCAGGAAGAAGGCTGCTGAAAAGAGTAAGATTGGCATGAATAAAATAATAGCCTTTGAAGACATTTGCGCAAAGAATGCTCCTGAAACAGGGTGAGATTTGATTGTATTATGACAAAAATAATGCTGTTATTTACAGAATGCTTAAAAAACGAAATACAACTTCAGCTTGAGTGCTTGCAGCATAGGCCATCTCGAGTAGAACATTTAGAAGGAAGCTCTTGCCCGTTCGCGCCGAGCCGACGACGCCAACGATGGCAACCTTCAAAGGAAATTAAAGTTTTTAAAAAATTCACTCTTCAATTCGCGCCTTTTTGCTTGACACAAAGGCAAAAAATCATATGTATGTGATTTACATTGGGAGAATGTCATTGAAATTCTAATGTAGATTACTGTTGAGTTTCTTGCACCTTTAAGTACTAAATTGTTTCACCATTGCAGTGATTTTAAGGTAAATATTGTTTGGCTTTTTTTTGTTGTTGCAAAATTAGGCTCAAATAATTGACAAACCAGACATTCCGGATTTTCGAGAAGCAGTGGATGCCTCAGGACGCGTTCCAAGTTTGCTTGAATGAGCAGTATCGAGTTTCCTCGAAGCTCAATGACCTGAATTTGTGCTCCAGCTCTCAGCCACTTCTGTCTTTGGTTCGCTCTAACCTGAAGCGGCTCTATCTGACTTCGACGAGTCAGTTGTCCAGACATTTTGCTGCTTTTTGGAAGTGAAAAAATTTATAATTATAGCATTGCCGCGCATTTCCTCGGCATATGCAACTTTTATAAGGAATAGTTGCGTGAAATATCGAAATAAATCGCAGATTGTGAAAGAGACAGGCTAGTCAGCCAACCAGCAGTGAGAATAGCACTTCTCTTTCTCTCTTGTTCTTCTCTCTCTATCTTCACATCTCTCTTTATCTCTTTCTTCTCTCTCTCACTCTCTCACTCTCTCTCTCTCTCTCTCTCGGGCTGAACCATCTGACTCATTCCATTATGACCATTCACGCCCATTTTCCATTTCTCTTTCAAAAGCGTAAGCCTTCTCTTGGCCGTTGAGCACGTGCGCATTTGCTCGCTTTTCTTTTGCTTTACAAAGAGTTTTCTCTCTCAACAACGATCGTGAAATGATCAGGCACATCAAAACTGCATGAATGATGAGTCAGCCACCAGCGTCATTGAAACCTACATACAATCGAAACAAGCAGACCGCCGTCTCCAGTGCCTGTTCTCCCCATATATAAAATTTTCTAGAACAACATTGAAATAACTACGTCATTTTGTCTACTTTCTGGCCCCTATTATGAAAAAATATGATAATTTATGGAACTTAGGGTTTCTGCACAGCTCCCTTGTTAGCTCTCAGGCTTGCAAGCTTTTTAAATCATAACTTTGACTGAACGATTACAAACTTTAAAATGGCGCACAACTACTATATTCCAAGGCTAAATTTTTAATAAAATTTTTGAAGTTTCATTAGGAAAGTACTTTTCATTAGTAAGATAGAAAGGAAATCCGAAAGACGCTTTTTCTTATTCTGTTTAAAGATATTCACTGACTTTCAGTAGTCGTGTACTCAACACTAAAACTTAGGCATCTGAATGTAATTTTAAAGAAACGAATATTTGTGAGCGAATTTCATACTCTTATATGCTTGCGGCATTTATACATATATTTATTTCAATAAAAAATCAGCTTATTTGTAGCGAAGTGGTGTTAAACTTCTTAAAGTTGATTAATACAAGATAAAAAAAAATTCCTTTTAAGATGTGCATAAATTTCACTCACAACTGATCAAAATGTACAGGAATAATAACCTGAAAGTAGCACGAATCGTATGATGTACATCTTAAGAGTAAGTGGACAAATATGTAAACGTAACATATCATCATGAAAGGCACATGTCTAATGAACTATACTAGAAAGAATCAAGAATAAGAATAAGAAGAATCACTACCATCCCGAGACTGAATTCTGGGACTAAATTTCAAGGTATACAAATTTAAAGAGGTGTCGAAATCATTGTTAAAAAGAGCTAATAAGAAAATACAGTTTACAATGTATAAAATTAGCGTGGTATGCGAATCTTTCGAAATTTGATAAGCATTACAATCGTACTAGCTTGATGATGTAAAAGTAGCAATTCCGCAAGAAATCTCGAATTTTCCTAATTTCGATGCAGTCGAACGACGTTCTAATATCCTTAAAAAATCATAAATTTGTAACAACTCTTCTCACCTGCCATACCTTTTCGCGCAGTATGAAGACAATCGAACCGATTATAAGGAGACTGCCAAGAATCGATGCCGAGATGCCTGGATGAACTTATTTAATGTAACTAAAAACATTTTCTCGATTAAATTATTAAATATAATAATGCTAAACGAACGCAGTTATTCTCGCAAAACATATCAAAATCTTCTTAAAGGAGGTATCCGGAGAGTAATTAACCAAAGTTTTCTTTTATGTGTATAAGTTCATCTTGGCGTAAAAGTTACATCCAGATAGTTTGAGCAAATTTCTCTCATTGCATTCAGAGGAATAGTAACGTGAAAACAGAACTAGCTACGGTAGGTCAGAGCCGCCCTCCTCTTTCAAATGCTAAATATAAAACTAAATAAATTGATAGGCAACTTTATTATCAAATTGGATCTCTAGCGCTACTGTAAAATGATTCACCATATACTTCCTTTAACATATAAAAGCTCTCATTTTATTTTTCATTAGCTACTCTTTCAAACCTCCTATTGTAGTCCAGTGGTTGTTGGCGAGCAACAGATTCAGGAGTTGATTTCTGCTTCCCTCATCCAGAGTGGCAGTCTCTTGGATGAGGACAACTGGCATTATCATCGTCTTGGCAGATGTGAAGGTGCTAAAAATCAATAATTAAATTTAAAAAAAAAACACTTTTACTTTGCCTTCACCCACCGAGCAAAAGCTCTGATTGTGTTAATAAACTTGTTACGTAAATTAAAAAAAAAACCAACAAACAAAGAAATACCTCTGATTGTATGTAGAACAATGAACACATACACAGAAATCCGACACAACTACTTTGGATGACGAGATTCTTTTATTATTCTGCATTAGGGAATCATGCCGCTAGTAAGACATGATAAAAAATGCAATAACATTAATTCAAGTATTATATACAACCACCTTTAGAACTTCAATAATTGAGAACTGTTTAGCACCCGCACACACATCAAATTGATTCCCAGGGATGTCAAGATCGGGCCGAGCACAAGCAGATACATTCCCCACAATTCCGGCCTCTTCGTACCGAACATTCTCTCTCTCTCTTTCCCCCTCTTTGTCTCTCTCTTTCTGCATATATCTCTCTGTCTCTCTCACTCTCTCTGCCTCCCTTTCCATCTCTATCTCTCTCTGACCTTAAGTCGTTGCTCCGCATGACAATGCTTATCTGGACGACTCGCGTGGCCGCAACGAGGACGCCGCTATTCGGCTCGAGCTGCACAAAAGTGCCGTTTTCCCTGCATTCCTCATTGCTGCGGGTCCTTCCTGCTGGGAGGCAGCCAGCTGAATAAGGGAGAAGAAAATGACATGAATTAAGAATGGAAATAATTAATACAGTTATACAATATTTAATATAAAATTTGAAGCATCAAATCCATATAGGACTAAAAGACAGCTTGAAGGAAAGTGAGAGGGAGAAAGAGAGTAAGACAAGGAATAGAGAGAGAAAGAGAGGGGAGAGAGAGAGAGGGAGAAAGAAAGAGATTGAAAAGTGAGACAATATATAAATTGAGCGAGAGAAAAAAAGAAAAAGCGAGAGAGAGAAACCACTGACGTATTTCTGCTTTGGTGTTGTTGAAGAAGGCGGGCGTGCCATTGACGTGGCAGATGATGCGATTTTCCGGCCGGGCCACGTCATTGGCCTCGGGCGGGACGGCGTATCTCCACGTAGGAAAGCCTTGGAACTCGACGTCTCCCGTGTAGTACATCGTGGTCGAGTTGGATACGCTCCTTCTTCAACATTTCTTATTTTATTTTCTTCTATTTAGTTTTATATTCAATTATTTTTCAAGTTTGTTTTTAGTAAAGATGTAAACGATATGAATAAGTGAGTTAATAAATAAATAAAAATAGTAAACTTTAAAAAAAAAAATAACATTACCGGCAAGCCTGGCTCGCAAATACAACAAGGGGCTCATCCTTCCGCAGGCGAGGTCGAAAGATTCGGCCATCCTTGCCGTTGTTCGGAGACGTCCACCATGTTTCGGGCAGTGTTTTCTTGCGATTTCACGTTACGGTAATATTAAATAAGGTTATATGGAGTAATTATATATAAATTCGTATTTAATAAAAATATCAATTAATAATTTACTTTTTTTAACTAAAAAATGCATCCTCAATTTTCTAATTTTCACTTTCTTCTCTTTCTTTAAGTTCTTGTGGAAAAAAAAATCTCTTTCTTAAAAAAAAAATTTTTTTTTAACAAGGCTGGCTGTCATTGAGAGTATTTTATATGCTAACAATTTATTTCTTCAAAGCAAATAATAGATTAAAAAATATTCAAAAGAAATAAAATGCTAAAAAATATAAAAGAAATCTCTTGTTAACCGTTGTGAGGAAGCCGATTTTTGCAGGGATTTCAAGTCTTTGACAGATGGGCGCAATTAGCCCGCTCATGCACACCGTTGTTATGATTTCCGCATCGTGCCCGAAGAGTGCTTTGCTCACCTAAAAAAAAGTACAACAAATACTAAAATAAAATATGCAAGTTAATATTTATTTTATATTGCAAATGCACCCCACAGATGAACATATCATACAAAATTGTAAGCGTTTTGGCAGAAAATTTTTTTTAATAGTAGATCGATTTTACCAAAAGTTTTTTTCGAAACATCTTGTTTTTTCTAGTCAAATCATCAGCTTTTGAGTTCTTTAGCATTCAAGATTAGGGGGAGGGTTCATATAAATACTTTATCAAAATCATTTACCGTTGTATTTAAGAATGGGGATTTCCGGTTGATTGACTTGATAATACTCTTGATTGCAAAATGATGCAGTGATCCCATCTTTGCTATCGCAATCATCGTCTACAAGAAAAAAGTAAACAATTTATTTAGTTTTATATTTATTAATTTCTTTGAATAGCTAACAATTATTCATCAGAATGCTTGACAACTCATGAACATCATTTATTACTGGTTCAGAACTATATTGCACCAGAATTTACTTTAAATAAACGTATTCATACAAATTTTGTCACGAATGCTCGTGATTTTATCTCTCTCCTCTCTCTCTCTCTCTCTCTCTCTCTCGGTACATTTTGTCTGCGAGGATATTTAATGCCGCTTGTACTGTATGTAGTGAGTTAAGTGTAGTATCACCCGGGTCGAGCTTGCTTTGTTGCTCCTCTCGCCCAGTCTCTATTTCTCTAACCACTCTCTAAGTCTTTCTCACTTTTGTTTTGGCCACGTAGCAAGGCCTCTCCCTCGTCTAGTGGTAAATCTTCTCGGTGTCCGGGCAAACTAGAGCCTCCCCCTCGCCTTTTCTCATCTCACCTGCCAAAGTCCCGGCATACTTACCTCTCTGCTCCGCAAGGAGCGGTGGTGTGCCGCCCTGACCGGCCCCCCTCGCGACTAATTTATCGAGCAAAGCGTTTTCGTTTTGCACAAGAAAAAGACAATGAAAAACTTTAAAATAGAAAATGGCAGGATTACTTGATAAAACGAGCTCGCAATCGTGATGTTGTCCTGGATCGGGCACGTCTTACAGTTAGATGAAGGACCTTTCGAAGCGATACGTGCCATTCTTTGACACGAATGCATAAGGTCCTTTCGTCTCGATGTTTGCCCTTTCACCTTGAAGACAGTCCTGGAACCATGATAGCGCCTTTTTTCTCCCTCCTCAACAACAACAACAACAACAAAAAATCTTCTTAATTACAATAAGTGCTCTTTTTACTCTGAAAAATGCAAAATAAAGCAGCGGCTCTCTAGAGTACTTTTTTCTTTAAACTCTTCCTTATATCTCCTCATCTCCCCCCCCCCCCCACCCCCAGAAACCTTCTCGTTCTTCAGACTGTATGTCCATGTTTCCGCTCGAGTGCTGTACTCGGGCACGAGTTTACCATTCGGGGGATCCTTCTTAAAAGCATTTTATTTTTCTATCTCTCTCAATCACATATTAACTCTCTTTCTTCATCTTTTGCACTGTCTTGACTTATACATAATGGATGCCATCGAATCTCTCAACGACAGGCAGACAATACTTTGCAGTAATAATAATCGTTAAAATCTGTACAAATAGAAACATAGAATATTCTTCATCTTTTTGTATTGAAATAAATCCCTGACAGAATAAATTGAAAACCTGAATCACTGTGAGGACGCCGGCTATGGTTAGCACCAGGCCTATGATTAGGGCTGCAGCGAGAGATGCTAGGTACCCTCGCGACATCATCTTAACAAAAAAAGGAATAAAAAATTAAACACTTTAAAGTAAACACTTAATCATAAAACCAAACAGCTTAAAGGAACTATCCATGGAGTTTAGAACCCGCTTGTGAAGAATTAACGTTTGAATTCGCGCATGATATTGCAAAAAGTTTTGGCGGTATTCTAGCACAGTATCCATCACTACAAACTAGACGTTGTGATTCTTTTTCTCTCTGTCTCTCTTCTCTTCCCTCGAATCTCAAGCGTGGCTTGCCACTTCGCACCTAGTTATCACCTTCTTTCTGGTAGAATGAAGGTGTGCATACGGACTAGATAGGCTAGGGGTGATGACGTCACTCCCTAAATTCTACAGTACGGCGTGGGGAAAATGTGGTTTTTCTCCTCAGGGACTCTTCAGGACGCATTCTTACTTTTCCTATCGATGTTTCTAGCCGGACCGGATAGCATTACCAAAAATACAGCAACATTGTAATCTCCATGGACAGCTCCTTTAAATAAAGTACAATGAATTGCAACTATAAGGAGGATAACCACAATACAAAAAAATTCTTTAAGAAAATGCAATAGGTACATACATACATACGTATGTAAATGGCTAACAAGGGAACGGTCGGAACCTTTAATTAAAAAAAAACTTCTTTTAATTAAAGGTTCCGACAGCTCCTTCATTAGCCATTTACATGCGTAAAAAAAACCTCGGGCGGCGCAGGTGAACTGCAAGCGCGGCGAAGTAGACTCGATGGACGGCGCGGAGTGTCCGTCTTCGGCCAGTTTATCAATTCAGTCATCCAAACTTAATTCGAATTTTATTCTATTTCACTGTTGTTTTGGTCACCCAAGTGCCAAGCGCAGGGCAATATAATGCTCGCCAAAGGAAGATAATTAGCTATCCTGATCCGCAGGATGGTGGGGCAGCGGTGAGAGAAAGAGAGAGAGAGAGAGAGAGAGATGAGAGAAAGAGAGCAATAGACAATTTCGTTGAATCCGTTCGAAAATTAGCATTAATACGAACGAAGATAATTATGAGGGATGAAAGAGAAACAAGAAACAAACCTAGCATGAAAAATGACATACGTAACAGACTGTCAGATTCTGAGAAAAAGATATCAAAAAAATTTCGAAAAAAACCAATAACACTATCCCCAACAATGGCGAGGACGCATGGCGCTCCACGGAATTTACTAACAAATTGACATAAGGCGTTGATTAATTGATTGAAAACAATCTTAAAGGAGGTATCCGTGGAATAACTAACCAATTTTTTGTTCTATGTGGAAAAATTCATCTTGGCGTCAAACATCTATGTATCCAGAAGGTCTGAGCGATTTTCTTGCATTACATTCTGAGCAAAAGTACAGTGAAATCTGGCGGGTAGAGAATTAGCTACTGTAGATCTCAGAGACGCCCTCCTCTCGACCGAGTGACAGGCAACTTTTTGCGCGTTCAAAGTGGCACTCAAGCGTTGCTGTATAATTATTCGCCGGATACTTCCTTTAAACTATGCATAAAACCGCAAAACGTAATAACGCTGGGATCCGGCTGCCCGTGGAATACTTTCATTGACGAGACGCTTATTCTCGCTCCGTTATTCAAGGTAATTTGAAAAAAAAAATCACAATAATATATTTGTATGTCCTTTCGTGGTATTTCACGAATTTTTTTTCTGTGTGAATAAATGAACACAACATAAAAATGTAACGACGAGTAACACTTCAAATTTCTACGATTTTTTTTCATTTTGATTTAGTGACAGCTATAAATACGTTTTTTTTTTCTATTAGTGCTCCGGGGGCACTATTTTTCAATGTCCTTGCCAGAGTGGGGCACTATTAGAAGGGGGGGGGGGTTCTAGTAGAGAGAGTGGCACTAATAGAGGAAATACGGTATGTGATAATATGTATCTGCAAAGTTGCGATAAACTATTAATCGTATCAATTGAAGTATAAGTGACGTCTTCTTCTGGGAGGCGATTCCAGATGTGAACAATTCAATAACATAAAGTGATTTGGGGAGAGTGCAGTGAAGAAAGAGGGAGAGAGAGAGAGAGAGTTGGAATGGGTGCCCACGCAGGTAATACTGACAAGAAGGACGAAAAATGAATATACATACATAGCAGAAGACTCGATATAAGTTTGCTTTCTGACTTTCATGTGTCCAGTCGACATCTGGACAGTTATAGTCATGTGTTTTATGAATGATGAATTACGCCTCTTCTTTTTCGTCGCTCTATTTTGGATTCTCTTCCTCAAAGGCTCGGCGATGTTTTGACTTCTCTCTCTCTCTCTCCATCTCGAAAATGGTCGACAGAGCTAAAAGGAAAGCATTCGAAAGCAAGGAAATGTGAACACTGAGTGGGAGAGTCGGATTTCGTTAAAATTTTTGCTAATTTATATGTATGTTTTCTTTTTCTATATTCGTTTATGGCCACGAAACTCGGGGATATGAGGGAAGCGCAGCACCAATAAGCGCAGCGCTAAAAAGCGCAGCGCCACACAGCGCAGCACCAATAAGCGTAGCGGTCAGCCAGAAGAGTGGAATAACGTTAATTTCGGGAGTATTATTTACTTTGAGATACAATAACAATACCCATTATGAATTTAAAAAAAACCTGTATTTATTCGCTTCATCGGTCCAATAGAAGAATCTGCTGAAGACCGCTCATATTAAACACTTTATCAATAAAATGAAGTGTTTTGTGTGACAGGTCATTAACAGATTTTCAGCTAGACCCGGCAATGTTTTGACTTCTCTCTGATCCTCTAGACAATGCTCGAGCTAAAACGTGAACAAGCAAAAGCAACAAAATATGAAGGCTGATGGTGAGT
This sequence comes from Allodiplogaster sudhausi, assembly GCA_945643635.1. NCBI lineage: Eukaryota > Metazoa > Nematoda > Chromadorea > Rhabditida > Diplogasteridae > Allodiplogaster > Allodiplogaster sudhausi. The sequence goes on from CALZFC010000046.1 coordinate 1,727,825, forward strand.
CGGAATTAGTTGACATTTCTGAATGAGTTTAAACTTTATATCTCTACATACTCTGCTGTTTTAGGCCTAATCATGTATTCAAGTATGAAATCACATATTGTTTTAAGCAGAGAATTAGAACCACTCATCATTTGATAAAATCTGTTCTACATTGAAAATCTCTTTTTTTTCTCTGTTTTTACATGATCGCACATGTAGTGACTATATGTTTAGATAAGTCATTCTATATTGGCAGCTAAATTAATTTTATGCTGATGGGCATTATCGCATGAGTTTCTTGACGATAGCACAGACTATAATAGCGATCACAACCAGCGAAAAGAGGACTGTGAAGACGAAGAGGGGCAAAGCGATCCATATTCCCTGAAAATGTGTAGTAGAACAGAGCAAAAATAGAGTTCAAGCATTCCAAAAAACTCAAATCGAACCAATAGTTGTCTCTAACCACATTGATCCAAACGGTCAAATTACTAGTCTTCCTCAAAAACCCAAGCAGAATCGCGGAATCGGTAGGAGCGGATTCTGCAATTGTCGGGGCCGCATTTAATCCTATAAATCATTTCTACTTCTCAACACTTTTTTTTAAATCTCATAAAGATGGAAATTGAACTATGTACATAATAACGATTGGTGGTTGATGCATCCACTTTGCGAATAGCTAGAGTAGCTAGCAAAATTGCCAATATTGCAATTTTACTATTCCAGCTGTACGCGTGGTGTAGGATAAATTATATAGACCCATTTCTTTCATCACTAGTAAAAGTTATTGAGAGAGTTTTCAAAGTAAAGCACACCGGATGTAGACCATTCGGTGCTGCTGGAATGCGGCGTAACACTAAAGCGAGAATTGAATCGTTTTTGAAAAAAGCAAGCCATTTTCTTCAAACTGAAAGAACAAGCGAAATTTCGGACTTTCCCAGGAACGATTCTGCGGTGGTCGACTGAGGAGACTCCAGAAGCGCTTTCATCTGCAAAAGTGCGACTTTTGTTTAGAAAAATAGGCCTTTAATTGTTGACAAACCTCATCCAATTTAATTTCTTTCCGGTGGGTGCTGATATCTTTATTAATCGCCGAATTCAGTCTTGCCACGACCTCGCTAGCTTCGTCAATGACGAGTCGGCAATCAGACTCTCCAGTCCCACAGAAGCAGCCGGCACCAGTGAGCGTTCCACTAGCCCAACCTTAATTTGGAGTGTTTTTTACGGTTTCAATTAAAAAAATCCACATAAGCATACACTACGAAATTTCGTTTAACCACATCAAATGAACAGAACACCCAAATTTGAAATAAATATTGTTAGCAAATATAGACATACAAATAATAAAACGCAAGTGCCTTGCTAGGTCGGTGCATATGTACATAGATATTTATATAGTTGCTGAAAACATGAATAAAAATTCTCCCCGGGTTCTCGGAGGAAATAGGGTAACTGGCCAATCCAACATCCGCGCGAGGCCTCCTGTTTATTGTGGCAACCATGTCTAGAAATACCATCCGAATTGACCAGGTGCAGACAAAAAAGTTTTTTCACTCTTAGTGCACTGCCAGTTCGTGCAGTTCACCTGGTCAATGATGCAAAGGTCAGGCACAAACACAAGGGTAGTCTCAAGGTCGAACAAGTTACAAAAGAAATATCAAAGTTTATTTTATATCTTGATATCTGAATTATATTTTATATCTCAATATTATATTTATTTTATATTAAAAATTAATTTTATATTTTATCACACCTTAACATTGTCCACGTTCCTTTTGCTGGGTGGGAGAAATTTGGTGGCAGAAACATAGAGATGAAGATGGACAATGGCAAGGATGGCCAGAAAGGAGACGAGCTTTCGAAACGAATGCATTATTCGAGCGGAGAGGAGAATGAGGAGAAAGCCAACCACTCGGCGGCCAGAAAATAAGAGGAAGTGAGAGGAGAGCGAGTGAATAGCCAATAGCTCGCAAGGCTAATTGTAAGAAATAAAATTATTTATTCGACGTGAGATAGTTTAGAGGATGATTAATTAGGATATTGATGAGCGATGCAGTTGATATAACATAATGAGATATTTCTAAATAATCTTGTTATTCATTCTTTGTTATTGCCATTCACAATATTTAACCACATTTTAATTTTTACTTTTGAAGCCTTATTAAAATAAAACAATGCCTCAAACATAGATTTAGAACCATCATTTGGCTAAAAGCTGATCAATTCTTACGTATTTCATTTTTTCTGCTTGTGGAAAATGTTTATATTTTTTGCAATTATAGTGCTAGGGAACAGCTGCTTGAAATGTTGAACGGAATCACAAATTGGGAAAGAGGAATACTAGTCTGTGAGAACAGGTGAGAATAACGCTTGTCTCTCTTACTTACCTTATCTCACACTCTCTCTCCGTCACTCAATCTCTCTCGCTCGCTCGCACGCTCTCTCTCTATCTCTCGCTTGAGCTGTTCGGTCTGACTCATTTCTTTATGACCATTCTCGTCCACTTTCTATTTCCCTTTCAACAGAGTAAGCCTTCTCTTGGCTGTTGAGCACATCTTTTGCTTCACAAAAGGTTTTCTCACTCAACAACGATCGTGAAATGATCAGGAACATGATGAGTCACCAGCGACATTGAAAATTACAACTGAAAAGTGCAGCCGCGCCTTTAATCTGTCTAAAGTTTGAAACATGTTCAAAAAAATCTTGTTTGAAACATGTTCGAAACACAAGAATTGGCAGTGTTCCAGCCTATCTTAATACACATGTGTTCCGAACATGTGTCCAGCTTGTGATCACTTTATCACTTCCTGTTTCGAACTTCTGAAGTGGTCACTTGGTCAGAACATGCACGAAAATGTAGAGACAAAGCAAAGATGGAGACGCAGGCTGTGGCGAGCAAAAGCTGCTCTGGTGTGCTTTTGCTCGTCACCAACGAAATAGAACAGGGCAGAGAAAAAAAGATGTCGCCGTTCGCTACCTGCCTCCCCTCTGCCCCCCTCCCTCTGCCAAGCCGAAATGCCTGCTCCGCTGTCGAAAAATCCGTCTAGTGTTTGTTGCACTCATGGATCGAGGCTATTTGGTAAATTAACAACTCAAAGATGCTCATGAGAATGCAGGTTGCTGGGCGTTGAAGCGAGGGCGCTACAAGCTTTAGCTATCTTGTTTTTTGATCAATTCGCTGCTAATGCACGTCGAGATTCTCAATTTCAACATAAGAGTGTATGACATTGTCAAAGGAAGCACAATATGAGCCTGATTTGGCCTTCGCACAGTGCGAAGCACAAAAAATTTGCACAAACTGTTTTTTAAAAACCATATTAGACACAATATTATTTCACTCTAAAAATGTTTCATTAAAAATTTAGAAGGCAACGGTCTATCCATGAGGGCGACGGATTGAGGCGAACTATTTTCTAGAAAGCTAAAGTCCGAAAATATATGTTGAAATGTTTTCAGGTAGGAGGAAATATATTGGTTTCCGATACGGCAAAGATTGTGTGCTGCTCCAGCTGGGCCGTTCCCAAGTAGCAGCGTGGTCTCGTGGGTAACGTGACTGCGTTGCAGTTTGCAAGACTCGGGTTCGAATCCCCGTGCTAACAAAACATTTGCAGAGGTTTGTTAGAATGTGATGAGCTCCAAATGTTGCCAGCTTGTTCTCAGCCAGTGACAACAACGCCAATGTTGCGAACAAGAGTTCCGAACATGTTTCCAACTTTGTACAGATTAAACGCACAGACAGAACACCGGCACCGGCAATATTCTTGATTTTTGCAACCCCACTTATTCAGGTAGCCCCACATATGGACTCTGTTCATCCTAAGGTTCAATATCTTTTTTTAAAATACTTGTTAGAATTCTGTTGGTATTTGGAGGATAATTGTGCAGTTTACTTCGTGCTTGTTGAGAAATTGTTGATATTTATTGTTGGCAGCATGTTTATAGCAAAGATATAAATAAAGCATATGTATGTCAGATGGGATATTACGAATGATTCGTGTAAGCGCTGGAAGCGCGGGTAAGCGGGATAACACATACATACATATCTAGGTAACTTTCTCTGTGATCTCTTCTGACTTCCGGTACGGTTAACCACTTTCCATTCTTATCTCGCTTCTCCTTCTCTTTCTCAATCCTGTGACACATAATGATGACTACTTTCAGATCCGCGACCGCGTCCGCGCCGCTCCAACAACTTATAAAAGCCTGGCTCGCGAGACGCCTGGAGGAACGGGCTGAGAGCCGGCAGCCCATCCCACCAACCCAAGTATCCCTCCCTCTCTGTCTCCCCTTTCGATGACCTCTGGAGCCTTCTAAGTTGCTATTTATGTGTATGTTTATTGTCCGAGAGGTAGATAAACTTGTCTGAGTATCTTGGTGTTGTTGGGAACCTTACTTTCGATACTGCGGTATTTGATCGTATAGGCTGTGCTTAGCTTCTTGTTTATTTATTTGTTTGTTTTTTTATATTTTATCTTCATTTTGATAGGAAATCATTATCTTTTTTCATTCCTTCTTTCTTTTTTGCTGCATTGCGAAAAAGAACATGTACACTCTGACAAAGACTAAAGATGAGGGAATTTTTCTTCAAAACGTATTGCTGCTTTCCGAAAGTTTATTTGAGAAAAGTTTCCTTTGGTTTTTTTCTTTTACTGATAAATGCAGAATATTTATGATGAATTACAACAAAAAAATTTCGGCATAACATTAAAATATAAACATGGCGTATTATGACAATGTATGCCAAAAACAAGAGAAGCAGGCTGACTACACAAAACGAATAGAGGAGAGAGCGAGCGATAGAAATATTATTTGTATTGCTGCTTTCTTTTTCAAACGTACGCTTTTCAATTTCTCCTGTCGACTACTCTTTAGCATTAGATAAAACAAGGTAGGATAAGGCCGGCGACTTCGATTATGCAACGAGTAAATTCAAGAACAAATAAAAAATTCTCGGCGCGATGCGCTTTTTGCCGCGCCTCTTGCCGCATCTCTTCGTCCCAGGCGCTGAGAGCCGTCTCACGTCGGGCCTGCATAAAAATTGTTTAGGTGTATTTTTTATCTTCAAACTACAATAATAATAAAAAAATATCACTTTTTTTTTGTTGTTGTTGTTGCGTGCGATCACAATTATCATCCCATTTCGCGCCAAGAACAAAAAAGTATTGGCATTTTTAGCCCAAATTTTTTTAGTTGACAAAATATCACTAGTTGTATTAGAAAATCGATAGTTGAATGCGAAACTTCTCTGCCAATTTTTAGTTAGGTTCTTTTTTTTAATTTAAAAGATGTAAAACAAATTAATTTTTATAAAAATAAATAAATAAATAAGAATAAATGAACCAACTCCTCCTCCTCCGTTTCTCATGCCTCTCTTGGTCTGTCGGCATCTCGCGCCACTCTCTCTTCCTCCGCACACTGCTCCGCCATCTTCCTCTGCTTTAGAGTCGTTGGTTTTTTTCCTGATTTCTTTGTTAATTTTCTTGAGCATTTACAGGCGTGAAGCTATTATAAAGGAGTTTTTCTCTTTTTTAATGTTTCTTTTTTCTGCCTCCAATAACGGCTCCAATGTCGCTGAAACATATGCTTTTTTTACTTAGTTGAAAGAGCGGAGTGTTCAGGCGAAGGGAAAGAAGGGTCTGAGTAAGTGAGAACTGTCCAAACTCTACTTCAGGCTTGCAGGCAATGAGCTGATTTACGGACGTATTTAAAATCCTTCCTTGGAAAAACATATTTGGAATTCAGACGAAATAGAAACTGGCCAGCTCGCAGCGTGGCTTCTTACTTTATCTACTGCTCGCTGGATAATTTTCTCTTATCTTTACGAATTCCTTATTCCTGCACTGAATCGACCATCGATAAACAAAGAGATATAAATATGGGCCTCCTTTCAGCAGGAAATTCTTTCTTTATCTCGCTATATCTGTTTTCTAACCTGAGGCGGCTGTATCTTATTAATTCGACGCGTCAATTTCCCGGACCTTTCGCTACTTTCTGGAATTGAAAAAATATTCCGCTTAAATTGGCTCACATATCTTCAACAACCGTTTAAGCATTAATTGAAGGAGCCAAACTACTTCAAAAAGCGAAAATGTTGCACCTTTAACGTGGAACGCTGGAAAATGTAGCATCTTAATGAAGGAGAACAGCGGCTTGAAATATTTAAAGAAAGCACAAATTGTGAAACAGGCAGAACTAATCAGCTGGTAATGAGAACAACTCTCTCTATCTCTCTCTATCTCTCTCTCTCGTTCTCTTTCCCTCTCTCTCTCTCTCTCTTTCTCTCTCTATCTCTCTCTTTCTCTCTCTCTTTCCCTCTCGGGTTGAACCATCTGACTCATGTCTTTATGAGCAATCGAGTCCATCTTTTATTTCATTTTCAAAAGAGTAAGCCTTCTCTTGGCCGTTGAGCACGTGCGCATTTGCTCGCTTTTCTTTTGCTTTACAAAGAGTTTTCTCTCTCAACAACGATCGTGAAATGATCAGGCACATCAAAACAGCATGAATGATGAGTCTCCAGCGAAAAAAAGACCTACAACTGATTGTGATCCTCTAGCCTCTGGACAGCACAACAGTGGGAGATGTGCAGCACTACAGCACACACTTCTAGTGAAGTAGTTTTTTTTCTTATCAGTTTATAGAATTGAAGGAGCATGAACACTCAAAACTCCTGCGCGGACATACGTGTAAGAAACTACTGCGATACTCTTGCGCTCTTTGCTTTTACTATAATATTTGTACCGAAAAACAGTGCACAGGGACTCTAATAAAAACTTACCGAAAAGGGGTTTAATGGATATAATCCTTTCCACAAGTCGCAATGGTTTTTTTTCTTGTGTGCAAGTTTTTTTCTGCCTGGTGAAGAATCCTTGGTTGTATGCATATGTAGTAACATAATTTCTGAAAACTCAGTTTACTATACAGGGCGTCTGATGGTTTTGATGATTGAGCAGACCAGAAAGACGAGCACAGAAAGCGAAAAGAGGATGAAGATGGACCCAACGATCAAGACTCCCTGAAGGAAATATATTAAATAAAAATGTATTACTTGAATTGGACGATTAAACAAAACAAAAAACAACCTAATTAAAACCTCGTTCTCAATTGCTCGAGGTTAATGCTATGTAGTTGTTATTTATTCATTGATCTACTCCCGTAAATTGACAAAATATCGCATGCACATGTATTAAAGGACTTCCATAGCGAAAACTTAAATATGAACAATAGGAGGCTCGAACAGTCGGTGATTCACTTCTGATTGAATCTGATACATGTACAATATCTCTAACCAGATTAGTCCAAGAGGTCAAATTGCGGAAAGATTCAGCGGTGGTTGACTGCGGAGACTCCAGAAGTGCTTTCATCTGCAAAAGTGCGTTGAGCTTTGTCTTGTAACATGGGCCTTGAATTGTCGACAAACCTCATCCAATTTAACTTCTTCCCGGTCGGTGCTGATATCTTTATTAAACGCCGAATTCAGCCTTGCCGCGACCTCGCTCGGTTCGCCAATGACGAATCGGCAGTCAGACTCTCCAATCCCACAGAAGCAGAACGCACTCACGAATCGTCCACTCCTCCATTTGAGGAAAATATTGTTATTCAATATTCACAAAGTAATATTTAAGAAAGTGCTTTCCTTGGTCATACATATGTATGTAGTTGCCGAAAACATGAAAAAAAACTCTAAAGGGCTCTCGGAGGAAACACGGTAACTGACCTATCCAACATCCGAGTGAGGCCATCTGGTAATTGTAGCAACGATGATCAGAAATACCAGCCGAACTGACCACGTGTCCACAAAAAAGTTTGTCACTCTTAGCGCACTCCGTTGTGATGACGTTCCATGGCGCCTGCCAGTTCGTGCAGTTCACCTGGTCAATGATGCAAGGGTCACGCACAAAACAATGGATAACAATGGAATGCCAAGGGCGAACAAATTGCAAAGGTCTGAAATATCGACATTTATTTTAATTATTGACTTGTCACCTTAACATTGTCCACTTTCCCTTTGTTGTGGGGGAGAAATTCGGTGGCAGACACGTTGAGATGGAGATGGACACATGCAAGGATGGCCAGAAGGGAGACGAGCTTTCGAAAGGGAAGCATTTGTCGAGCCGAGAGGAGAGCGTGGAAAGAGCCAACCACTCGGCCGGCCAGGCAATAAGAAGAAGTGAGAGGAGAGCAAGAGAAGGGGGGAAATCCTCGCAATGGCAAGAAGTGAATGTAATTTATGCGACGTGAGTTAGTTTAGAGGATGATTAATTTGGATTTTGATGAGCTATGCAGCTAGACATAATATTTTGAGAAACTTCTAAATAATCTGGTGCTTGTGCCGGGGCGTAAACTACTATTACTGTTTAATCGCGTTAACCCTTTGATATTGAGCCCTCTGCCTCTAATATAAGATCGACTATCAACATCGTCTCTCTCTTTTCTTGCCGCCCCCGGAGTGTGCCGACCGCCGCGATAGAGGCCTTAAGCCACGCCCCTCTCTCTCTCTCTGTGTAGTTTCTGTATTGTTTCTTTTTGGTTTTCTATTCTACCACTGAACGGACGGCATGGCGGATAAAGCAACAATCACATAACCCTTTGTATGTATGGACACCGATTAGGAGAACACCGGGCAACATAGTGCTAGTGATTTCTTCAATTCTCATTTTTGTTTCCGGAGTTTCATTCTTTGGTTGTTGTACCACAAAATAATGCCTCTAATATAGAACAAGGGCCGTCATTTCGCTCAAGCTGATGAGTTCATACGTATTTTGTTTTTTGTGGAAAATGTTTGTATTTTTGCATTTGTAGTGATAGGAAACAGCTGAGTGAAATATTGAATGGAAGGCAGTGAAAGAGGCACACCTGTCAGTGAGAGCATCTCTCTCTCTCTCTCTCTCTCTTTCTCTGTCACTTACGTTCACTCTCTCACTCTCTCTCCTTCACTCTATCTCTCTCGCACACTCTCTCTCTCCTTCACTATCTCTCTCTCTCTCTCGGGCTGAACCATATGACTCATGTCTTTATGATCATTCACGTCCATTTTCTATTTCCCTTTCAAAAGAGTAAGCCTTCTCTTGGCCGTTGAGCACGTGCGCATTTGCTCTTCTTCTTTTGCTTCACCAAGTGTTTTCTCTCTCAACAACTATCGTGAAATGATCAGGAACATGTTGAATCAGCAGCTACATTGAAACCTACATACAGTCGAACACATGTAGACCTCCGATGCCAGGCCCAGAGAGATGTCAACGGCTCGGCCCGGCCCGATGGGCCGGCAGGCCCACATTCAGTTTGCACGGGTCGGGTCGGGCCGAGCCGGGCCCACGGAATGTTGGGCCGTAGGCCCGTTTGGGTTATTCGAAAAATTGGAAAATGGTCAAATTTTATTGAATGTCATATACATATACTTAACTCATTTTTACAGCTCTTATCTCTTCACCATGGCCGATAATTGCCCAAAATTAGACGGTCTACTCGAAAAATTGATTTCGATGATTTGAAAATGGGATACCGCACCAGTTTGAAAATCGGGACGGGCCGGCCCAAAAATTTTTGGCCCGTTGACATCTCTGGCCAGGCCTGTTATCCGCATATCTACATACACACTATATCCAAATGTGATATATTTTGTCTTCTTTCTTTTTCGTTCGAATTCTGTTGGCATTTGAAATCTGCTTTGTAGCTTACTGTGTGCGCAATGATTGTGAGAAATTGTTGGCATTTTAACATTTATTATAGGCAGCATATGTTTGAAAGCAAATACATACAGGCAGACAACATCTGCAATATCAGTTGCGCCGAGGTACATTCATTCCAAAATAGAGATTGGCTACTCATTGTAGAACTGGTGACTGCCAATCTTGACGCCGAGGCGCAGATTCTTCGTCCACGACGGCTTGCAGAGCGATGGGTTAATGTAGTAGAGAGCGCCTCAAAGTGGAATGTAGATCATTTGGCATGAGAGGTAGATCATTTTGTTGAATTCAAAATAGAAAAGATTAGGAATATAGGATTGATGCGGCGTCTTTATGCGGATCATGAAGCTTCCAGTCTTCCAGAATCTTTTTGAACCGTCCTAAATGTTGCTTTTCTCGTCTACAAATCGAAATCAAAAGTGCGGCTGTTCGGGGCTCTTTTCTGCTCACACACCATTAGTCGGGTCTCCGATGGAGCCATCGAGGACGCCCTTGAGCCATTCGTCGATCGAGCGATAAGCGGAGTCTGATGGGCTGACGTTGGCCGGCTTCTTGTCGTTCCAGCAGGAGAACTGATTCGGATGCAGGCAGACGCCTGGAACGAGTTGTTCTTTTATTTGATTAAAAACAACGATCCTCAAAAAGGTCAAAATACTGAACATTAAGAAAAAATTATGTGAGATTTCGAAGTGCCGTCGCCCTTTGCACGATGTGCTTTTTATTAATTGGGATATTGATGAGCGATGCAGATAGATATAACATAACGAGATGCAAAATATAACAAGCGAGACCACAAAATAGAGCAAGCGAGAATACAAAACATAGCAGGTGAGAATACAAAATATAACAGGTGAGAATACAAAATATAACAGGTGAGAATACAAAATATAGCAAGCGACAATGAGACTCTCATAGTGAACGCGCGGCAATTTGAACTTTCATTACTAATTTTTTTGGTGAGCGTCCTCCTATTTTAAACTTCCATCAAGTCCATCAAAGAGCGAGAAATGCTTTTTTATGTACCTGAGAGAGTGCCGCCGCCAAAGAAGCCGCGATTGGCACGCGCCCTGTTCTTGACGACCCACGCAATGGCAATCTGCAAAACAAATACGACTAGAAAAAGTCTTTAATTCAAACTACCCATGTTTTCAAATTTTTGTGATATCTTGTTGAGCTCATAATTACATACGAACTCAATGCAGAGGTAGCCTGTTTGAATTTTACTATGCTTTGTTGACGTGTCTTTCTGAAATCCTTGATCAGGTAAAAAGGCTCGAATTCAAACATGAGTTTTGAGTCCACCTCTAACCTGTCCCTGACGAGGCTCGCCGCGCGCCTCGAGCCAGATCGTCTTCTTGAGCACCTCGTAATCACTGCTCGAGTATGACGTCATTGTCACTCTGCAAATGTAGGCATTTATATTGTCAAATTATATCGAGAAAAAACATAATATATTTTTTACCACATTTCGCGCAATTTAACATGTTGTACAAGATGGAGAGAATATATTGCTAACATTGTTCTTGTGTAACTTTCAACGCTGCCCGCGGGCCAGCAGTTAAATAATATTTTTTCATGTAAAAAAAAAAACAGAACGATTTCCTCATCACAGAGTGACATCAGGCGCAGGTTGGCTGGCGCAGTGAGCAATAGTGAGGATCTCTTTGTTCAGAGCATGAGCCATGAGTTTACGAGGGCGAGAGAGGCAGCGGAGGAGAATGAGAAAAGAATGCAACTATCATGAGTCACTGCGGGCGCATTGTTGAAAACGTGCATTTGAAAGAGCATTTGAAAGAGCGAGCGACAATGATAGAGGAGAGAGAGAGAGAAAGAGAGAGAAAGAGAGAAAGAGAGATGAAGAGAGAGAAAGAGAGAGAAAGCAGGAGAGATGAAGAGAGATGAAGAGAGAGAAAGAAGGAGAGATGAAGAGAGGGAAAGAGAGAGTAGCTAGCCCTGGCCGGCCTCTTTGCACCTTTGCTCCTGATTCAGTCTCAGACTCCATGCTCTCTCTAAATGCCGCGCTAGTTCTTGAGTCGATAACATCAAGTACTCCAATGTGTTTATAGACGTCCTTGCTGTCCCAAGAATAAATTTTCTGCATGTCTTGAACCCTTCATGACACTATTGTTGAACTTTCTGATCATAATCATATCATTGCTGGTAACTTTAACTGTTCTGAAATCAATTGGATTGCATATAACCCTCTCTCTGTGTCTGCTGCATTCTCTCTCCCTCCCTCTGCTGCCTCTCTTCTGTCTCTCTGCTATACACACTCTCTCACCCAACATGTTATCGAACAGACTCTGCACTTCTTGATATAATCTTGTCAAACGATGGCTCCTCCGTGTCCGCCTGCCAAGTTCTCCCCCCCCCCCCCTCCCTTCCCTGGTTCACTCTCCCGTCTTTTTTCTCACATGCTTCCCTCTCCAACTACTCCTACCTCTTTTGCTGTTAGAGATTTTAAGAATGCCAACTGGTCACTGATCAATTCTTTTCTCAGCTCGATTAATTGGACCGTTCTTTTAGGCTCTTCTGATGACATCGATTCTTTGTATTCCCTTTTTTCAGAGAAAATCCATTTTGTTATAGATACATTTGTCCCAAATCGAGATATCATCCGTTCCGACCCTCTGCTCCCTACTAATGTTCAACGACTTGCAAGGGCCTGTGATGGCTTCTGTCCTTCTCGATTATCCATTCGTGGCCATTCCGTCAAGCTTTCGCATCGTCCCCTTCGATCTCTGCGCTCTAGATGTTCTTGCTTATCCTTTCAGGTTGTTAGACACTGGAACTCTCTACCGCACCAAATTGTCTCAACCAACTCACTATCATTTTCCGAGCCTATTGTGCCAACACCTTAGCATAATTTCTTCGTTTTGTTTCGTTTTTGTTTTCTTATTTTTCCTTCTTTATTTACCCTCAATTGCTTGACCCGCACCGTTGAATACACAATTTCATGCATACTTGCCAATACTGTCTGCTTGTTAAATCGGTCAATGCGATAAACAAATTGGTATTGAAAAGCGGCGCGAACACTTTTGTCATGCAGTACTTGGTTTCGCTTAGCTCCAGCAATATACCGCAGATTATTAGTAGTTCGACTCATTTCATTTCAAATAATTAACGCCAAATTTCATCGTCGTTCGAAGACATTTTTCATGCATTCACAAACGATAATCACATTTGTATTTTAGTCTTATTTTACCCGCAATGAAGAGCTTCAACCAAAGCGCTCACCGTGATTCCGTCAAGCCGGTTCAGGTTTATGTTTTTTTTTTTATTTATTTATTTTTTGAAATGAACAAATCACGAGATCAAAACGTTGCCAATCTTTCCTATATGGATGCAAAATTCTAAAATAAAATGAGCTTAAAAAACAGGACGCGATTTTCAGGTCTTTGAGCTTCGTCCGGGGCAGTTGATCCTGAACGAAAGCAGCCTGAGAAGCGTGCTGCAGCATCCGATTCTCAAGGAACGCCCGGACTGCCCGGTGAGCTTTCTTCTTTCCTTTTGAATGGAAGAAGGAGTGCCTGAGAGAAATGCGTTAAAAAGATCTCCACATGCCTGCTCCAATAATCCGCGCATTTTATAGCTCGTTATCGTCGCGGTTGCGGGCGCGGCGCGGACCGGAAAAAGCTTCCTGCTCAATGTGCTCCTAGAGATCCTCTACGCAGCGCAAGCGGGAGACGAGGTTTGCTGCCGTTTTGAGAGCAAACTTTATGCATCATGTTCAGTTCCTATACTTCTGATTTTGGTATAAATGTGCTAAAAAAGTAGAATTGATTATATAGAAACGCAGTTGTTATACATGTTATTGGAGCTATATTTTTTCATTGCTAGCCAATTTTTCCATTTGAAATGCATTTGGCGGGAAAGTATATTTGTTTCATCTCTTTTTCTCTCTCTCTCTCTCTCTCTTGTAAAGGGCACTTCGTCACGCCCGTGGCACGCGGAGGGCGGGCGTCTGCGCGGCTTCCACTTTAGCCACTCGGCCGCCGCCGATACGAATGGCATCTGGTTCTGGGGCGAGCCCATTCTGCTGCGACAGCGCGGGCAGCTGCACGCAGTCATCTTGGTGAATGCATACTTCGCTCTTTTATATTACTCCTTATAACTGTTGTATATCAAAGGAGAGGACTATCCATCGGCACAGAATATAAAATTCACGTTTAACTTCGCTGCCCTAAAGTCTTGACTGACTAAAGAGTAAACATAGTGCAAGGAGCCTAGGAATGGCGGTAAATATATTTCCAGGCCGACACGCAAGGCCTCTTTCATGCGGCCGAGTCCGAGGAGAAGCTCTCGTTTGCTCTCTTTGCGCTCTCTACGCTCATCTCGTCCGTGCAAGTCTTCAATGTCATGCGAAATGTCGAGGTAAATCTCCAAGTACTATATTGTTTTTTCGCAACTTATTCCAGCACGGCAAGTGTGCCTAATTGATCCCGAAAGGTTCAATACTTGCTCTCTTTGTCTAGGGACCCAGCATGAGCTTCTATCGCTTGCTCGTCAAGTATGCCGGTGATGTTATGCGACTTTCTGGTGGCCAGCCAAATTCTGCTAATACGGACAGCCACGCATTTCAGGTCTAACGGGCACCTAAATCAAACTTATTCCGTTTGGATAGCGGTTGAAACCGGGGGTTGAAGAATGCAACAAGTCAAATATTTAGAGCATGATTATGTGCATCCGAGATTGGTCCTTCCACGACTACTACACAGGAATTGCGCCAGCCGACTTCCTTAGCAAGAACGGCAACGTTCGCAGACATTTTGTCATTTTATTTTGTAACCCCTAAAGCATATCGATACACAAAGGAAAGATGATAAACGGCTTTCCTGGGAACCTTCAAACGACGTAAATGGAAAGCGCATGTAATACATGCCGACGAAAACGTTGCATTTGTTTATGTATAGATATGTAAATTACAGGATCTCAAGGAAACTTCCGCGCTATTCATGTCTTCTAAATGTGCGCTGTTACCTACGCCCTTCCTGCACAACCCGTACGACTTCACAGGAGCGATCGAGGGTATTTAATTAAAGTGATATTTTAATTTTTGGCAGGAAAACTAATGTAAGCTTGACTTTGAGAGGTCAGAGAAGACTTTATCAAAACTGTCGACGAAGCCTTTGCTCTTCCATTGGTCTCCGGAGAATTCAGGCCAAAGGTCCTGAACGGAAGGAGAGCGAGTGCGCAAGAAATGATCGGATTTATTAAGGTATTCAAATTCAATTCCAATCAGTACGGAAATGTGTGTAATATGGCGTTATAACTCAATTCGTGAGGCCTATTGCAGATTCTTGCCTTTTTATATATTTGTGGAATTGCAACTTATGTTAATCTAAATTTTCATTTAGACGCTCGCCGACGGAATTCGCAAGCACAAAGAGCTGTTGCCTGACGATGTCGTCACGGCAAATAAGAAGATGGTTCAGGAGGAAGCGCTGAGATGCGGAGAAGAAGAGTATCGCAAGAACATGACAGAGGTAGGCCACAGGAAAGAGGAAAAATTGGAATTTTTGCCATTTGTATGCATCTTTGTAGCAGCAAACAATAGAGTCATTCAAAACTTTAAACAATCTACAAATCATTAAATAGCTGGTCCACAAAAAAAATTAGAGTGCTGTTGAAAACACACACACACTTTGAATTATCCGTTTTTTTAACGAATTTATTTGTAACGAAATTCTCCTTCTTTGAGCAATACACAGCTGTTTGAACATGTAACAGTGTACTTTTGTAGGCTATTGACGACGCTGAAAAGCCGCCTCTGACCAAGCCGGAACTATTGCAGCTTCACGAAGAGTGCAAGACGAAGGCAATCAACGCTTTCTGGGGGTAATCATACATTGATTTTTTGGGTAATAATAATCGATTGGTCAATCAATAATGTTTGAAAAAATAAATAAATATTTGCTAAATCTTGTGCTGCTCTTGATTAGATCTGCTCGTGCTGAGCAGATGCTGCGTGGCGAGAAGAGCGTCATGCACATCCTCAATAGCGTTTTATTGGTTCGTTCATACGTAGTATGTGCATTTTCGCATGGATCGCTTTTTAATGAATAGATACTACGTGTGAAAATCTAACATTTCCTTCTTTTACGAATATCACTCAATGTATTTACGAAATGAGCTCAACACTTCATGAACATGCATGATGGAAAGGAAGCTCGCTAACTATTTCATTTTAATTGCTCTCATATCAGACGCACTACGAGTCCTTTTCTCGTCTGAATGATTCGCGCGCGGAGGCGGCGCGTCTGGCGAGTGAAGCGTCGCGGCTGGCGACGCAACGCGACGCGGCCGAGCGCGCGGTCGCCGAACAGCAGACGCGCATCGATGAGCAGCACGAGAATATTCAAAAGCTTGAGGTCCTTGGGTTTCATCATATTCATATGTATCTTAACATTTATCTCCAATATGTTTTGTTTTTATGGAATAGTAATATATTTTTTAAATCGACTATTCGCCATCCATTTGGGTATATGAGATTGCTGATCTTTGATCACTGACCTCTCTCTGATCTCTAATCTCTGATCTTTGTCCAGGTTGACATCACGCGCCTCCAGGCAGAGAAGACGCGTAGCGAAGAGGAAAAGAGTGAGATGCGCGCTCGCTTCGAGGCCTCGCTCGCCGAGGAGAAGCGGAGTGCGGACGAGCGAGAGGTTGGCAAAGTGACAAAATAGACGTGAGTTTGGAAAAGTGCCAAGAATAGGAGTTGGGATGAGGCTTAAAAGGTGAAGTAAATAACATTTGATTGTGAAATAAAAATATAAACAAATAAATAATAAACAAGTAATTATTGAACTTTTTTGACATTAAACTCACCTTCTCAAGGCGATGCTGCGAGCGGAGATGGAGCGACAACGCGCAGCTGAACAGCAGATGCAAGAGCAGCTGAGGCGACAGCAGCAGTCACTACCCGCTTTTCTTCATTCTTCCCCTCTTAAATAATTTTTCTATTCAAAATACAATAACTAATCATGGAATGGTATTTGGGTACTGTATAAATCGCAGATCAAAGATTAAAGATCAAAGATCAAAGTTCAGATCGCTTCAAGACGACTTGAATCGCATGCGTATGGAGCATGAAAGTCAGAAAGCGCGCCTTGAAGAGGAGCAAGAAAGGCTGCGGCAGATGGAGCGCGACCTTCTGGAGGCGAGAAGAAAGCAGAACAACGCCGGCTCAGGACTCGGTGTCAACCTTAATATCACCGGGTCATTTTAAAGCTCCTTCAATTTCTCTCATATGTCTTGTGCTCCCTTTTTACAATATTTGCATTAAGTTTTACTGAATCCGCTTCAAATTCATATACATATGTACATATGTACACCGCTAATTCTTGTAAATGCATGGCAGAGTACATCGGCTAAGCGGGATGGCGATGTTTGCTATTTCGCACCTTTCCCTCTTTCATTCGCGAGGATGTCATGCCCTTTCGGTCTTGACACAGAGTTCAAAGTATGTAAGTGGTAGAGAAAAACACAGTAATCCTCCAATTAAAATGTCATTTTCTCACAATCAGGATGGAGGAATTGTTGTGAATTCGGACCACTTGTAATCGATGTTTCTACCTCTGCCTCATCAAATACGACGAAAAAACGAAGGCTTATTTATTCGCCGGAGACTTCCTTTAAACAATACATAAATTTTATTACACAAGCCTCCTGATTTAGGTCCTGGTCTTAACAATTAAGCAAAATATAACAGAATGGGGTGATTGATAGCTGCTTTATATAAATATAACATTTTTATTCGGCAGAATGAATGCAATAATATCATTAAATACAAATAAAACGATTAATATATGATTTTAAACATCATTATCTATTGGACTTAATCCCAGCATCTACTGTCGTTCCTCCTCATTTGTGTAATTGCATTGTCAATTTTGTCATGAATCGCTAACAACTCTTCTATCCAACGGTCAATTGCTTGCTTATCTATCGGTCCTGCATCAATGCGATGCATCTCTTCAAACCTACGCTTAAAAATGATGCGAATTTCTGGTAAGCGCTTGTCCAAATATGCAATGGCGGCATCTACATTTTGCTCCAACAAGTATACGCTGTCTAGACTTTGCATCGAGGAGCGCGGTTCCGTCAGATTGTAATAGGCCTCGATGCTGGACGCGGATGCCAGTTCGCGCTCACTGGATGTCGTACCGTTATATGGTGCCCATGGACGTTGGGGTGCAAAGTTGAGTGCCGTACGCAACTCTGTCAGGCCTATGCTCAGCACGCTTTCGCTAAGCAAAGTGGAGGCAAACATCCGTGCTATGCCGTGCTTCACTACGTTGCCTGTTAGACGTTCGTAGTCTCTAGAGCTCAGACAGGATGTGGATATCTTGGCCAACTCGTTCTTGACGACAAAGTGGGCAGAGGACGGAGTCGCATTGACTTTCAAGGAAAGTAGTAGGTCTATCGCAGCGTTTGTTGATGTTGAGATCGAAGTTGCGCTACTCGAGTGGGTGCCGCTGTGCTCTGAAAGTTATATGAGTTTATATACAGGCACTTTTTTTAAGCTAATGTTTATCAGTCCAACCATCCCCTGCATGTAAATTGGTCGCAAGGCAGAGACAGATGACGAGTGTAGCCAACATACTATATTCGCCTGTAATATGTAGCGTATTTTAATGCATAAGAGAGGTGAAAAGGTAAATGGCGCAGCGAGATAAATACAAAACACGTATGCAAATATTTATAATGATCACCTAAAATATGAAAATACATTATGTGTGGTTATTATGAAACATCCACCAGATTGAAATGAAGGAAGGGAGAGAGAAGAGAAGGACACTTGCTCGACCCCATTTATCTCTCACAACCCAATCCACTTCTAGACGAAAATGAAAGTCTCCTTCTGTCCCACTCTAAACACGCATAAGGATAGTGACGACGAAAGAGACTATTCCAAATAAGCGTTACATTCTTTTAAAATCTTATTATGATTGATTCATTTATTAATTATAAACATAGTAATCACTTATGGTAATGGTGTGATTAAAACTGAAAGAATTATTCTTTTTAACTATAGGGGTAATTGAAGTAAAGACAAAAAGATTACAGATTTTTTGAAAATCATGAGTTTCAATCATTTTCAAGATGAAAAGGAAGTAATAGCCAAATTCTTGTATTTGAAATGTTGCGCATACAATTATATTATCTTCTACACCTTTATTTGAGATATGTATGCATGTAACTTATAATTTTTGTTTGTGAAGCTAATCCGAAAGAATCGAAGTAATAACTTTTTTCTCGTTTCTTTTTATAGCAAATCCAATCTCGCAGCATCTCCTCTTCCATTATATAAGGCTGCCAAAAATGGTAGGAGGTCGTGAAGTGGAAAAGAAATGTGAGATGAATTTTAATTGTATCAAATATCCGTTTCATGTATCAAATGAACCTGTGATATACATGTATGCCTGTTGGGAGCATGCCAAACGTCATTCTCGCGCGGTCTTATTGAGCAAGTATAACCATCGCGGTCAGTGTAACGCAGCGAAGGCGCGGCAGAGATACATGCGAGTATACACTCTACATGCGTAGATTACCGAATCGCAAGTACATAGTCTCTGGATGGCGAGTGCTGAGTTTTGCAGAATTTCGTAAAATATAATATTTCGTGCCAAAACCGCCACTTCATGCAAACAACGCGATTACGATCTACTTTAAAATGCACTTTTTTAAAAGTGTTGTCAAATGAATGTTTATTTCAAGATATGCAAATATTTCTGCATGAGAAATTTTTATGCTATTTTGCTGCCGGTTCGCCATTCATACATTCCTTCTTCATTTCACCATGGCGGACGGTCGCCTCTCTTCGATGCGGCGTTTCCTTCCCTTTGTCTGCTTCTCTGGCTTCGCTTTCTCTTCTATTCTCTACGTCGTGGTCATGCCGACTGTCATTGCTTCGCAAGCAACGTGCTCCAATACATTCGACAAGCTATTTACCAACTGCTCCAGCCATGCCAATGACGACGGTTCTTTCAATTGCATCGTATATCCAGGAAAAAGGTTAATAATCTTTACATTTGAAACAAATCAGAAATCAAGAAAGTGATGCAAGTTCAGTGCATTTTCAAAGAACTTCGTCATATCAGAGATATGAGGATTGCTCATTAAAATAGTGATACTTTTCCGTGTGATCAGAGAAGTAGCAAAGTAATCTCTCGACTTAAGCAAGGCCATCCCGGCCACGGGTATCATATTCAAGAATTACCAATTCATTGTGCCTAAAGATCTCCAGGGCTGCCTTGCAACGAACGCTTTCAATAACGTTTGTTAAAAGTTTTCTCCCTCTTTTACTAGAATTCTTTTGCATTCCTTTCATTGAAGCGCGTTCAAATATTCTTTCTGTACCGCAAAACAAAGTTTAAAAGATATCAGAAAATTCAGCAAAATATTAACACATCGGATTCCTGCATGTCCTTTCCACCGTTTGAAGGAGGGAGATTTCGCCGAAAAATGATGTGAGATTTGAAACTGTCGCGGATGTTCGTAGTCTAATGCGCATATTTTCAAGCCGAAATATCAGTGAAGTAGCAAGCGAGAATGATATTGCATACAGTCTGGGCAGACGGTGGCAATTCGAATGCGCACAAATTATTTTGCATTGACCGTTGTCTTCAAGCCCGAATTCTTTAGGGAACACGCTGCTACTTTGGTTCGCTCGAGCTTCGCTACCCGAATGGAAGTGCAGTCGAAGAGTACTTCCGCATCAATGAGGTCAAAATATGCATAGCTATCGTGATTACTATTCGCAATAAATCGTAATAAAAATATTTTACTGCAACAACTTTTCGTTCTCTTGCAAAATATAACTTTTTTTAATACATTTATGCAGCTCACTTTTAAGTTGCAATTTTGTATGAAGCCTGCACATGAATCGCAAGTAAGCTTTGGCGTTTTAGAACATTGAGACAAGTCGGAAGTTTGCCGTGTTCGACACTAAGATGAAAGGTTTGATTCGCCCCATCTCTAACTGGGCACCCAACGAGCCATCGCTTCGTCGTGGCCTCCTCTATTATGACGACAAGGCACTCGTGCGCGTCGACAGCTGCCGAGGCGGTGACTCGTGAGAACGCACAAGACAAAGATTTTAATGAGAACTTGAAGTTTCTGAATTCTTTTAAGGACAACGTCGTCTGGGAAAGAAAGTCCTTCGACTTCTTCTTCATCCGAAGTCTCGACCAAGGCGATGCGCACAACATCCGGTGTGTTTTTACAACATCTACAATCAAATCACGCCTTAATTCCTGCTAATGAAGTAAGAAATGGGTCCATTGCAGTATCCGCCCCAACCGAATCAGCGACAGAGTTAATATTTTTATCACACTCTAATTTGAAAAGAAATGTTTTTTTCTTGCAGTTCTTCGACGATGACGAGTAATTTGACCGATTGGACTAATCTGGTTAGAGATATATCTGATTCAATCAGACTGACTGTTCGAGAATCCATGTTTTGCTAAGCAAGTCCTTTAATCTATGTGTATCCGATATTGCCCAATTTACGGGAGTATGTAGGTACATACATATTGCAATTAGTTACGACTTCGTATGCATTAAAGGAACCGAACACGGAATAATATTACAGTAACCAAAATGCCACGATTCAAATCTGCGGCAAAAAATTTGGCCGTTGTTTTCTATTTTCCGGCACCCATAATTTTAGATGCACTCCGTGCACCACGACATTTTGACCACACTAAAATCAGAGTGAAGTTTTATTTCGCCGCTTGTCATCGTGTAATGTTTATTGTTTTACGTTGTTTTTGGTTTTAGTTTTGATTATTATCATGGATATTTAGTTTTGTCTCTTCAGTAACCTCTTATCCAGCTACTTCGCCATAGCGCACTGCGCGCAGGCTGAAGATCCATCGTCAGGAGCAGCGATGGAATGGCAAGGGCTAAAAGAAGGCGCATCTCGGCACGCACTGGAAGGCCAACCAATTCGGAGGCGCGTCTCACGCCAAGAGAATCGTCCTCGAGACGGTGTGCGTGCTTTCAGGCCTTCTTTTTTCTTTTTAACCGTTTTTTTGCTTTTGAAAATTACCTTTTATTGCCTTTTTTGCACTTTTACCGATGATATTAATATTAGATTGGAATTCTTGCATAATTCAGTCGGTTTTGGGGTGTTTTATAAAGAATTATAACAATGTCAACAAAAATCAAAGGAAATATCGTGTATTATTTTTCCTTTTCTTCAGCGGAGTCGAGGCTAAGCAGCCCAACTCTGCCATCCGCAAGTTCGTGCGTGTCCTGCTGATCAAGAACGGCAAGAAGATCACCGCCTTCGAGCCGAACGACGGCTGCCTCAACTTCATCGAGGTGAGGATAAATGATGTAATATACTTGTTGAATGGGCTCACCTTTTTTGTCCTTGTTTATCGTGGAAGGAGGCAACCCACTTATTCTGTTTTCCCGTTTCCTGCGTTATTTGTGTTCTGCGGGTTGTGAAGATGGCTCTTATTTACATTTGAAGAGTCACGTTTTGTTTTTAAAACAGGAAAAACTGTTATTGTCTTGATCACTTTTTTCACTATTTTAACTTAACTTTATTTAAACCGCCAAATCATTTAGCTTGAATACGTGTAAAGGGTCTTGCTGATAAGCCATATGTGATGATTTTCCTTGCTTGTGAAGAATTATAGTGAAGAACCGGTTACAGTAGTCGGTGCGGTAACAAGTGATTATGTCGGGCTATACAGTATCTATCGGTTTGCGCGACACTGCAAAATACTATTTTCTTCGCTGTCTTTTATTTAATCATGGGAAGCTTTTTGTTTTCGCTTAATATTTTCTTTTCAACAACCTTTTTTTTAAGGAGAACGACGAGGTGCTCGTGGCCGGATTCGGTCGCAAGGGCCACGCCGTCGGAGACATTCCCGGTGTCCGTTTCAAGATCGTCATGGTCGCCAACACGTCCCTCATCGCTATCTTCAAGGGCAAGAATTAGAGACCTCGTTCGTAGATCTCCGGACTGCCCTCATGTCTCAATTTCGCACAGTCTTTGTTATACCATTGTTATTTGAGGTGACATTTATAAATTTTGTTGCATCTGTCTAGTTCCTTGAGTATTCCTTGAGATGTTGGTGAAAATAAGGCGAAATTGGTTGATGGTACCTTGGTTCAGGCTTTGTGGGGGGGGGGAAGAGGTCCGAGGATGGATGTTCGAGGATTTCAAGCAGTTGCTGATTTGTTGAATATTTCTCTGGGATCTGTAACTCTTCATTCGTAATATCTCAGCATGGCCCTCTTCTACAGTGCGGAGACACCGGCTCGGCATATTGATCGGCATATAGAGTAACAGAACGAAAAAGGAGCAAGGAATGGGAGGGTCGTAGGAAATGAAGAGACCAGGCAGGACAGGAAAGCAGGGACGAAAAGATGGAGCAGATTTTATGTTAGACTGACTGATATATATTTATTAGTGAAGTGGTCACGATCCGCAAAACTCTTCTCTCTCTCCATTCTCGCTCTATCTCTCTCTTTCCATTCTCTTGCCGTCGCTCTCTATTTCTCTCTCTCTCTCTCTCTCTCTCTCTCTCTCTCTCTCTATTTTCTGTAAACATTCCATATAAGCGCTTGGAACACACATACGAATTCTAAATCACAAAATGTTTGTGTGATCACGTAGCCATCCTGCATGTCCTTCCAATGCATCCTACGAACTATTCGCACCAAATTCGCACTCAAGTTCAAAGACCAAATGTGCAAGAGTGCGCTGGGTGCACAGCACTCGGGCCAAATTTTTTACAGTAATCCGTCTAAAGAAAATGAGATTATCTCGGCTTAGACTTAATCAAATTCAATTCTTGTTTCACTCATCGATCTTTATAGTCTGAACGGACAGACTGATTTAAAAACATAAGACATTATATATTCCGTGTACGGCTCCTTTAATCTCGAACAGTAGAAAAAGGGCTAATCTTTGACATTCTTTTTTGAAATTGTGTTTTTTTTTATTCACGGCCAGTTAAATCGTCGTACGATTACAGTCATAAACTTTTTTTTTTAATCTTAACACGCCTTCAGGGATTCTGGATCGTTGGGTCCACCTTCATATTCTTTGCGCTTTCTGTGTTCGTCTTTCTGGTCTGCGCGATTATCAAAACCAGCAGACGCCCATTGTAGTAAACTGAGTTTTCAGATACTATGTAGTGACATATACATAAATACAAGCATTTTTCCGCATATGGAATATAAAAAAAAACAATATAATAGAGACATTATTTTATGCAAATAAGGCTTCAAAAATAAAAATGAAAATGTGGTTAGATCTCGAGAATGGCAACAACAAAGAATGAAATCCCGGAGACAAAAATGCCTTCTCGCATAATAGGTAATACAAATAGAAGAAATAAGTAGAAAATCATGAAATGTTAAAGATGAGAGAGAGAGAAAAGAAGAGACGGAGTGAGGGCGAGATGGAAGAAAGAGTGAAAGAATGAGAGATATTGAGAGTGAAATTGCGAGGGGAGAGAGAAGGAGCTAGAGAAGGAAAGAAAAGAAAAGAAAGAAAGATAGAGAAAGGGCGAGAGAGAGAAAGAAAGATACAGTGCTGTAGAAAGATGCAGAGAGTCAAGCAAAACAATTTTCCTTACATTTCGAGAGGATGCTCTATTTTGTGACTCGGTTGCAACTGAAAACACTTACATACTATGTTGTTGTATGAATCGTAAAGTTCCTTGCGGATAAATAATTATATGCTCAAATCGCAACAAACAATATCTGCTATGCAAAAATTAAATCATGTAAGCTTACAATTAGTCAACCCATTTTTTTATGAACTATAACTTCACCAAGCAAACATATTCTCGTTCTCTCTCCCTGTACATCTTTCTCTCTGTCTCCTTTTTTTGTTTCTCGATGGCAAAAAAATGGAGCAGGAAGCTGCTGGGCAAAAGTGATGACTGTATTCTCTCTTTCTCTCTCTATCTCTTTCCACATGATTGTGTATTCACTCGTTTTATATTTGTGCCTTACTAATTAATAAACATTAGAATATATCTACTAGTTTCAAATATGCACTAACGTATATACATACATACATACATGTGTGATATTGATATTTAAAAAAAATATTTGCTTGAATATAAGAAATATATAAGAAAATGTCAAACTTTACGCGAACATGCTTGAGTGCGAGAAGAGGTCTTAAATATTTGTCAAGCTGGTATTGTCAACATAGGTAATTACATAAATAATTACTGATAACACAGAAAAATTACAATTAGACAGCTTTGCGATTGAAAGGTTGAAAGTGATCATTGTAATTAGCGGGATGTATTAGGGTAATTTAAAATGGATTTTAAACATTAATGCCTAAACATTATTGTCTTTGTGTGCTCTCTTTACTTCTTGAATTCATTGTTGTAATCGCGTTCATTGTTGTAATCCCCCCATCATTTTTGAAACTAGTACGGCACATGTCTAAAACGAGTGAATGCACAATCATGTGGAAAGAGATAGAGAGAGAAAGAGAGAGAGAGTAGAGTCATCACTTTGCCCAGAAGCTTCCAGCTCTATTTTTCGCCACTCTATAGACAAAAAAGGAAACGGAGAGAAAGATATAGAGGGAGGGAGAACGAGAGTGTGTGTGTGTTTCAGGAAGTTATGGTTGATAAAAATGGCATGACTAAACACATATGATTTAACAGTGTTTTATTTGAAAAATAACGGAATGGAAGATTATTTCTTGTATGGTTCCCTATGGAAGATGTGTGCAGTATTTTTTTATCGTTATTTCTTTGCCCAACTTCGTTGTAAACATGAACAAGCTGGCAATCGCTGCCCTTCTCTCAATCGTCTGTGCCGTGTCTGCTCTCGAGTGCTACGTGGGCCAGCACTTTGAAGGGGACAATTGGAAGAACAAGACAGACCAACAAGCAGTTGAGACTAAAGCATGCCAGATGCACGAAAACGCATGCGCAAAGGTATTCGGCAATCATGTCATCTTGAAAATTACCACACAAACATATGTATTATTGTATATTTGTATGTATGGAACAATTTAATTAAGATTCATATGCAAGCGCAATATTTCTCTTTCATATTAAAGCAATATTTATGGCGGAGCTTGTAAGTTTTCAGGTGCTGTGGACCATCGATTTCGAGACAAATGGCACGAAGCTCATCAGCACTTTCTCTGACTACCAATGCGCTTCCTCAGCGGATTCGAATGTATTAATGTAGTTCCTAAAAGAGCTTTCGTTCTGCGACTGAAATCATCTAAATTACGCTGGAAATCACAATAATATTTTCTCAACTCTTTCAGGTGTATTTCGGCTCAACGGAATTAATTCTGATCGAAAATTCCAAAGAGTCCATGACAAATTCAAGCAGAATCGATTTCACTCTGAACTTCTGCACGGTTTCACTGTGCAACCGCGCGGATGAAAAGGAATCGTCAGGACCATGCGATGGTACAAATCTTGGCCTCTTAATTAAACTCATCATTTCACTGACTCTCTCATCTGTCTGGCGATTTTGCTAGCTCTCTCACTCATTCATAAGCAATGAACGGCCGAGGGAAAAGTAAATAGAAGCGATTTACTTACTTGTGAAGTCTGGTAAAGAATAGGGATCCCGCCAGGCCGCTCATCTTCTACGTAGTGCTGTGTGAACTAGGGTGCATTGGAAATTTGTGCTGTCTCCTCCTTGCTACCCATTTTTCGGTTGACACTGTGCATCACCTGACTCCTAATTAAATCGAATCCATTGTTTCTTTGACATAGGCTATCTTCTTCGACGTACTGGCACTCTTAAGCTTCTCACTCTAGAACTAGTACATATGCAGTCACCATACTAATCCCGGCGCGATGTTCCTGACCATGAGAGTACGGTTTTGAAGTGTCCTTGACTTGAGAATATAAGCTTAACGCAATAAATTTGATGCGATGTGCCCTGTGATACTAGAATTACGGGAAACAACTAATCAGCAAAAAAAAAACATTCAAAAAAAATATTTCATCTTCGCCGACAAGGCTCAACATGAAAAGAATTTCAATGATTCCATTGTTGTCAAACGTGTTCGATGAAATGAGATCATTGAATAACAAAAAAATTTAGGCAACTGGATATGTTCACTATGAAGACAGGAAAAAGAGCGTGAAAGAAAGAGCGAAGAGCGACAGAGAGAGAGAGACAGAGACTAAGAACGAGAGAGAGAGAGAAGTAATTCTGTGGTGTCCGAATAAAGGCTGATTTATACAAATCATACTTTAGTAGGTCTTTTAGTTCAAATCATAAATACTACACAAGAACGCAGAGAATATTTGCATAGTATCTTTTTGCATACGTTGCTTGTTGCTGTTTGAGCAGATAATAATTTATTCGAAAGGAGCTTTACGATTCACACAACAACATTGCTCTACATACATACATACAAAATGCCACCTAAGAAGCGCACTGCTCCTTCTACCCTTTCGTCTTCGTCTTCCCCTACCCTTCCCCCCGACATCGCCAGTCTCGTCACGAATGCCATCAACTTCGCCACCGGCAACGCCCCAAGTGGAATCAACAAGGAGGTATGGTCTGGATTTTCAAGTCTTCTCTTGCTCATGGCTAGGACGCTAGAGCATGTTGCGGCCAGCACTGCTTTCCCTCCTCTCCCCGGCTCCATCACCCCCACGGCGCTCTCCTCGTCCTCTTTCGCTCGCTCTGTTTTCCCTTCCTCCCACCCTCCGTCCTCTGCGCCTGGACCGGCTGCTGGCGAGTCGGTTGTGTAACAGCATCTCAGGGAGCGATCGATTGTTATCGCTAACCTCCCTGAGGGGGCTGCCGACCTCTCGCAGCAAGACCGGCAGGGTCTGGATGAGAGAAATGTCGCCGAGCTCTTGGCTGTCGTTGGTGTCGAGTGTCGCGCCCAGACGGTCTTCCGGATGGGCCTGCCCAGTGACAGGCCGCGGCTTCTCAAGGTTCAGCTGCCAACGCGTGGCCATCAGCTGCAGGCACTCAAGGGTGCTTCTGCACTTAGAGCTGATGCCCGCTGGCAAGGCACCTCCGGAAGAGCATGACGGCAGAGGAACGGGACCGCTGATCTCCGCAGGACGGAACCGGCCTCCGGCTGGGTCATGTACAAGGATGAGTTGTGGAAGAAGGACGAGATTAAGGGGCGAGTGCGCATCAGTCTGCCACCACCTCTCCCCTCTCTCCAGACTCCCACTCGCGTGCAGACCCAGTCCAACACTGCCATGCAGAACATGCCTCTGGCTGCTGCTGGATCCTCTGTACAGGGAAACTAGGCGCTCAAGGCTCCTCCCACATCTCTGTCCATCTTCTCAATTCTAGAAGTTTAGTTAATAAGTTAGCAGAATTACATGTTTATCTCAGCATCTTTAGACCTGATATTCTTCTCATTACCGAATCCTGGCTATCCGATAAGATTCCCGACTCTGAAGTTCTTTCTGATCTTCCATATACTTTATTTAGATCTGATCGTAGAGCAAAGCGTGGTGGAGGTATTGCAGTTTTTATTTCATCTAATCTTGATGCCACACGAGTTGCTGCCCCGTTGAAGTCCAACTGTGATTTCATCTTTGCTCGATGCCTCGCTCACTCGAATTGTGCTGACCTATCGCCCTCCAAACACCTCTGCTGCCCAGAATGCTAACCTATTTGATGCAATCCACACCTTGTTAGCAGTTCCACACGCTGTTGTCTTGGCCGGTGACCTTAACCTGCCAGTCGATTGGCATAGTTACGTCCCGTCTAACACACAGGCTAAGAGACTAGTCGATTTGGTAAATGATTTGCACTTGCATCAACATGTAACTGACCCGACCCACGGAAGTAATATTCTTGATCTTGTAATATCTTCTGCTGACACTGTTGCTTCCTGTTGTGTTTGCCCTCCCTTTTCAACTTCCGACCATTCATCTGTTTCTTTTTATATATCACTCTCTGCCACTCCAAATTTATCCGAGCCTTTTTACGATTTCGCGAAAACAGACTTCAAAACTGTGAATCATGTATTGGCTAGCGTAGATTGGGTGGAATGTTTTCGCAACTTTTTGTCCATTGATGAACTTTACTGTTGCTTCCTAGATATCTTCCGTAGTGCTCTTTATGCACCCAATCCTATTAGTCATCGTCGTCTTTCTTATGACAAATACCCTCAGCATATTCGTTCTCTTCTCGCCCATAAGGCCGCCTTATTTCCAAAGCTTAATTGTATTTCTGTTCGTAACGAATATACGCGTGTAAACATTAAACTTAGGAAGGCCATCGTAAAGTACAATCGTAATGTCGAATCTCGTTTAATTAAATCCTCGAAGCGACTATATTCCTATGTTGGTAATCGTCTCAAATCAAAACCATCTATTGGTGCCCTTATAGACTCTGACGGCGTGCAATGTATAGGCGATGAATCCAAAGCAAATGCCCTAGCTCGT
Organism: Allodiplogaster sudhausi; assembly: GCA_945643635.1. Lineage (NCBI taxonomy): Eukaryota > Metazoa > Nematoda > Chromadorea > Rhabditida > Diplogasteridae > Allodiplogaster > Allodiplogaster sudhausi. Next base: position 1,756,884 of record CALZFC010000046.1, read on the forward strand.
TATTTTGCATCAGTTTTTGTCCAAGATGATTCTAAGCTTCCTGATCTGTGCATCTCAACCCATATCAAGCACTGTCTAACTGATATTATTATTATGCCCCAATTAGTTCACAAGGAGTTATCTAAATTAAAGTCGACATTCACTCTTTCTTCTGAGAATATACCCCAATTAGCGTACAAGAAGTGTAGTAAGTCTCTTGCTGAACCATTGAGCTTTGTTTTTAATCTCTCTCTTTCATCTGGCACCCTTCCATCCTTATGGAAACAAGGCATTGTTATTCCCATCAACAAGATCCCTTCCCCCTCTTCCCCTTCCCACTACCGCCCAATCACCCTCTCCCCGGCCCCTGCTAAAGTACTCGAGCGCTGCATTCGCCCCAAGCTCTTATGGTGGTGCAATTTACACAACATAATACCAGAAAATCAACACGGGTTTAGATCTAAGCGATCGGTCGAAACGAACTTGCTAGAGTGTACAGAGACTTGGATTAAGGCACTAGACGCCAATACATGTGTAGATGTTCTCTATTTTGATCTCGCAAAGGCCTTTGATACAGTAACTCATGAAAAATTATTTCACAAATTAAAAGGTCTCGGGTTTGGCGGAAATCTCCTGCGGTGGATAATCTCCTTCGTTTCAGGTCGGACGTTTAGGGTTCGCGTTCGGAACTCCTTTTCAGATGTCTTTCTAGCTTCTAGCGGGGTGCCTCAAGGGGCTGTTCTCTCTCCTCTTTTGTTTAACATTTTTATGTCCGATCTCCCCGCAACTTTTGCCTCTCTCTCTCACGTTAAATGCTCTGTTTTAGCAGATGATGTGAAAATACACACTTCATTTGACCCAAAAACCTCCCTCACCCCTCACCAACAACTTTCGGAAGCTGCTCATCTGTTTGTCTCCTACTGCCAAAAATGGCAGCTCACCATCGCACACAAAAAAAGTGCTCGGTGCTCCACCTAGGTAAAAAGAATCCCCGGTTCACTTACCATGTCTCCGCTTCTTTTCCTTTCTCTGTCTCCGATTCATATGTGCGCGATCTTGGCGTGCTAATTGATCCTGCTCTTTCATTCTCACATCACATTGAGAGCATATGTCGCAGAGCTACTAGCAAGGTATTCTCACTCTTTAGGATATTCTCTTCGACTTTTCCTGATCTTTATATTTTCTGTTATAAATCATACGTATTGCCTATTTTGGAATTTGCATCTATCGTTTGGTCTCCTTCTCGTATATGCCAAATCAGGAAAGTAGAGAATGTGCAGCACATTTTTACTCGACTTCTTTATGTCCGGTGTGCCAAGTATTTTGTTCCTTTTAGAGAGATTCCTTAATACTCTGATCGTCTAGGTAAATATAATCTGCACTCCTTATTGATACGTAGAATCTGTTCTGACTTATGTTACTGTTTTAAAATTCTTAAAGGCCAAATAGATTTGCCAGTTAGTAGGTTTTTCGTTTTTAAGCAGTGCAATGGCCGTCTCTCTACATTCAATTTTCATGTCAGGCGAACTCATTTAAGCTTAGCTGAGAACTCATTTTCTGTCAGAGTGGCAAGATTGTTCATGAAGCTCCCTAGTATTGCAACCGCCACTTCTAAAATTGACGCGTTTAGGAATATTGCATTAACTCTTCCACTATTACAACTAAGCAATATCAATGTCTCTAGTTTATAATTCTGTTTTATTTGTGAAACCTTCCCCTTTTCCACTCTGCCCTCCCTTCAACACTTCGGTTGTGGTGTCTGTGAGTGCATTTCAACTGTGCACCACCCAACCATGCGGGACCTCGTCCACCCCGCCAACCATGCGGGACCTCGTCCACCCCGCCAAGATGCCATAGCTGTTGTGATTGATGCCCAAAACCCTCCCCAACCATTTAAGTATATCATTTTAATATTATTTCTAATGCACATTGGTGTCATTGAGTCTACACAACAATTTCTACAAGTAATATTTTCTCTTTCTTCCACTTTCCTAAAATTATGTCATGGTTATTCTGTCTATAATTATTTTATTTTATTTTTTCTATTTTATGGTCTTGCTGCGCGAAAGGTTCTCCAAGTGTTATCACATCATATTAATTTTGATGTAATAAATAAATAAATAAATAAAAATGTTTTACAGATCGCGTGGCATTAACTTGAAATCGAGTCACAAAATTGAGCATCCTCCTGAAATGTAAGGAAAATTATTTTGCTTTCACTCTCTGTATCTTTCTACTACACTATATCTTTCTTTCTCTCTCTCTCTCCTTCTCTCGCTCCTTCTCTATCTTTCTTTCATTGTTTTTCTCTCCCTCTTTCTCTTTCTCTAGCTCCTTCTCTTTCTACCTTTCTTTCTTTATCCCTCGTAATTTCCATCACAATATTTCTCTTTCAGTTTTTCTTTCTTGCATCTCGCCCTCACTCTCTCGCTTTCTCTCTCTCTCTTCTCCTCTCTCTCTCTCTCTCTCTCTCTCTCTCTCTTCTCCTCTCTCTCTCCGTCTTTAAAATTCCTTTCTTTTTCACTGACCGCCACCACCGCCGCCTCTTCTCATCCCGGCCAACTGCTGCTCCAGTTGACGGCGATGCTCAGCAGCTTGCGCCAGCATTGATTGCTAAAGAAAAAGTAGTTCAGGGTTAGCTAGAAATAATCAAAGCGTGTCAATTATAACAATAGTCTACCCTGGAAAATAATTAAAGAGTGAATCAAGAGAGCATCACAAAAACAAGCAATGACGCTGGTTCCATAAACATATGAATTTTAAGTTGAGACAAGGGTTTTTCTCATTTCGTCTGTCTCTTCTCGTTAAAAATTGAGGAGATATACAAAAAGAAGACATACATATTTCTCTCTTCCCGACACTTTCTGTGTTTAGTAGGAATCTACGTGCGTGTTACCTGATGTTCGAGGATGGCCAGCTGCTCGCGCTGCAGCTTCGCGAGCGCATTCTTCTCCGCGTCGGCGGCCGCGCTTCGTTCGGCAGACTCGGCTTGCTGTCGCGCCATCTGCTGCTCCAGACGCGCCATGTTCGCCTCAGTTTCGGACTTTGCGGCAGCCAGCTCGGATAGGTCCTTTGAGAGGAGAATGTTCTTCTCTTTTTTTCATGACCAACTAATTTTTTTTAAGACTTTATGCCTTTTTATTCAAAAACAATATTAAAATATGCATTTTTATTTTCAACGAAAAGCTTATATTTTAAATGAATATATGAAAAGTAAAACAAATTAAAATATGCACCCTCTGATGAATTGCCCTCATCTCCTCGCTCGCGCCCTTCATCTCCTCCTCGAGCCGGCTCATCTGCTCCTCGAGTGCCTCTGCTCGCGCCCTCTGCGCCTCCATCTCAACCCGGCACTTCTCGGCTGCTGCCGCCATCTCGACGATGCGCGCATCATGCTCGGCCTGTCGCCGTCGCGATTCGGCGGCACGTGCGAGGGCGTCGTTGAGCGCCACGAATGTCTCCCGACGCGACTGAATTGGGGGTACGGTACGTGAACGAAATAGTATTGTAGATTAACATGTTCTATTGGGTACTTACACCCAAATTTGGTGTTTGTTACACTTTACGATAGCATAATATGTGATGTAGTCAACCATATAATTATACTGATCAATTTCTTCATTTATTTGTTCAAAAGATAAGAGATACATACATACAACAAGAAGGCTAACCTCAATGGCGCTAGTTAAATTTGCTTCGGCCTCGTCACCGAAGATAACTGCTGCATGGACACTGAAAAAGATTGCTGAGAAATATAGCCAACAAATTCTATATATCGATTTTAACATACGAATCTTTGGCATTTGCACAGCTTCTTTGGTGCAGTTCGCTGAAGCCGTCGGGTGAGAGACCGTCTGATGCCGCATCGAGGGCCTTCAACAGATGCACAACGTATTTTTTTTTAAATTAAATTCTCATTAGCAGATGGAAAATTACTGAAATGTTGAAATTATAACTGCATATGGGAAAAAAGGAAACATAACGCCCCATATGGTACATTGTTACCTAGTTGATACATAGTATCTCGTACAATAAAAAAAAAGATTTCATATATAAAAGTACCTTTCGCATTTCTTGCTCGTAGAACCGCAACGCGTCACGAGACGCGACGCGTGCGGCCACCTTCTTGTTCGCGGTGACGACGTCTTGAGCTAGCAGCGCACCATGCTCATTCTGCTGGACCGCTGCGCAAAGTGCCTGAGATTTTTTTCTTGTTTTCTTTTTTTTCTCCAAATAACTAAGTAAAATATATTTTATAATAAAATTTTTTTACTTAGCTATTTGAAGAAAAAAAATGAAGCAATCATTTACAACAACAAGAATGATATTCTCGATAACAATAATAATATACGCTTCTCTTTGACCTTGATATACGCGACAATGTCGTCCGCCTTGCACGGCAGACCGTTGATCTTCTTGAAGATGCTCGATCGATCTTTGCCTTTCCGCTCGGCTCCTTCTCCTTCGACAACTTCGCTGAAGCAGCTAAAGAAGACAACTTGAGCAGCATCTCCGACGACCTCCAGGAAGTATTCGTCAATCTCTGAAATGGAATGATAATTTTCTGTCTTTTTTCTCAACGACGACACCACACTTTAAAAATATATATCTATTAGCTTTTCTGTTTCTCTTTGAAAAACATTTTGATTACTTCACAACAAATTAAAAAAATATATATGTATGCACATGCAAAACTAGAGAATTCCACACCTTCAACAGGCGTTCCATTCTCAATCGCCGTCTCGCCATCTTTCGTTCGATTGTAGCGTGCGCCTTCCGAGATGGCAATGCCCGGATGAGGAAGGAGAATTGCATTGGCGGAAGCGTAGAACTTGGAAATGTTTCGAACGATCTGTAAGGCGCAAACAAAATCGGAAGTCAGGAAAATAAAAAGATAAAGTTATTTCTAGAATAACATTTGTCATGCTCGAACCTCTCCTTGCTGCTCGATAAAGTCGTCATTCTCTTGCATTCCATACGGGAAGGACACGGGCGACGGCCAGTCGCGTACGCAGAAATACAAAGACTAAATGTATAAATAAAAAAGTATTATCGCCTGTTGATATCACTTTCCCCAAAATCGATCATCGCATAACCTGAAAGACAGCTTCTACGTGTTCTTCGCTGTCGAGCGTCGCAGAAAGTTCGCTTGCATACTTTAGAATCATTTCGTAGTACTTGCAGAGATTTGACTGAAAAATGGCTATAAAATCGCACTGACACACACAAGGGTCTCTTTAACAAGGTGGTGATAAGAGTGTGTGCCCCATGGGTTAACAGATAGTATTACGAATAGAGAGCGCTCTAAGTAGAGTTCAATCCATATGGAGGTGGATGTTCGGATAGCCGGTACTTTATGTACATATGTATGTATATCTGTTAGTAGTAACGGATATTTTTTTAGTGTTCACCTCTGCTCGATGCATAATGTTGATGAGTTGGACAGAGGAGATGAGTGTTGAGAGGGCGAAGAGAGTGTACGTCAAGTTCTCATCTTCCTTCGACTCCATCGGGTCAAAGAGGCCTTGGATGTCGACCTGAGAATGCCGTGAAAAGTGTGCTGCGTTATAAGAGTGGCTCGCTCCCTTATTTTCTGTCTATTTAAACGCTGCTCCGCAATCCAGAAAAAAGCAACTACTCCTTGAAGTAATCAACGGTATTTAGTTCAGCAAATGCAAAAGAAAATGCGAAAGATTGCGGAAAAAAGTAAGGATATGAAGAGAGAAAGAGAGAGAGAGAACGCTAGGGAGGAGATAATGAGAGTGAGAGTGAGAGAGACAGGAGAGAGAGAGAGAGAGCAAGAGAGAGAGTATAATGACCAGCACGAATGCAGTGGCTCCCTGTAGAGTGGGCACGATGATCGGCTCTCCCCACATCCACATGCCGCGCGTGTCCGTGCGGCAGCTGTGCACAAAGTGGAAGCCGCGGAAGCGCGTGCCGGCCGCGCGCCAGTCCGCATCCGTTCTGCCCTTGACACCAAACACATAATCAGAATCTGTGGATGTTGTCTACTCACTTTGGGTCTGATTCATGACTGTTTGGCAGCAGAAAAAAAGAAGAAAAAAAAAAAGATAAATCAATTAGTCAAAAGTAGAGCTCCATCGTCTTCCATACGAATCGAAAAATTGCTAAAGAAACACGGCTACATCTAGCCGTGCTTGAGTCGCGTAGAGAATCTCGAGGAAGAGATTGCAGATGAAGCTCTTTCCGGTGCGCGCTGCGCCGCCAATCGCGACGAGTGCCACCTGCAAAAATATGGTTGGTAAAACAAATACAGATTTCTTTAATTGTAAATAATAACCATAAAATTGCGCCACTTCAAATTTTCAAGTTGCAACACAACAAAATTTTGCATTAGAGTCATCCATAGTTACCGCGCGAACAGAAATATGGTGGGTGACACATAGACGGTTTTTTTAAAATAATTGTTTCCAAAATGAGCTACTTTATAAATTTAAATTTAAATTTTAATAAATTAGTCATATTTTTAGAGGAGTCATCAACATTTACCGGACAGTCGGGAAGCAGCCGAAGGAGTGGATGCTCGAGAACTTGCTGAAGAGCCGCTTCGTCGAGTACGAGACCGCCATGACGGCGCTTTATCACCTAGACACTCTCTACTACATCGACGACTATCACCTTAAAAGTTCACGAAGCTCAACTGTACTCCATGTAAATTTCGAAGTCGCTTCCTTCTAAATCACATATCGACCTAGTATTGTCAGGCAAAAATGAGCGAATTCAAGAATGCCTTTTTGGCTCTTTTAAATAGTATTCTGCTCATACGTGCTGACATGTTAATAAATCAAGAAATAAAGCAATAAATTGTTTTGGTTATATGCATGAATAATATTAATAATATTGTTGCGAACACTTATTTGCTGGAGACTGTAAAAGTGACTCACTTGAACAGGGCGCACATTGTCGCGACGTGCGTACTGATCGAATTGCATGATTCAAGGAAGCCTTGATGAAGAGAAATTAGTAAATGAGATTATGTTACTTTTGTTTTCAAGAAATCTAACACATACATAACAAATACTTATTACACATAAATAACAAAGTCGTTTTTGGACTCATATAAAGCTATTTTACCTTTGCAAAAAAAATAGATTTATATCTAATAAAAATTTGAAAGGAATAAGAAGAGAGCAATGCGATATGGAAGGAGAAAAAAGATGAAGAATTGCATATCAAAGGTAACACAGTCTACAAACGTTTTGATGCTCCTCTAAAATCACCACCAACTATGCTCGACCAACATATGATGAGTCATATCTCTAATACTTTCTGTCTCTCTCTCTCTCTCTCTAATCTTTCTCTCTCTCTCTCTCCCTCTTTCTGTCTCTCTCCATCTTCCTCTCTCTATTTCTATAATGCTCTCTCTTTCTCTAAATCTCCTTTTTTGAAAGGGGATGAGTGTGCCCTTTCATAGCTGTTCTCCGTTCACAGCCCATTTCACTGATGAGTCATGTCGAACGTGCGAATCATTCAATTTCCTCAGTCACTGTGATGTTGAATAGCAGCGTAAAAGGTGAAATTTGCTTCATCCTTTAACATACGCATTGATTTCGTTGAAAAAAAAGACATAACCTTCAATGTGAAGTTGCATGCCAGCGTCACAAATAAATCCAAGAAAAAATCAAAATAGCCATTAATTGACTATTCTTTCCCTCCTCAATGGCTTCGCAGTACATACAAATTCGAATGAATGAACAAGAAATCGTGGATTTAAAAAAAGAAAATTGTAATATTCCAGATATATACGATCGAAACGACCTTCAAATTACTTCTATTATGAGATCTCGTTGACTATCATGGCCATTGTCATCGTTTCCGCTCTCTCAAGCCGGCTGCTTCCAGAACACCCTCTCAAATTATAATTAATGATTTAAATTTTTTGTGAGAAGTGTGACTTTCGGTTGGGGCTTATGAGATTCAGATCCCCACATATTTTTGAGAGCTACATAGTTTGAGTGTCCTTTCGATCGTTTTTATCTGGATTATTGCAATTTTCGAAATTCACGTTCATTGATTCGAATTCGTTATGTCAAACCCTTTCAAATTCTCTTTTCCCCTTTTTTCTTTACAATCAGCGCCTCATTAACGAATAATATTCTTTTAGCGCATTCTCGAATGGCAACTAATTAAAGCATCTAATTAAACCAGCGTGTATTGAAGAGCCTTCCCATCTTTTCGTCATTCATTCGAATCTCCTCTTTTTTGGCTTCTTGTTTCTGCTTCCTTTACTGCACGAATTGCTCTCTTTTGCAAGATAACATGTATGTATTTCACTTCAAGAACGACTTTCATAGTTTAGATCAAGTCTTCCACCATCATTTATATACATAAATAAGTACATATATATTTTTATGCAAGAATTTTTAGAGCTATTTCTTTTCTCTCTCTATCTCACTCCTCCGGCCTGCCTGTCCTTCTTTCCCCACCATGTAATCGCATATACATATGTACATAAACTGCGCTCGTGCAAATCTTTTTTTTTCGTCACATCCTTTTTGATGTATAAAATAATAAATAAATAAATTTTGTTTAAGTTCTTCCCTATAAAGTGACTGCAATGGCGCTTTGTGCCCTGTCTCGTCTTGGCTACTTCCCATTCGACGTGCCCGTGGAGGAAGTTCACAACGTCCCGAAGATTCTGGCCATCTCCGAGCATGCGATTCTATGGAGGCAAAAGGCTGGGATCGGCGTTAATTCAGCGGCATTCCCTGCTGTCGCCCGTCGTCTTCTTCGCCAGGACCCGCCTGTGCAGGGGTCGGCCTTTCATGTCGTCCTTAACAACTGCCGTCTCTTTGTTACGCCTCTCGCGCCGATGTCATCATTGCAACTCTCACACCATGCGACATGCGTGCTTCCGGTGCCAGTGTCGAAATTTGCTGAATGCACTGCGGCGGCCGCGTTCGCGACCGCAACGCGTCTCTTTGTGCCCTTGGCCGAGCACTCGAGAGGTCTTGTCATCGTGAGCTTCACCAGTTCTTCACCACTCTTTGACGGCGATGTCGCCTACGAAGTATCCATGCACATCAATTTCACTGATTATTTTCCTTTCGATGTCTCGCTGACGGTTGAGGAGGCAGGTTCTTTAAGTGATCCAGATCACATCAGTCTGCTTTCTTATGAGAACTGGAAGGGGTTCAACAACACCAACAACAAAAAGTGCTCGTTTCGCTATGTCGCCTCTCGAAGTACGGGAGCAGTCATTTCGAGCGAATGTGTCATGGACCTTCCAGTTGGGCCTGATGAGATCTGCTGTCATTGGGGCGATGCAGCGAAGCAGATTGCTAGGCTGGCCGGAAGACGCCTTCTGAGCATCAATGATCACGATTACCCGAAGAGCGAGGGAATCTACTTCAAGCAGCTGCAAGAACAAATGATCTTCGAGCCAGTCAGGCTCTACTCGAATATGCCCGCCACTCGGGAGGAGTGTAGCGCGCTGTTCTTGTATGTGGGCGCAGGGACAGCGGCGACCACATTCGATCTGACGACCGAACGGAACAGAAGCAAGAAGAAGGATTTGCTGCTCGAACAGAGCGTCAGCGCTGCTTCTTCTCGCGCCGGAAGAGTCGTCGTGCGTATCGCAAACATTGTCTACATGGTTGGTGTCACATTATTGACTCTTAGCGAAAACTATTTTGCTAAGAAATTAAAAAAAGTTACACTGTGAAATTATTTGCTAGAGCAATTCTAAATGACCTTATCCTGGTTATATTAACATTATTATAATATATGTACATATGTATTGACTATAATTTCTTCGAGGGCTTCTGTGGCGGCTTGCTGCCTCGCCTCGAAGAAGCGGGCCGAGGTGCGTGCCATGCGTTGCTGAGCGAGCGGCAGAAGCGTCGTCTCTGTGGTGTAGCGGCTAACTCTCTGGACTTTTAATCCAGCAACCCGAGTTCGAATCTCGATATCAGCTCATTCCTCCAGTTCTGCGACAGTAGTACTGAACGTCCTCATTGGAACGGGCGAAGCGCTAGCGCCATCTTGTGATGAATTCCAAAGATATTCTTAATGTTTTTTTCATTTGCTTATTCTCTTAAATTCACACCGATAAATTGCCATTTCTTCGCAACAAAGAGTTTCATATTGTAATGATAGCGAGTATCAGAATATTTCTTTGACTATTAATCTCGATGTTCGGGCTCGTGTGGGCGGCAGAGGTTTATTTATTTATTTATCTTATATGAATTAAGGTATTACAATGTGACAGCAATAGATTAGGATAATATCGTCGGCCAAAGAGTAAAAAAAGATAAGGGTATGGGAGGGGTTGGTGGTGGAATCGACGAACATGGGTTGCGGGGTACGAGTGTCAAGAGAGGCAACGACGGCAGCGCACAGTACGGGCAGAGCAAGTTCGGGCGGTTCGATACGCTGGCCACGATCGATGGATCGCCGGCGAGCGAGCATTCGGCCATGCAGATAGCGCCCAGTGCTTCTTTTGCTTCCTACTACTAAACTCCCCATGTACATATCCTCCATCTTGGTCACAACTTCTTGCGCTATTGCCATATGGTGTCTACTGCCGTGACCGATGAGTCCTTCACAACCGTATTTCATTTCGTTTGTACAGTATGGCCGCCCCCTTCATCGCCTGCCTATACACCATATATGATTCTATAATAGAATTTCATGTCTCTAATAGCAATATTTCTGGTGATTTTAATTTACCTGAATTTGATTAGAATGCAATAGCCTCTCAGTCCTAATCGGTTTCACAGCCCCCTTTACAGTGCTTCTCTGGTCTCTCTCTGCCACACGCATTCTCTCTCTCAGCATGTCACATTACCCACCCGGCAATTATCACTCCTTGACCTGCGACCTTGGCACCCCCTACCACGTGCTCCCCCCCCCCCCTCTTGCATCGCTTGACCACTGTGTCGTATTTTTCTCTGCGTCTTTTCGCTCTCCTCATAATCCCTGTTCTTACTCATTTCTCGACTTGTGATGAATTCATTTATTTTTTCAATTGGTTATTCTCAGACGTGCATACCGATAATATGCCATTGTTTGACCACAAAGGATATCTACATACATGTTGTAATTGAGTCTTCTTCTTCTCTCTGCTCATTTGTTTCGTTGAAAACAGCAATAATCTTCTCTGCGAAAACAAACATAAATAAGCGCTTTCTCAAACAGCGCAACAAAGCCTTTCAATGTAGTATATTAGATCTTCTACAATTCTACACGAAAATACCTCGTGATTGTGACAACTCATCCACGCTAAAACTGAAGAGCACTTTAAAAGTTCGCTGTTCTCAAAGAGACGAGCACTCGGCTTGCGTGATGGCCACCGTGTCGCCCGGGAGAGTGTAGCCGGTGCCGGCGGCGTTGCACGTCAGAGTCACCACCACCGGAGACGCGCCGCCGATCGTGCCGGCCATGGCGCGGTTGAACTGACGCAATTTTTTATTTTTTATTTTTTTTGTTTAAATAAATAAAATATAAGAAAAAAATGCAAGAAGGAACCATCATAGTAGCCTTGTCCTAGTTTTACCAGTAGTAATATTCTCAATTGAAAGTTTAATATGACTTTCATGTGAAAAAAATGCTTTTTTGCAACAAAAAATTGCTTTTCCAAAGTATTGTTCAGCGTGGCACACAACACCAATATTAGAGAAGGGGGGGGGGGGGTGTTGGGAGGTATGTTGGTAAACGCCTTCTCGGCTACCCTTCTTGCAAAATATTCTTCAGGATCAATATTAGACTTGGTGTACTAATGTATGCACCTTATTGGCTACTAGTTCATGATGCCATTCCACTCAATATTAGATGAATATAGGGGTAGTGGCTGTGCAAAGTGAACGCGCCCTCTTAACTGCTACCTCAATCGTCGCGCCATTGCCGCTGCACGTGAGCACGATGGTTGCGCAGCCGGCGGCGTCCGTGCCCGGCGTCGAAGAGTCGAACATCTTGCTGCCCGGCGTGCCCGTGGGCGCAGTCATCACGGTGGCCGGCATGCATTGTGCGCAAGCTGAATAAACATGAAAATATTTAAAACAACAAAAAATTAAAACTTTGAAATGTAAATGATTTTCATATACTACTTATTTTGCTAAAATACAAAATTCTCACACAGTTTTACTTCCAGTTGCTCATGAATGGTAAAGCCCATTTCTTGATAATATCCACCCACCACCAGTCTTGCTTTACTTTGTCAATGTCACCGAACTAACCGGCGGCCGGCGCTTGCGTAGTCGTGGTCGTAGTTGTTGTAGTCGTTGTTGTCGTAGTTGACGTGGTACTGGAAGTAGAAGTGGTTGTTGTTGTTGTTGGCGTTGAACTAGTGGTGGAAGTGGTTGTTGTGGATGTTGATGAAGAGGTTGTTGTCGGCGACCTTCTTTAATTATGCCAAAATGCGCCCGTATGAATATAAATGCTCTTTTAGACATCTTTTTTCACAACGATATGCATCGATTTGGCCAACAAATTTGTTTGAAAAGTTTACGGTCTCAAGAACTCGGGCTACTTTAAGCATCAGCATAATGGCTCAAACGTTGCCGGCGTTCGTATTGAAGGAGTCGAGGCGTCTGAAGAGGCGAGGCATGCCTCTGCCTTATCCCGAATACAGAGTAGCGTAGCCAGTGTGACGAGAGCTACTTTCAATGATACGTCGACTCTGATCATTGTGTCCATCCAAAAAAAAACATTCATACATTATCTTTTTCACACTTAATATTTTGTAACATTAATTAGATAACATAACATGGTAGTAGGCGTATATGCTTTCATAAGGGAACGACAGACGAAGAAACGAGTGGAAAAGTTCCGAACACAGCCGCTAATCTCTCTGACCATGAGCATGAGAGGCAACAATGGGACAAATGTGCCTTTTATGAATCATGTGCTCATATATAGCCCATTCAAGCCGGTCTCCATATACATCCTCCAAAACACGTATGTATACATGTTTTTATGTATTTTCAGAAAGTACTTTGTCCAGCAAGTCAAGTGGCCTTCAGTTTTAGACGCATTGTCCTTGCAAAATGTGCTCAACTCGGCTTTTCTCTAGATTTCAGTCACTTTCTTTGTCTCACTCTCTCTCTCAATCTCTCTCACTGCCTGTCCCTTTGTGACTCTTCTTCTGCGCTGCATGTCCGGATCTCTCTCTCTCTCTCTCTCTCTCTCTCTCTCTCTCTGTCCGTATTGCACACTCCTTCTCTAATAGACAATCCACTTGAAAGATTCCCAAAGCACAATGAAGATTCTCGCTGTCTCCGAGCATACGATCCTCTGGAGGCAAAGGAGCATGTAATACCTCGAAGACAGCGTCAGCTGCTGTTTCTTCTCGCGACGGAAGAGTCGTCGAGCGTATCGCGAACATTGTCTTCACGGTTGGTGTGCACTTTTGAGTTTTGGTGAAAATTAGTTAGTTTTTTTATTACCGCTCCGGCGAATCTGCGCGTGCACATCAGAAGAATTTTTTTCCGCCCTCTTCTTTCCTTTATCTCTCGAGCCTTTTCTTGATGCTATGTAGACACGTTCTGCACGCTGAGCGAGCATGAGAGAGGGCATGAAAATTGTGCTTCTAGAAGAAAGCAAAAGCGGCGAAACATTTCCTTCTAATATGTACGCACACTCGCCGGAGTGATCCTTTAACAACTAAAAAAAGTTAATATATCGTATTTTCTCTATTAGTGCCCCTCTTTCTATTAGAACCCCCCCCCCTGTAATAGTACCCCCTTGGGAAGGGCCCACCCTCAAATAGAACCCCCCCCTCTAATAGTGCCCCTTCCTATTAGTCTAATGCGTCGGACGTATCTCGAATGGACTGAAAGAAGGGGATGCTTTCTTCAATAAACTAATTGCAAATTCATTCAAAATCCACCTTAAAACGGATATTCCGGTGATAATTTTATTGAAGCCGAGCTATAAATCGTTTTTTATGGAACAAATGTTGTTAGCAAACTTTTAACACAATCACATTGAAAAATAGTACCTTTCCCTCTAATGGAACACCCCCCCCCCCCTCTCTAATAGTGTCCCCCTCTCGCAAGAGCATTGAAAAATAGTTCCCCCGCGGGCACTAATAGAGAAAATACGGAAAAATACTTGTTAGCTATTTCAAATGACTTTACCAATCTCTGAGACATATGTTCATTTATTATATCTCGTGTGTCAGTTCTATTAATCTTAGAGTAATTGAATTCGACTAAATTTCTTCGAGGGCTTCTGTGGCGGCGCGCTGCCTCGCCTGGAAGAAGTGGGCCGCGTTGCGTGTCACGCGTAGCTGACCATGAGCGAACAGCATAAGCGAAGTTTCTGTGGTGCAGCGGTCAACACTCTGGACTCTGAATCCAACAACCCGAGTTCGAATCTCGACTTCAGCTCATTCCTCCAGTTTTGTGACAGTGCTGAACATGGGGACAGGCGGAGCGCTTGCGCCATCTTGTGATGAACTCATCAATTTTTTCAATTAGTTATTCTCAGACGTGCATACCGATAAATTGCCATTGCATCACCACAAAGGTTATCTACATACATGTTGTTATTGAATGTATCAGGATGCTTCTTCTTCTCTCTACTCATTTGTTTCGTTGAAAAACGGCAATAATCTTCTCTGCGAAAACAGACATAAATAAGCGCTTTCTCAAACAGCGCAACAGTTACACTTTGAAAAGCATTTCAATGTAGTATATTAGATCTTCTACAACGCTACACGAAAATACCTCGTGATTGTGACAACTCATCCACGCTTAGTTAGTTAAAACTGAATACTATGAGAACACTTTAAAAGTTCGCTACTTTCATAGAGACGAGCACTCGGCTTGCGTGATGGGCACCGTGTTGCCTGGGAGCGTGTAGCCGGTGCCGGCGGCGTTGCACGTCAGCGTCACCACCACCGGAGAGGCGCCACCGATCACGCCGGCAGCGGCGCCGTTGAACTGTGATGGAATTTTGTTTTGGGATTTTTTTTGGTATTGAAGAAATAGCCTCGCATTACAGTTGGTAGTAGTGGCTATTGTTCGCGGTGGCAAGGTGGTGTTTGTAATGACTTTCTTTAATGCTGAATTCTTTCTTTGCACTCATCGTACGAAAATAAAAACTTTTTTTTCTTAAAAAAGTCCTCTTTTAAAATATTGTTCCGAGTGTAGTCTTGTTCTTCTACTAAGTACATACCTTGTGATCCCGACCGCTAATGGTCGTTAGTCAAAAGTGAACATCTATTAGATAACTCAATATGAGAGGTGTTGGTGTCCTAATGTAAGTGAACGACGCCTTCTCGGCAGCTACATACCTCAATCATCGCGCCGTTGCCGCTGCACGTGAGCACGATGGTTGCGCAGCCGGCGGCGTCCGTGCCCGGCGTCGCCGAGTCGAACATCTTGCTGCCCGGCGTGCCGGTCGGCGCTGTCATCACGGTGGTCGGCATGCATTGGGCGCAAGCTTGAACAATTGTCACATTGTAGTTCACCATTGCCGCCAAATAGTTCGCCAATGTCGAACTATTTGGCCACAATGCTGAACTGCTATGAAAGTGACAATTGTGAACAATTTTTGACAATGATTAAACTTAAAAATAAAAGCTATTTTATATCCCTTTTTAAGGAAAATTTTTTAATTAATCTTTTTTTCTGAAATACAAAATTCGGCAATTTTATAGTATTGTGAATGTTTATGCTCATCTCTTTGGCAAGATCCATTCTTGTTTTAGAGTCTTTGTATATTTTTCCATATATTGCCGCCTCGAACTAACCGGGGGTAGGTGCTTGAGTAGTCGTTGTCGTCGTTGTAGTTGTGCTAAAATAGAAGTGGTTGTGGACGTTGATGAGGAGGAGACTGGTAGTGACCTTCAGTTATTGTTACAAAAAAAGAAGAATACACTCTCCAAATCCGCAATATTTTTGGTCACCCGAGAATGCATGAATTTTGCACAAAAGAAATATAATTTTCACAGTTGGCGGTCTAAAGAGCATAGAATAGAAATCAGCATAATGGCTCAAACGTTGCCGGAGAAGGAGTCGAGGCGTCTGAAGAGGCGAGGCATGCCTCTGCCTTATCCGGAGCAAAGAGGAGCGTAACCAGTGTGACGAGAGCCACTTTCAACGATACGTCGACGCTGATCATCGTGTCCATGCAACAAAAAAAAACATTCACACACTATTTTCTAACACTTAATATGTTTTATAGTATGGTAAGAGGCGTATATGCTTTCATAAGTGAACAACAGAAAAAGTTCCGAACACATCCGTCAATCTCTTTGACCATCAGAGACAATAATGGGACAAATGTGCGCCTTTAATCGTATGAGCTCATATATAGATAGTCATTCAAGCCGGACTTCATCTACATACATCCTCCAAAAACACGTATGTACATACATGTTCTCAAGTATTTTCAGAAAGTACTTTGTCCAGCAAGTCAAGTGGAATTCAGTTTTGGACGCATTGTCCTTTGCAAAATGTGCTCAACTCTGCTTTTCTCTAGATTTCAGTCACTTTCTTTGTCTCTCTCTCTCAATCACTATCACTGTATGTCCCTTTGTGACTCTTCTTCTGCGCTGCATGTCCGGATCTCTCTCTCTCTCTCTTTCTTTCTCTCTCTCTCTCTCTTTCTCTCTGTCCGTATTTCTCACTCCTACGAAACAGGCCGTTCGCGCAATCTTTCTTGTCTAAAAGACATTCCACTTGAAACATTCTCAAAGCACAATGACGCACTTTGTGTTTCTTTAAAAAAATCAGGCGTCCTTTATGTTGCCAATACGAGGCACGACTTAATAAATAGATCTAATCATAAGGGACCGCTGTGATAGAAGAAATATTGAGAGTTTCTTAAAATCACTTTAGCATTCTACTTTCTCCTTTTAAAAAAAGGAAGAAGATAGCTTGACAATTTCTTGAAATCACTTTTACATCATATTTCTCTTCTTAAAAAACCTTTCCTCTTTCTCTTAAGAAAAAAGGTAGGCCCCGCCGAGAAACGTGTGAAACAACAATTTCTTGAAATCACTTTATCATTTCTCTTCCCTTAAAAAAGCTATGTTTCTGCTGTAGCTGAAAGTCCATAATATCCTAATTTATCATTACCCTGCGGGGGGTATATAAGCAGCCGGCAGCGCCAGAGAAGACAGGAGCTACAGAGCTGAGAAAGATATCTAGCCCATTTACCGGCAAGAAGCGAACATCTACTACTTACTCTCTCTTTGTTATTTTTACTCTCATATTTGATTGTAGATAAACTTGTCATAAACCAGATAATTGAATTTCGCCCTACCATACTACATAACTACGAAAATATGTACATACTGAAGGAATGCGGACTTGTTTGAGCCGCTAGCCCAATCACCACGAGAGCGTGGTGAAAGGATATAGCCGGACAATTTCTTCAAATCACTTTTGCATTCTACTTTCTCTTTTTAACAAAAAGGTAGGTCCCGCCGAGATTCGAACTCGGGTTGCTGGATTCAAAGTCCAGAGTGTTAACCGCTACACCACGGGACAGGGGTGAAAGGATATAACCGGACAATTTCTTCAAATCACTTTTGCAATCTACTTTCTCTTTTTAACAAAAAGGTAGGTCCCGCCGAGATTCGAACTCGGGTTGCTGGATTCAAAGTCCAGAGTGTTAACCGCTACACCACGGGACAGGGGTCAAAGGATATAACCGGACAATTTCTTCAAATCACTTTTGCATTCTACTTTCTCTTTTTAACAAAAAGGTAGGTCCCGCCGAGATTCGAACTCGGGTTGCTGGATTCAAAGTCCAGAGTGTTAACCGCTACACCACGGGACCGCTGTGGTAGAAGATAGCTTGACAGTTTCTTGAAATCACTTTTACATCATATTTCTCTTCTTAAAAAAACCTTTCCTCTTTCTCTTAAGAAAAAAGGTAGGCCCCGCCGAGAAACGTGTGAAACAACAATTTCTTGAAATCACTTTATCATTTCTCTTCCCTTAAAAAAGCTATGTTTCTGCTGTAGCTGAAAGTCCATAATATCCTAATTTATCATTACCCTGCGTGGGGTATATAAGCAGCCGGCAGCGCCAGAGAAGATAGGAGTTACAGAGCTGAGAAAGATATCTAGCCCATCTACCGGCAAGAAGCGAACATCTACTACTTACTCTCTATTTGTTATTTTTACTCTCATATTTGATTGTAGATAAACTTGTCATAAACCAGATAATTGAATTTCGCCCTACCATACATACTACATAACTACGAAAATATGTACATACTGAAGGAATGCGGACTTGTTTGAGCCGCTAGCCCAATCACCACGAGAGCGTGGTGAAAGGATATAGCCGGACAATTTCTTCAAATCACTTTTGCATTCTACTTTCTCTTTTTAACAAAAAGGTAGGTCCCGCCGAGATTCGAACTCGGGTTGCTGGATTCAAAGTCCAGAGTGTTAACCGCTACACCACGGGACAGGGGTGAAAGGATATAACCGGACAATTTCTTCAAATCACTTTTGCAATCTACTTTCTCTTTTTAACAAAAAGGTAGGTCCCGCCGAGATTCGAACTCGGGTTGCTGGATTCAAAGTCCAGAGTGTTAACCGCTACACCACGGGACCGCTGTGATAGAAGATAGCTTGACAGTTTCTTGAAATCACTATTGCATTCTACTTTCTCTTTTTAACAAAAAGGTAGGTCCCGCCGAGATTCGAACTCGGGTTGCTGGATTCAAAGTCCAGAGTGTTAACCGCTACACCACGGGACAGGGGTGAAAGGATATAACCGGACAATTTCTTCAAATCACTTTTGCAATCTACTTTCTCTTTTTAACAAAAAGGTAGGTCCCGCCGAGATTCGAACTCGGGTTGCTGGATTCAAAGTCCAGAGTGTTAACCGCTACACCACGGGACAGGGGTCAAAGGATATAACCGGACAATTTCTTCAAATCACTTTTGCATTCTACTTTCTCTTTTTAACAAAAAGGTAGGTCCCGCCGAGATTCGAACTCGGGTTGCTGGATTCAAAGTCCAGAGTGTTAACCGCTACACCACGGGACCGCTGTGGTAGAAGATAGCTTGACAGTTTCTTGAAATCACTTTTACATCATATTTCTCTTCTTAAAAAACCTTTCCTCTTTCTCTTAAGAAAAAGGTAGGCCCCGCCGAGAAACGTGTGAAACAACAATTTCTTGAAATCACTTTATCATTTCTCTTCCCTTAAGAAAGCTATGTTTCTGCTGTAGCTGAAAGTCCATAATATCCTAATTTATCATTACCCTGCGGGGGGTATATAAGCAGCCGGCAGCGCCAGAGAAGACAGGAGCTACAGAGCTGAGAAAGATATCTAGCCCATTTACCGGCAAGAAGCGAACATCTACTACTTACTCTCTCTTTGTTATTTTTACTCTCATATTTGATTGTAGATAAACTTGTCATAAACCAGATAATTGAATTTCGCCCTATCATATAACTACGAAAATATGTACATACTGAAAGAATGCGGACTTGTTTGAGCCGCTAGCCCAATCACCACGAGAGCGTGGTGAAAGGATAAAGCCGGACAATTTCTTCAAATCACTTTTGCATTCTACTTTCTCTTTTTAACAAAAAGGTAGGTCCCGCCGAGATTCGAACTCGGGTTGCTGGATTCAAAGTCCAGAGTGTTAACCGCTACACCACGGGACCGCTGTGGTAGAAGATAGCTTGACAGTTTCTTGAAATCACTTTTACATCATATTTCTCTTCTTAAAAAACCTTTCCTCTTTCTCTTAAGAAAAAAGGTAGGCCCCGCCGAGAAACGTGTGAAACAACAATTTCTTGAAATCACTTTATCATTTCTCTTCCCTTAAAAAGCTATGTTTCTGCTGTAGCTGAAAGTCCATAATATCCTAATTTATCATTACCCTGCGTGGGGTATATAAGCAGCCGGCAGCGCCAGAGAAGATAGGAGTTACAGAGCTGAGAAAGATATCTAGCCCATCTACCGGCAAGAAGCGAACATCTACTACTTACTCTCTCTTTGTTATTTTTACTCTCATATTTGATTGTAGATAAACTTGTCATAAACCAGATAATTGAATTTCGCCCTACCATACTACATAACTACGAAAATATGTACATACTGAAGGAATGCGGACTTGTTTGAGCCGCTAGCCCAATCACCACGAGAGCGTGGTGAAAGGATATAGCCGGACAATTTCTTCAAATCACTTTTGCATTCTACTTTCTCTTTTTAACAAAAAGGTAGGTCCCGCCGAGATTCGAACTCGGGTTGCTAGATTCAAAGTCCAGAGTGTTAACCGCTACACCACGGGACAGGGGTGAAAGGATATAACCGGACAATTTCTTCAAATCACTTTTGCATTCTACTTTCTCTTTTTAACAAAAAGGTAGGTCCCGCCGAGATTCGAATTCGGGTTGCTAGATTCAAAGTCCAGAGTGTTAACCGCTACACCACGGGACCGCTGTGATAGAAGATAGCTTGACAGTTTCTTGAAATCACTATTGCATTCTACTTTCTCTTTTTAACAAAAAGGTAGGTCCCGCCGAGATTCGAACTCGGGTTGCTGGATTCAAAGTCCAGAGTGTTAACCGCTACACCACGGGACCGCTGTGATAGAAGATAGCTTGACAGTTTCTTGAAATCACTATTGCATTCTACTTTCTCTTTTTAACAAAAAGGTAGGTCCCGCCGAGATTCGAACTCGGGTTGCTGGATTCAAAGTCCAGAGTGTTAACCGCTACACCACGGGACAGGGGTGAAAGGATATAACCGGACAATTTCTTCAAATCACTTTTGCATTCTACTTTCTCTTTTTAACAAAAAGGTAGGTCCCGCCGAGATTCGAATTCGGGTTGCTGGATTCAAAGTCCAGAGTGTTAACCGCTACACCACGGGACAGGGGTGAAAGGATATAACCGGACAATTTCTTCAAATCACTTTTGCAATCTACTTTCTCTTTTTAACAAAAAGGTAGGTCCCGCCGAGATTCGAACTCGGGTTGCTGGATTCAAAGTCCAGAGTGTTAACCGCTACACCACGGGACAGGGGTCAAAGGATATAACCGGACAATTTCTTCAAATCACTTTTGCATTCTACTTTCTCTTTTTAACAAAAAGGTAGGTCCCGCCGAGATTCGAACTCGGGTTGCTGGATTCAAAGTCCAGAGTGTTAACCGCTACACCACGGGACAGGGGTGAAAGGATATAACCGGACAATTTCTTCAAATCACTTTTGCATTCTACTTTCTCTTTTTAACAAAAAGGTAGGTCCCGCCGAGATTCGAATTCGGGTTGCTGGATTCAAAGTCCAGAGTGTTAACCGCTACACCACGGGACCGCTGTGATAGAAGATAGCTTGACAGTTTCTTGAAATCACTATTGCATTCTACTTTCTCTTTTTAACAAAAAGGTAGGTCCCGCCGAGATTCGAACTCGGGTTGCTGGATTCAAAGTCCAGAGTGTTAACCGCTACACCACGGGACCGCTGTGATAGAAGATAGCTTGACAGTTTCTTGAAATCACTATTGCATTCTACTTTCTCTTTTTAACAAAAAGGTAGGTCCCGCCGAGATTCGAACTCGGGTTGCTGGATTCAAAGTCCAGAGTGTTAACCGCTACACCACGGGACAGGGGTGAAAGGATATAACCGGACAATTTCTTCAAATCACTTTTGCAATCTACTTTCTCTTTTTAACAAAAAGGTAGGTCCCGCCGAGATTCGAACTCGGGTTGCTGGATTCAAAGTCCAGAGTGTTAACCGCTACACCACGGGACAGGGGTCAAAGGATATAACCGGACAATTTCTTCAAATCACTTTTGCATTCTACTTTCTCTTTTTAACAAAAAGGTAGGTCCCGCCGAGATTCGAACTCGGGTTGCTGGATTCAAAGTCCAGAGTGTTAACCGCTACACCACGGGACCGCTGTGGTAGAAGATAGCTTGACAGTTTCTTGAAATCACTTTTACATCATATTTCTCTTCTTAAAAAACCTTTCCTCTTTCTCTTAAGAAAAAAGGTAGGCCCCGCCGAGAAACGTGTGAAACAACAATTTCTTGAAATCACTTTATCATTTCTCTTCCCTTAAAAAAGCTATGTTTCTGCTGTAGCTGAAAGTCCATAATATCCTAATTTATCATTACCCTGCGTGGGGTATATAAGCAGCCGGCAGCGCCAGAGAAGATAGGAGTTACAGAGCTGAGAAAGATATCTAGCCCATCTACCGGCAAGAAGCGAACATCTACTACTTACTCTCTCTTTGTTATTTTTACTCTCATATTTGATTGTAGATAAACTTGTCATAAACCAGATAATTGAATTTCGCCCTACCATACTACATAACTACGAAAATATGTACATACTGAAGGAATGCGGACTTGTTTGAGCCGCTAGCCCAATCACCACGAGAGCGTGGTGAAAGGATATAGCCGGACAATTTCTTCAAATCACTTTTGCATTCTACTTTCTCTTTTTAACAAAAAGGTAGGTCCCGCCGAGATTCGAACTCGGGTTGCTGGATTCAAAGTCCAGAGTGTTAACCGCTACACCACGGGACAGGGGTGAAAGGATATAACCGGACAATTTCTTCAAATCACTTTTGCAATCTACTTTCTCTTTTTAACAAAAAGGTAGGTCCCGCCGAGATTCGAACTCGGGTTGCTGGATTCAAAGTCCAGAGTGTTAACCGCTACACCACGGGACCGCTGTGGTAGAAGATAGCTTGACAGTTTCTTGAAATCACTTTTACATCATATTTCTCTTCTTAAAAAACCTTTCCTCTTTCTCTTAAGAAAAAAGGTAGGCCCCGCCGAGAAACGTGTGAAACAACAATTTCTTGAAATCACTTTATCATTTCTCTTCCCTTAAAAATGTTTCTGCTATAGCTGAAAGTCCATAATATCCTAATTTAACATTACCCTGCGGGGGGTATATAAGCAGCCGGCAGCGCCAGAGAAGACAGGAGCTACAGAGTTGAGAAAGATATCTAGCCCATCTACCGACAAGAAGCGAACATCTACTACTTACTCTCTCTTTGTTATTTTTACTCTCATATTTGATTGTAGATAAACTTGTCATAAACCAGATAATTGAATTTCGCCCTACCATACTACATAACTACGAAAATATGTACATACTGAAGGAATGCGGACTTGTTTGAGCCGCTAGCCCAATCACCACGGGACCGCGGTGGAAAGACATAGCCGGACAATTTCTTCAAATCACTTTGCATTCTACTTTCTCTTTTTAACAAAAAGGTAGGTCCCGCCGAGATTCGAACTCGGGTTGCTGGATTCAAAGTCCAGAGTGTTAACCGCTACACCACGGGTCAGGGGTGAAAGGATATAACCGGACAATTTCTTGAAATCACTTTTGCATTCTACTTTCTCTTTTTAACAAAAAGGTAGGTCTCGCAGAGATTCGAACTCGGGTTGCTGGATTCAAAGTTCAGAGTGTTAACCGCTACACCACGGGACCGCTGTGGAGAAGATAGCTTGACAGTTTCTTGAAATCACTTTTACATCATATTTCTCTTCTTAAAAAACCTTTCCTCTTTCTCTTAAGAAAAAAGGTAGGCCCCGCCGAGAAACGTGTGAAACAACAATTTCTTGAAATCACTTTATCATTTCTCTTCCCTTAAGAAAGCTATGTTTCTGCTGTAGCTGAAAGTCCATAATATCCTAATTTATCATTACCCTGCGGGGGGTATATAAGCAGCCGGCAGCGCCAGAGAAGACAGGAGCTACAGAGCTGAGAAAGATATCTAGCCCATTTACCGGCAAGAAGCGAACATCTATTACTTACTCTCTCTTTGTTATTTTTACTCTCATATTTGATTGTAGATAAACTTGTCATAAACCAGATAATTGAATTTCGCCCTATCATATAACTACGAAAATATGTACATACTGAAAGAATGCGGACTTGTTTGAGCCGCTAGCCCAATCACCACGAGAGCGTGGTGAAAGGATAAAGCCGGACAATTTCTTCAAATCACTTTTGCATTCTACTTTCTCTTTTTAACAAAAAGGTAGGTCCCGCCGACATTCGAACTCGGGTTGCTGGATTCAAAGTCCAGAGTGTTAACCGCTACACCACGGGACCGCTGTGGTAGAAGATAGCTTGACAGTTTCTTGAAATCACTTTTACATCATATTTCTCTTCTTAAAAAACCTTTCCTCTTTCTCTTAAGAAAAAAGGTAGGCCCCGCCGAGAAACGTGTGAAACAACAATTTCTTGAAATTACTTTATCATTTCTATTCCCTTAAAAAAGCTATGTTTCTGCTGTAGCTGAAAGTCCATAATATCCTAATTTATCATTACCCTGCGTGGGGTATATAAGCAGCCGGCAGCGCCAGAGAAGATAGGAGTTACAGAGCTGAGAAAGATATCTAGCCCATCTACCGGCAAGAAGCGAACATCTACTACTTACTCTCTCTTTGTTATTTTTACTCTCATATTTGATTGTAGATAAACTTGTCATAAACCAGATAATTGAATTTCGCCCTACCATACTACATAACTACGAAAATATGTACATACTGAAGGAATGCGGACTTGTTTGAGCCGCTAGCCCAATCACCACGAGAGCGTGGTGAAAGGATATAGCCGGACAATTTCTTCAAATCACTTTTGCATTCTACTTTCTCTTTTTAACAAAAAGGTAGGTTCCGCCGAGATTCGAACTCGGGTTGCTGGATTCAAAGTCCAGAGTGTTAACCGCTACACCACGGGACAGGGGTGAAAGGATATAACCGGACAATTTCTTCAAATCACTTTTGCATTCTACTTTCTCTTTTTAACAAAAAGGTAGGTCCCGCCGAGATTCGAATTCGGGTTGCTGGATTCAAAGTCCAGAGTGTTAACCGCTACACCACGGGACCGCTGTGATAGAAGATAGCTTGACAGTTTCTTGAAATCACTATTGCATTCTACTTTCTCTTTTTAACAAAAAGGTAGGTCCCGCCGAGATTCGAACTCGGGTTGCTGGATTCAAAGTCCAGAGTGTTAACCGCTACACCACGGGACAGAGGTGAAAGGATATAACCGGACAATTTCTTCAAATCACTTTTGCAATCTACTTTCTCTTTTTAACAAAAAGGTAGGTCCCGCCGAGATTCGAACTCGGGTTGCTGGATTCAAAGTCCAGAGTGTTAACCGCTACACCACGGGACAGGGGTCAAAGGATATAACCGGACAATTTCTTCAAATCACTTTTGCATTCTACTTTCTCTTTTTAACAAAAAGGTAGGTCCCGCCGAGATTCGAACTCGGGTTGCTGGATTCAAAGTCCAGAGTGTTAACCGCTACACCACGGGACCGCTGTGGTAGAAGATAGCTTGACAGTTTCTTGAAATCACTTTTACATCATATTTCTCTTCTTAAAAAACCTTTCCTCTTTCTCTTAAGAAAAAAGGTAGGCCCCGCCGAGAAACGTGTGAAACAACAATTTTGAAATCACTTTATCATTTCTCTTCCCTTAAAAATGTTTCTGCTGTAGCTGAAAGTCCATAATATCCTAATTTAACATTACCCTGCGGGGGGTATATAAGCAGCCGGCAGCGCCAGAGAAGACAGGAGCTACAGAGCTGAGAAAGATATCTAGCCCATCTACCGACAAGAAGCGAACATCTACTACTTACTCTCTCTTTGTTATTTTTACTCTCATATTTGATTGTAGATAAACTTGTCATAAACCAGATAATTGAATTTCGCCCTACCATACTACATAACTACGAAAATATGTACATACTGAAGGAATGCGGACTTGTTTGAGCCGCTAGCCCAATCACCACGGGACCGTGGTGGAAAGACATAGCCGGACAATTTCTTCAAATCACTTTGCATTCTACTTTCTCTTTTTAACAAAAAGGTAGGTCCCGCCGAGATTCGAACTCGGGTTGCTGGATTCAAAGTCCAGAGTGTTAACCGCTACACCACGGGTCAGGGGTGAAAGGATATAACCGGACAATTTCTTGAAATCACTTTTGCATTCTACTTTCTCTTTTTAACAAAAAGGTAGGTCTCGCAGAGATTCGAACTCGGGTTGCTGGATTCAAAGTTCAGAGTGTTAACCGCTACACCACGGGACCGCTGTGGTAGAAGATAGCTTGACAGTTTCTTGAAATCACTTTTACATCATATTTCTCTTCTTAAAAAACCTTTCCTCTTTCTCTTAAGAAAAAAGGTAGGCCCCGCCGAGAAACGTGTGAAACAACAATTTCTTGAAATCACTTTATCATTTCTCTTCCCTTAAGAAAGCTATGTTTCTGCTGTAGCTGAAAGTCCATAATATCCTAATTTATCATTACCCTGCGGGGGGTATATAAGCAGCCGGCAGCGCCAGAGAAGACAGGAGCTACAGAGCTGAGAAAGATATCTAGCCCATTTACCGGCAAGAAGCGAACATCTATTACTTACTCTCTCTTTGTTATTTTTACTCTCATATTTGATTGTAGATAAACTTGTCATAAACCAGATAATTGAATTTCGCCCTATCATATAACTACGAAAATATGTACATACTGAAAGAATGCGGACTTGTTTGAGCCGCTAGCCCAATCACCACGAGAGCGTGGTGAAAGGATAAAGCCGGACAATTTCTTCAAATCACTTTTGCATTCTACTTTCTCTTTTTAACAAAAAGGTAGGTCCCGCCGAGATTCGAACTCGGGTTGCTGGATTCAAAGTCCAGAGTGTTAACCGCTACACCACGGGACCGCTGTGGTAGAAGATAGCTTGACAGTTTCTTGAAATCACTTTTACATCATATTTCTCTTCTTAAAAAACCTTTCCTCTTTCTCTTAAGAAAAAAGGTAGGCCCCGCCGAGAAACGTGTGAAACAACAATTTCTTGAAATTACTTTATCATTTCTATTCCCTTAAAAAAGCTATGTTTCTGCTGTAGCTGAAAGTCCATAATATCCTAATTTATCATTACCCTGCGTGGGGTATATAAGCAGCCGGCAGCGCCAGAGAAGATAGGAGTTACAGAGCTGAGAAAGATATCTAGCCCATCTACCGGCAAGAAGCGAACATCTACTACTTACTCTCTCTTTGTTATTTTTACTCTCATATTTGATTGTAGATAAACTTGTCATAAACCAGATAATTGAATTTCGCCCTACCATACTACATAACTACGAAAATATGTACATACTGAAGAAATGCGGACTTATTTGAGCCGCTAGCCCAATCACCACGGGACAGTGGTGAAAGGATATAGCCGGACAATTTCTTCAAATCACTTTTGCATTCTACTTTCTCTTTTTAACAAAAATATAGGTCCCGCCGAGATTCGAACTCGGGTTGCTGGATTCAAAGTCCAGAGTGTTAACCGCTACACCACGGGACAGGGGTGAAAGGATATAACCGGACAATTTCTTCAAATCACTTTTGCATTCTACTTTCTCTTTTTAACAAAAAGGTAGGTCCCGCCGAGATTCGAATTCGGGTTGCTGGATTCAAAGTCCAGAGTGTTAACCGCTACACCACGGGACCGCTGTGATAGAAGATAGCTTGACAGTTTCTTGAAATCACTATTGCATTCTACTTTCTCTTTTTAACAAAAAGGTAGGTCCCGCCGAGATTCGAACTCGGGTTGCTGGATTCAAAGTCCAGAGTGTTAACCGCTACACCACGGGACAGGGGTGAAAGGATATAACCGGACAATTTCTTCAAATCACTTTTGCAATCTACTTTCTCTTTTTAACAAAAAGGTAGGTCCCGCCGAGATTCGAACTCGGGTTGCTGGATTCAAAGTCCAGAGTGTTAACCGCTACACCACGGGACAGGGGTCAAAGGATATAACCGGACAATTTCTTCAAATCACTTTTGCATTCTACTTTCTCTTTTTAACAAAAAGGTAGGTCCCGCCGAGATTCGAACTCGGGTTGCTGGATTCAAAGTCCAGAGTGTTAACCGCTACACCACGGGACCGCTGTGGTAGAAGATAGCTTGACAGTTTCTTGAAATCACTTTTACATCATATTTCTCTTCTTAAAAAACCTTTCCTCTTTCTCTTAAGAAAAAAGGTAGGCCCCGCCGAGAAACGTGTGAAACAACAATTTCTTGAAATCACTTTATCATTTCTCTTCCCTTAAAAAAGCTATGTTTCTGCTGTAGCTGAAAGTCCATAATATCCTAATTTATCATTACCCTGCGGGGGGTATATAAGCAGCCGGCAGCGCCAGAGAAGACAGGAGCTACAGAGCTGAGAAAGATATCTAGCCCATCTACCGACAAGAAGCGAACATCTACTACTTACTCTCTCTTTGTTATTTTTACTCTCATATTTGATTGTAGATAAACTTGTCATAAACCAGATAATTGAATTTCGCCCTACCATACTACATAACTACGAAAATATGTACATACTGAAGGAATGCGGACTTGTTTGAGCCGCTAGCCCAATCACCACGGGACCGTGGTGGAAAGACATAGCCGGACAATTTCTTCAAATCACTTTGCATTCTACTTTCTCTTTTTAACAAAAAGGTAGGTCCCGCCGAGATTCGAACTCGGGTTGCTGGATTCAAAGTCCAGAGTGTTAACCGCTACACCACGGGTCAGGGGTGAAAGGATATAACCGGACAATTTCTTGAAATCACTTTTGCATTCTACTTTCTCTTTTTAACAAAAAGGTAGGTCCCGCCGAGATTCGAACTCGGGTTGCTGGATTCAAAGTCCAGAGTGTTAACCGCTACACCACGGGACCGCTGTGGTAGAAGATAGCTTGACAGTTTCTTGAAATCACTTTTACATCATATTTCTCTTCTTAAAAAACCTTTCCTCTTTCTCTTAAGAAAAAAGGTAGGCCCCGCCGAGAAACGTGTGAAACAACAATTTCTTGAAATTACTTTATCATTTCTATTCCCTTAAAAAAGCTATGTTTCTGCTGTAGCTGAAAGTCCATAATATCCTAATTTATCATTACCCTGCGTGGGGTATATAAGCAGCCGGCAGCGCCAGAGAAGATAGGAGTTACAGAGCTGAGAAAGATATCTAGCCCATCTACCGGCAAGAAGCGAACATCTACTACTTACTCTCTCTTTGTTATTTTTACTCTCATATTTGATTGTAGATAAACTTGTCATAAACCAGATAATTGAATTTCGCCCTACCATACTACATAACTACGAAAATATGTACATACTGAAGAAATGCGGACTTATTTGAGCCGCTAGCCCAATCACCACGGGACAGTGGTGAAAGGATATAGCCGGACAATTTCTTCAAATCACTTTGCATTCTACTTTCTCTTTTTAACAAAAATATAGGTCCCGCCGAGATTCGAACTCGGGTTGCTGGATTCAAAGTCCAGAGTGTTAACCGCTACACCACGGGACAGGGGTGAAAGGATATAACCGGACAATTTCTTCAAATCACTTTTGCATTCTACTTTCTCTTTTTAACAAAAAGGTAGGTCCCGCCGAGATTCGAATTCGGGTTGCTGGATTCAAAGTCCAGAGTGTTAACCGCTACACCACGGGACCGCTGTGATAGAAGATAGCTTGACAGTTTCTTGAAATCACTATTGCATTCTACTTTCTCTTTTTAACAAAAAGGTAGGTCCCGCCGAGATTCGAACTCGGGTTGCTGGATTCAAAGTCCAGAGTGTTAACCGCTACACCACGGGACAGGGGTGAAAGGATATAACCGGACAATTTCTTCAAATCACTTTTGCAATCTACTTTCTCTTTTTAACAAAAAGGTAGGTCCCGCCGAGATTCGAACTCGGGTTGCTGGATTCAAAGTCCAGAGTGTTAACCGCTACACCACGGGACAGGGGTCAAAGGATATAACCGGACAATTTCTTCAAATCACTTTTGCATTCTACTTTCTCTTTTTAACAAAAAGGTAGGTCCCGCCGAGATTCGAACTCGGGTTGCTGGATTCAAAGTCCAGAGTGTTAACCGCTACACCACGGGACCGCTGTGGTAGAAGATAGCTTGACAGTTTCTTGAAATCACTTTTACATCATATTTCTCTTCTTAAAAAACCTTTCCTCTTTCTCTTAAGAAAAAAGGTAGGCCCCGCCGAGAAACGTGTGAAACAACAATTTCTTGAAATCACTTTATCATTTCTCTTCCCTTAAAAAAGCTATGTTTCTGCTGTAGCTGAAAGTCCATAATATCCTAATTTATCATTACCCTGCGGGGGGTATATAAGCAGCCGGCAGCGCCAGAGAAGACAGGAGCTACAGAGCTGAGAAAGATATCTAGCCCATCTACCGACAAGAAGCGAACATCTACTACTTACTCTCTCTTTGTTATTTTTACTCTCATATTTGATTGTAGATAAACTTGTCATAAACCAGATAATTGAATTTCGCCCTACCATACTACATAACTACGAAAATATGTACATACTGAAGGAATGCGGACTTGTTTGAGCCGCTAGCCCAATCACCACGGGACCGTGGTGGAAAGACATAGCCGGACAATTTCTTCAAATCACTTTGCATTCTACTTTCTCTTTTTAACAAAAAGGTAGGTCCCGCCGAGATTCGAACTCGGGTTGCTGGATTCAAAGTCCAGAGTGTTAACCGCTACACCACGGGTCAGGGGTGAAAGGATATAACCGGACAATTTCTTGAAATCACTTTTGCATTCTACTTTCTCTTTTTAACAAAAAGGTAGGTCTCGCAGAGATTCGAACTCGGGTTGCTGGATTCAAAGTTCAGAGTGTTAACCGCTACACCACGGGACCACTGTGGTAGAAGATAGCTTGACAGTTTCTTGAAATCACTTTTACATCATATTTCTCTTCTTAAAAAACCTTTCCTCTTTCTCTTAAGAAAAAAGGTAGGCCCCGCCGAGAAACGTGTGAAACAACAATTTCTTGAAATCACTTTATCATTTCTCTTCCCTTAAAAAAGCTATGTTTCTGCTGTAGCTGAAAGTCCATAATATCCTAATTTATCATTACCCTGCGGGGGGTATATAAGCAGCCGGCAGCGCCAGAGAAGACAGGAGCTACAGAGCTGAGAAAGATATCTAGCCCATCTACCGACAAGAAGCGAACATCTACTACTTACTCTCTCTTTGTTATTTTTACTCTCATATTTGATTGTAGATAAACTTGTCATAAACCAGATAATTGAATTTCGCCCTACCATACTACATAACTACGAAAATATGTACATACTGAAGGAATGCGGACTTGTTTGAGCCGCTAGCCCAATCACCACGGGACCGTGGTGGAAAGACATAGCCGGACAATTTCTTCAAATCACTTTGCATTCTACTTTCTCTTTTTAACAAAAAGGTAGGTCCCGCCGAGATTCGAACTCGGGTTGCTGGATTCAAAGTCCAGAGTGTTAACCGCTACACCACGGGACCGCTGTGGTAGAAGATAGCTTGACAGTTTCTTGAAATCACTTTTACATCATATTTCTCTTCTTAAAAAACCTTTCCTCTTTCTCTTAAGAAAAAAGGTAGGCCCCGCCGAGAAACGTGTGAAACAACAATTTCTTGAAATCACTTCATCATTTCTCTTCCCTTAAAAAAACTATGTTTCTGCTGTAGCTGAAAGTCCATAATATCCTAATTTATCATTACCCTGCGGGGGGTTTATAAGCAGCCGGCAGCGCCAGAGAAGACAGGAGCTACAGAGCTGAGAAAGATATCTAGCCCATCTACCGACAAGAAGCGAACATCTACTACTTACTCTCTCTTTGTTATTTTTACTCTCATATTTGATTGTAGATAAACTTGTCATAAACCAGATAATTGAATTTCGCCCTACCATACTACATAACTACGAAAATATGTACATACTGAAGGAATGCGGACTTGTTTGAGCCGCTAACCCAATCACCACGGGACCGTGGTGGAAAGACATAGCCGGACAATTTCTTCAAATCACTTTGCATTCTACTTTCTCTTTTTAACAAAAAGGTAGGTCCCGCCGAGATTCGAACTCGGGTTGCTGGATTCAAAGTCCAGAGTGTTAACCGCTACACCACGGGTCAGGGGTGAAAGGATATAACCGGACAATTTCTTGAAATCACTTTTGCATTCTACTTTCTCTTTTTAACAAAAAGGTAGGTCTCGCAGAGCTTCGAACTCGGGTTGCTGGATTCAAAGTTCAGAGTGTTAACCGCTACACCACGGGACCGCTGTGGTAGAAGATAGCTTGACAGTTTCTTGAAATCACTTTTACATCATATTTCTCTTCTTAAAAAACCTTTCCTCTTTCTCTTAAGAAAAAAGGTAGGCCCCGCCGAGAAACGTGTGAAACAACAATTTCTTGAAATCACTTTATCATTTCTCTTCCCTTAAAAAAGCTATGTTTCTGCTGTAGCTGAAAGTCCATAATATCCTAATTTATCATTACCCTGCGGGGGGTATATAAGCAGCCGGCAGCGCCAGAGAAGACAGGAGCTACAGAGCTGAGAAAGATATCTAGCCCATCTACCGACAAGAAGCGAACATCTACTACTTACTCTCTCTTTGTTATTTTTACTCTCATATTTGATTGTAGATAAACTTGTCATAAACAAGATAATTGAATTTCGCCCTACCATACTACATAACTACGAAAATATGTACATACTGAAGGAATGCGGACTTGTTTGAGCCGCTAGCCCAATCACCACGGGACCGTGGTGGAAAGACATAGCCGGACAATTTCTTCAAATCACTTTGCATTCTACTTTCTCTTTTTAACAAAAAGGTAGGTCCCGCCGAGATTCGAACTCGGGTTGCTGGATTCAAAGTCCAGAGTGTTAACCGCTACACCACGGGTCAGGGGTGAAAGGATATAACCGGACAATTTCTTGAAATCACTTTTGCATTCTACTTTCTCTTTTTAACAAAAAGGTAGGTCTCGCAGAGATTCGAACTCGGGTTGCTGGATTCAAAGTTCAGAGTGTTAACCGCTACACCACGGGACCGCTGTGGTAGAAGATAGCTTGACAGTTTCTTGAAATCACTTTTACATCATATTTCTCTTCTTAAAAAACCTTTCCTCTTTCTCTTAAGAAAAAAGGTAGGCCCCGCCGAGAAACGTGTGAAACAACAATTTCTTGAAATCACTTCATCATTTCTCTTCCCTTAAAAAAACTATGTTTCTGCTGTAGCTGAAAGTCCATAATATCCTAATTTATCATTACCCTGCGGGGGGTTTATAAGCAGCCGGCAGCGCCAGAGAAGACAGGAGCTACAGAGCTGAGAAAGATATCTAGCCCATCTACCGACAAGAAGCGAACATCTACTACTTACTCTCTCTTTGTTATTTTTACTCTCATATTTGATTGTAGATAAACTTGTCATAAACCAGATAATTGAATTTCGCCCTACCATACTACATAACTACGAAAATATGTACATACTGAAGGAATGCGGACTTGTTTGAGCCGCTAGCCCAATCACCACGGGACCGTGGTGGAAAGACATAGCCGGACAATTTCTTCAAATCACTTTGCATTCTACTTTCTCTTTTAACAAAAAGGTAGGTCCCGCCGAGATTCGAACTCGGGTTGCTGGATTCAAAGTCCAGAGTGTTAACCGCTACACCACGGGACCGCTGTGGCAGAAGATAGCTTGACAGTTTCTTGAAATCACTTTTACATCATATTTCTCTTCTTAAAAAACCTTTCCTCTTTCTCTTAAGAAAAAAGGTAGGCCCCGCCGAGAAACGTGTGAAACAACAATTTCTTGAAATCACTTTATCATTTCTCTTCCCTTAAAAAAGCTATGTTTCTGCTGTAGCTGAAAGTCCATAATATCCTAATTTATCATTACCCTGCGGGGGGTATATAAGCAGCCGGCAGCGCCAGAGAAGACAGGAGCTACAGAGCTGAGAAAGATATCTAGCCCATCTACCGACAAGAAGCGAACATCTACTACTTACTCTCTCTTTGTTATTTTTACTCTCATATTTGATTGTAGATAAACTTGTCATAAACCAGATAATTGAATTTCGCCCTACCATACTACATAACTACGAAAATATGTACATACTGAAGGAATGCGGACTTGTTTGAGCCGCTAGCCCAATCACCACGGGACCGTGGTGGAAAGACATAGCCGGACAATTTCTTCAAATCACTTTGCATTCTACTTTCTCTTTTTAACAAAAAGGTAGGTCCCGCCGAGATTCGAACTCGGGTTGCTGGATTCAAAGTCCAGAGTGTTAACCGCTACACCACGGGACCGCTGTGGTAGAAGATAGCTTGACAGTTTTTTGAAATCACTTTTACATCATATTTCTCTTCTTAAAAAACCTTTCCTCTTTCTCTTAAGAAAAAAGGTAGGCCCCGCCGAGAAACGTGTGAAACAACAATTTCTTGAAATCACTTCATCATTTCTCTTCCCTTAAAAAAACTATGTTTCTGCTGTAGCTGAAAGTCCATAATATCCTAATTTATCATTACCCTGCGGGGGGTTTATAAGCAGCCGGCAGCGCCAGAGAAGACAGGAGCTACAGAGCTGAGAAAGATATCTAGCCCATCTACCGACAAGAAGCGAACATCTACTACTTACTCTCTCTTTGTTATTTTTACTCTCATATTTGATTGTAGATAAACTTGTCATAAACCAGATAATTGAATTTCGCCCTACCATACTACATAACTACGAAAATATGTACATACTGAAGGAATGCGGACTTGTTTGAGCCGCTAGCCCAATCACCACGGGACCGTGGTGGAAAGACATAGCCGGACAATTTCTTCAAATCACTTTGCATTCTACTTTCTCTTTTTAACAAAAAGGTAGGTCCCGCCGAGATTCGAACTCGGGTTGCTGGATTCAAAGTCCAGAGTGTTAACCGCTACACCACGGGTCAGGGGTGAAAGGATATAACCGGACAATTTCTTGAAATCACTTTTGCATTCTACTTTCTCTTTTTAACAAAAAGGTAGGTCTCGCAGAGATTCGAACTCGGGTTGCTGAATTCAAAGTTCAGAGTGTTAACCGCTACACCACGGGACCGCTGTGGTAGAAGATAGCTTGACAGTTTCTTGAAATCACTTTTACATCATATTTCTCTTCTTAAAAAACCTTTCCTCTTTCTCTTAAGAAAAAAGGTAGGCCCCGCCGAGAAACGTGTGAAACAACAATTTCTTGAAATCACTTTATCATTTCTCTTCCCTTAAAAAAGCTATGTTTCTGCTGTAGCTGAAAGTCCATAATATCCTAATTTATCATTACCCTGCGGGGGGTATATAAGCAGCCGGCAGCGCCAGAGAAGACAGGAGCTACAGAGCTGAGAAAGATATCTAGCCCATCTACCGACAAGAAGCGAACATCTACTACTTACTCTCTCTTTGTTATTTTTACTCTCATATTTGATTGTAGATAAACTTGTCATAAACCAGATAATTGAATTTCGCCCTACCATACTACATAACTACGAAAATATGTACATACTGAAGGAATGCGGACTTGTTTGAGCCGCTAGCCCAATCACCACGGGACCGTGGTGGAAAGACATAGCCGGACAATTTCTTCAAATCACTTTGCATTCTACTTTCTCTTTTTAACAAAAATGTAGGTCCCGCCGAGATTCGAACTCGGGTTGCTGGATTCAAAGTCCAGAGTGTTAACCGCTACACCACGGGTCAGGGGTGAAAGGATATAACCGGACAATTTCTTCAAATCACTTTTGCATTCTACTTTCTCTTTTTAACAAAAAGGTAGGTCCCGCCGAGATTCGAACTCGGGTTGCTGGATTCAAAGTCCAGAGTGTTAACCGCTACACCACGAGACCGCTGTGGTAGAAGATAGCTTGACAGTTTCTTGAAATCACTTTTACATCATATTTCTCTTCTTAAAAAACCTTTCCTCTTTCTCTTAAGAAAAAAGGTAGGCCCCGCCGAGAAACGTGTGAAACAACAATTTCTTGAAATCACTTCATCATTTCTCTTCCCTTAAAAAAACTATGTTTCTGCTGTAGCTGAAAGTCCATAATATCCTAATTTATCATTACCCTGCGGGGGGTTTATAAGCAGCCGGCAGCGCCAGAGAAGACAGGAGCTACAGAGCTGAGAAAGATATCTAGCCCATCTACCGACAAGAAGCGAACATCTACTACTTACTCTCTCTTTGTTATTTTTACTCTCATATTTGATTGTAGATAAACTTGTCATAAACCAGATAATTGAATTTCGCCCTACCATACTACATAACTACGAAAATATGTACATACTGAAGGAATGCGGACTTGTTTGAGCCGCTAGCCCAATCACCACGGGACCGTGGTGGAAAGACATAGCCGGACAATTTCTTCAAATCACTTTGCATTCTACTTTCTCTTTTTAACAAAAAGGTAGGTCCCGCCGAGATTCGAACTCGGGTTGCTGGATTCAAAGTCCAGAGTGTTAACCGCTACACCACGGGACCGCTGTGGTAGAAGATAGCTTGACAGTTTCTTGAAATCACTTTTACATCATATTTCTCTTCTTAAAAAACCTTTCCTCTTTCTCTTAAGAAAAAAGGTAGGCCCCGCCGAGAAACGTGTGAAACAACAATTTCTTGAAATCACTTTATCATTTCTCTTCCCTTAAAAAAGCTATGTTTCTGCTGTAGCTGAAAGTCCATAATATCCTAATTTATCATTACCCTGCGGGGGGTATATAAGCAGCCGGCAGCGCCAGAGAAGACAGGAGCTACAGAGCTGAGAAAGATATCTAGCCCATCTACCGACAAGAAGCGAACATCTACTACTTACTCTCTCTTTGTTATTTTTACTCTCATATTTGATTGTAGATAAACTTGTCATAAACCAGATAATTGAATTTCGCCCTACCATACTACATAACTACGAAAATATGTACATACTGAAGGAATGCGGACTTGTTTGAGCCGCTAGCCCAATCACCACGGGACCGTGGTGGAAAGACATAGCCGGACAATTTCTTCAAATCACTTTGCATTCTACTTTCTCTTTTTAACAAAAAGGTAGGTCCCGCCGAGATTCGAACTCGGGTTGCTGGATTCAAAGTCCAGAGTGTTAACCGCTACACCACGGGTCAGGGGTGAAAGGATATAACCGGACAATTTCTTGAAATCACTTTTGCATTCTACTTTCTCTTTTTAACAAAAAGGTAGGTCTCGCAGAGATTCGAACTCGGGTTGCTGGATTCAAAGTTCAGAGTGTTAACCGCTACACCACGGGACCGCTGTGGTAGAAGATAGCTTGACAGTTTCTTGAAATCACTTTTACATCATATTTCTCTTCTTAAAAAACCTTTCCTCTTTCTCTTAAGAAAAAAGGTAGGCCCCGCCGAGAAACGTGTGAAACAACAATTTCTTGAAATCACTTCATCATTTCTCTTCCCTTAAAAAAACTATGTTTCTGCTGTAGCTGAAAGTCCATAATATCCTAATTTATCATTACCCTGCGGGGGGTTTATAAGCAGCCGGCAGCGCCAGAGAAGACAGGAGCTACAGAGCTGAGAAAGATATCTAGCCCATCTACCGACAAGAAGCGAACATCTACTACTTACTCTCTCTTTGTTATTTTTACTCTCATATTTGATTGTAGATAAACTTGTCATAAACCAGATAATTGAATTTCGCCCTACCATACTACATAACTACGAAAATATGTACATACTGAAGGAATGCGGACTTATTTGAGCCGCTAGCCCAATCACCACGGGACAGTGGTGAAAGGATATAGCCGGACAATTTCTTCAAATCACTTTTGCATTCTACTTTCTCTTTTTAACAAAAATATAGGTCCCGCCGAGATTCGAACTCGGGTTGCTGGATTCAAAGTCCAGAGTGTTAACCGCTACACCACGGGACAGGGGTGAAAGGATATAACCGGACAATTTCTTCAAATCACTTTTGCATTCTACTTTCTCTTTTTAACAAAAAGGTAGGTCTCGCAGAGATTCGAACTCGGGTTGCTGGATTCAAAGTTCAGAGTGTTAACCGCTACACCACGGGAAAGCTGTGGTAGAAGATAGCTTGACAGTTTCTTGAAATCACTTTTACATCATATTTCTCTTCTTAAAAAAGCTTTCCTCTTTCTCTTAAGAAAAAAGGTAGGCCCCGCCGAGAAACGTGTAAAACAACAATTTCTTGAAATCACTTCATCATTTCTCTTCCCTTAAAAAAAACTATGTTTCTGCTGTAGCTGAAAGTCCATAATATCCTAATTTATCATTACCCTGCGGGGGGTTTATAAGCAGCCGGCAGCGCCAGAGAAGACAGGAGCTACAGAGCTGAGAAAGATATCTAGCCCATCTACCGACAAGAAGCGAACATCTACTACTTACTCTCTCTTTGTTATTTTTACTCTCATATTTGATTGTAGATAAACTTGTCATAAACCAGATAATTGAATTTCGCCCTACCATACTACATAACTACGAAAATATGTACATACTGAAGGAATGCGGACTTATTTGAGCCGCTAGCCCAATCACCACGGGACAGTGGTGAAAGGATATAGCCGGACAATTTCTTCAAATCACTTTTGCATTCTACTTTCTCTTTTTAACAAAAATATAGGTCCCGCCGAGATTCGAACTCGGGTTGCTGGATTCAAAGTCCAGAGTGTTAACCGCTACACCACGGGACCCACGGGACAGGGGTGAAAGGATATAACCGGACAATTTCTTCAAATCACTTTTGCATTCTACTTTCTCTTTTTAACAAAAAGGTAGGTCCCGCCGAGATTCGAACTCGGGTTGCTGGATTCAAAGTCCAGAGTGTTAACCGCTACACCACGGGACCGCTGTGGTAGAAGATAGCTTGACAGTTTCTTGAAATCACTTTTACATCATATTTCTCTTCTTAAAAAACCTTTCCTCTTTCTCTTAAGAAAAAAGGTAGGCCCCGCCGAGAAACGTGTGAAACAACAATTTCTTGAAATCACTTTATCATTTCTCTTCCCTTAAAAAAGCTATGTTTCTGCTGTAGCTGAAAGTCCATAATATCCTAATTTATCATTACCCTGCGGGGGGTATATAAGCAGCCGGCAGCGCCAGAGAAGACAGGAGCTACAGAGCTGAGAAAGATATCTAGCCCATCTACCGACAAGAAGCGAACATCTACTACTTACTCTCTCTTTGTTATTTTTACTCTCATATTTGATTGTAGATAAACTTGTCATAAACCAGATAATTGAATTTCGCCCTACCATACTACATAACTACGAAAATATGTACATACTGAAGGAATGCGGACTTGTTTGAGCCGCTAGCCCAATCACCACGGGACAGTGGTGAAAGGATATAGCCGGACAATTTCTTCAAATCACTTTTGCATTCTACTTTCTCTTTTTAACAAAAATATAGGTCCCGCCGAGATTCGAACTCGGGTTGCTGGATTCAAAGTCCAGAGTGTTAACCGCTACACCACGGGACAGGGGTGAAAGGATATAACCGGACAATTTCTTGAAATCACTTTTGCATTCTACTTTCTCTTTTTAACAAAAAGGTAGGTCTCGCAGAGATTCGAACTCGGGTTGCTGGATTCAAAGTTCAGAGTGTTAACCGCTACACCACGGGAAAGCTGTGGTAGAAGATAGCTTGACAGTTTCTTGAAATCACTTTTACATCATATTTCTCTTCTTAAAAAACCTTTCCTCTTTCTCTTAAGAAAAAAGGTAGGCCCCGCCGAGAAACGTGTAAAACAACAATTTCTTGAAATCACTTCATCATTTCTCTTCCCTTAAAAAAACTATGTTTCTGCTGTAGCTGAAAGTCCATAATATCCTAATTTATCATTACCCTGCGGGGGGTTTATAAGCAGCCGGCAGCGCCAGAGAAGACAGGAGCTACAGAGCTGAGAAAGATATCTAGCCCATCTACCGACAAGAAGCGAACATCTACTACTTACTCTCTCTTTGTTATTTTTACTCTCATATTTGATTGTAGATAAACTTGTCATAAACCAGATAATTGAATTTCGCCCTACCATACTACATAACTACGAAAATATGTACATACTGAAGAAATGCGGACTTATTTGAGCCGCTAGCCCAATCACCACGGGACAGTGGTGAAAGGATATAGCCGGACAATTTCTTCAAATCACTTTTGCATTCTACTTTCTCTTTTTAACAAAAATATAGGTCCCGTAGAGATTCGAACTCGGGTTGCTGGATTCAAAGTCCAGAGTGTTAACCGCTACACCACGGGACAGGGGTGAAAGGATATAACCGGACAATTTCTTCAAATCACTTTTGCATTCTACTTTCTCTTTTTAACAAAAAGGTAGGTCCCGCCGAGATTCGAACTCGGGTTGCTGGATTCAAAGTCCAGAGTGTTAACCGCTACACCACGGGACCGCTGTGGTA
Source organism: Allodiplogaster sudhausi (assembly GCA_945643635.1). NCBI lineage: Eukaryota > Metazoa > Nematoda > Chromadorea > Rhabditida > Diplogasteridae > Allodiplogaster > Allodiplogaster sudhausi. The sequence goes on from CALZFC010000046.1 coordinate 1,797,040, forward strand.
GAAGATAGCTTGACAGTTTCTTGAAATCACTTTTACATCATATTTCTCTTCTTAAAAAACCTTTCCTCTTTCTCTTAAGAAAAAAGGTAGGCCCCGCCGTGAAACGTGTGAAACAACAATTTCTTGAAATCACTTTATCATTTCTCTTCCCTTAAAAAAGCTATGTTTCTGCTGTAGCTGAAAGTCCATAATATCCTAATTTATCATTACCCTGCGGGGGGTATATAAGCAGCCGGCAGCGCCATAGAAGACAGGAGCTACAGAGCTGAGAAAGATATCTAGCCCATCTACCGACAAGAAGCGAACATCTACTACTTACTCTCTCTTTGTTATTTTTACTCTCATATTTGATTGTAGATAAACTTGTCATAAACCAGATAATTGAATTTCGCCCTACCATACTACATAACTACGAAAATATGTACATACTGACAAGGGAAGTCTTTCGACGGGGTGTGGCAAACCATAACAATTTATACATCATTCGAAAGCTCTCAACGAGCTGATAACGTATTTGATGTTTATAGCTGCAGAAGAGATTCTTTTTCGCCGAAATTGCAGGAAAAATACCCTAAAATTAACATTTGCACGATATGTGATAGCTTTATGGACTCTAAAACTAATGTTTACGTAACAGTAGGCCATATAATAATTAATAACTTCATTTCTGATGACTTTTGGGAAAAAAATCTTTTAGGCCATTTTTCACCAAAGGGGTCCCCCTTTGGTGAAAAATGGACTGTTTTGTATGGAGAAAAATAAATTTTTTCTTAAGAGATTTTTGAGTTTTAAGCCACTAATTACTCTTTTTCAAGCCGTTTTTAACATGAAAAATTATAGTTCACATATTAAATCACGCTGTAAAATTTTCATATTCTCAAAAAGTCCATCTATCTCAAAAACTTCCATGTTTTTGCCTTAAACAACTGCGGATGTATTATTTCTATTTGAATCTTGTTTCTCTGTAAGAGCAAGTCGCTTACATTCCGCATAAAAAAATCCCGTTCGATTTCTTAACTTTTGCGGCTGCAGGCGCCTGGTCTGGAAGGGGACTCTACAAGCCAGGGCCCTTCCAGACCCAGGTACGCCTGTGCTTCGGTTTTTCTAGCGCTCTCTTCTGCAGCTATAAACATCAAATACGTTATCAGCTCGTTGAGAGCTTTCGAATGATGTATAATATGTTGTGTTTTGCCACACCCCGCCGAAAGACTTCCCTTGTGAAGGAATGCGGACTTGTTTGAGCCGCTAGCCCAATCACCACGGGACCGTGGTGGAAAGACATAGCCGGACAATTTCTTCAAATCACTTTGCATTCTACTTTCTCTTTTTAACAAAAAGGTAGGTCCCGCCGAGATTCGAACTCGGGTTGCTGGATTCAAAGTCCAGAGTGTTAACCGCTAGACCACGGGTCAGGGGTGAAAGGATATAACCGGACAATTTCTTCAAATCACTTTTGCATTCTACTTTCTCTTTTTAACAAAAAGGTAGGTCCCGCCGAGATTCGAACTCGGGTTGCTGGATTCAAAGTTCAGAGTGTTAACCGCTACACCACGGGAAAGCTGTGGTAGAAGATAGCTTGACAGTTTCTTGAAATCACTTTTACATCATATTTCTCTTCTTAAAAAACCTTTCCTCTTTCTCTTAAGAAAAAAGGTAGGCCCCGCCGAGAAACGTGTAAAACAACAATTTCTTGAAATCACTTCATCATTTCTCTTCCCTTAAAAAAAACTATGTTTCTGCTGTAGCTGAAAGTCCATAATATCCTAATTTATCATTACCCTGCGGGGGGTTTATAAGCAGCCGGCAGCGCCAGAGAAGACAGGAGCTACAGAGCTGAGAAAGATATCTAGCCCATCTACCGACAAGAAGCGAACATCTACTACTTACTCTCTCTTTGTTATTTTTACTCTCATATTTGATTGTAGATAAACTTGTCATAAACCAGATAATTGAATTTCGCCCTACCATACTACATAACTACGAAAATATGTACATACTGAAGGAATGCGGACTTATTTGAGCCGCTAGCCCAATCACCACGGGACAGTGGTGAAAGGATATAGCCGGACAATTTCTTCAAATCACTTTTGCATTCTACTTTCTCTTTTTAACAAAAATATAGGTCCCGCCGAGATTCGAACTCGGGTTGCTGGATTCAAAGTCCAGAGTGTTAACCGCTACACCACGGGACCCACGGGACAGGGGTGAAAGGATATAACCGGACAATTTCTTCAAATCACTTTTGCATTCTACTTTCTCTTTTTAACAAAAAGGTAGGTCCCGCCGAGATTCGAACTCGGGTTGCTGGATTCAAAGTCCAGAGTGTTAACCGCTACACCACGGGACCGCTGTGGTAGAAGATAGCTTGACAGTTTCTTGAAATCACTTTTACATCATATTTCTCTTCTTAAAAAACCTTTCCTCTTTCTCTTAAGAAAAAAGGTAGGCCCCGCCGAGAAACGTGTGAAACAACAATTTCTTGAAATCACTTTATCATTTCTCTTCCCTTAAAAAAGCTATGTTTCTGCTGTAGCTGAAAGTCCATAATATCCTAATTTATCATTACCCTGCGGGGGGTATATAAGCAGCCGGCAGCGCCAGAGAAGACAGGAGCTACAGAGCTGAGAAAGATATCTAGCCCATCTACCGACAAGAAGCGAACATCTACTACTTACTCTCTCTTTGTTATTTTTACTCTCATATTTGATTGTAGATAAACTTGTCATAAACCAGATAATTGAATTTCGCCCTACCATACTACATAACTACGAAAATATGTACATACTGAAGGAATGCGGACTTGTTTGAGCCGCTAGCCCAATCACCACGGGACAGTGGTGAAAGGATATAGCCGGACAATTTCTTCAAATCACTTTTGCATTCTACTTTCTCTTTTTAACAAAAATATAGGTCCCGCCGAGATTCGAACTCGGGTTGCTGGATTCAAAGTCCAGAGTGTTAACCGCTACACCACGGGACAGGGGTGAAAGGATATAACCGGACAATTTCTTGAAATCACTTTTGCATTCTACTTTCTCTTTTTAACAAAAAGGTAGGTCTCGCAGAGATTCGAACTCGGGTTGCTGGATTCAAAGTTCAGAGTGTTAACCGCTACACCACGGGAAAGCTGTGGTAGAAGATAGCTTGACAGTTTCTTGAAATCACTTTTACATCATATTTCTCTTCTTAAAAAACCTTTCCTCTTTCTCTTAAGAAAAAAGGTAGGCCCCGCCGAGAAACGTGTAAAACAACAATTTCTTGAAATCACTTCATCATTTCTCTTCCCTTAAAAAAACTATGTTTCTGCTGTAGCTGAAAGTCCATAATATCCTAATTTATCATTACCCTGCGGGGGGTTTATAAGCAGCCGGCAGCGCCAGAGAAGACAGGAGCTACAGAGCTGAGAAAGATATCTAGCCCATCTACCGACAAGAAGCGAACATCTACTACTTACTCTCTCTTTGTTATTTTTACTCTCATATTTGATTGTAGATAAACTTGTCATAAACCAGATAATTGAATTTCGCCCTACCATACTACATAACTACGAAAATATGTACATACTGAAGAAATGCGGACTTATTTGAGCCGCTAGCCCAATCACCACGGGACAGTGGTGAAAGGATATAGCCGGACAATTTCTTCAAATCACTTTTGCATTCTACTTTCTCTTTTTAACAAAAATATAGGTCCCGCCGAGATTCGAACTCGGGTTGCTGGATTCAAAGTCCAGAGTGTTAACCGCTAGACCACGGGTCAGGGGTGAAAGGATATAACCGGACAATTTCTTCAAATCACTTTTGCATTCTACTTTCTCTTTTTAACAAAAAGGTAGGTCCCGCCGAGATTCGAACTCGGGTTGCTGGATTCAAAGTTCAGAGTGTTAACCGCTACACCACGGGAAAGCTGTGGTAGAAGATAGCTTGACAGTTTCTTGAAATCACTTTTACATCATATTTCTCTTCTTAAAAAACCTTTCCTCTTTCTCTTAAGAAAAAAGGTAGGCCCCGCCGAGAAACGTGTAAAACAACAATTTCTTGAAATCACTTCATCATTTCTCTTCCCTTAAAAAAAACTATGTTTCTGCTGTAGCTGAAAGTCCATAATATCCTAATTTATCATTACCCTGCGGGGGGTTTATAAGCAGCCGGCAGCGCCAGAGAAGACAGGAGCTACAGAGCTGAGAAAGATATCTAGCCCATCTACCGACAAGAAGCGAACATCTACTACTTACTCTCTCTTTGTTATTTTTACTCTCATATTTGATTGTAGATAAACTTGTCATAAACCAGATAATTGAATTTCGCCCTACCATACTACATAACTACGAAAATATGTACATACTGAAGGAATGCGGACTTATTTGAGCCGCTAGCCCAATCACCACGGGACAGTGGTGAAAGGATATAGCCGGACAATTTCTTCAAATCACTTTTGCATTCTACTTTCTCTTTTTAACAAAAATATAGGTCCCGCCGAGATTCGAACTCGGGTTGCTGGATTCAAAGTCCAGAGTGTTAACCGCTACACCACGGGACCCACGGGACAGGGGTGAAAGGATATAACCGGACAATTTCTTCAAATCACTTTTGCATTCTACTTTCTCTTTTTAACAAAAAGGTAGGTCCCGCCGAGATTCGAACTCGGGTTGCTGGATTCAAAGTCCAGAGTGTTAACCGCTACACCACGGGACCGCTGTGGTAGAAGATAGCTTGACAGTTTCTTGAAATCACTTTTACATCATATTTCTCTTCTTAAAAAACCTTTCCTCTTTCTCTTAAGAAAAAAGGTAGGCCCCGCCGAGAAACGTGTGAAACAACAATTTCTTGAAATCACTTTATCATTTCTCTTCCCTTAAAAAAGCTATGTTTCTGCTGTAGCTGAAAGTCCATAATATCCTAATTTATCATTACCCTGCGGGGGGTATATAAGCAGCCGGCAGCGCCAGAGAAGACAGGAGCTACAGAGCTGAGAAAGATATCTAGCCCATCTACCGACAAGAAGCGAACATCTACTACTTACTCTCTCTTTGTTATTTTTACTCTCATATTTGATTGTAGATAAACTTGTCATAAACCAGATAATTGAATTTCGCCCTACCATACTACATAACTACGAAAATATGTACATACTGAAGGAATGCGGACTTGTTTGAGCCGCTAGCCCAATCACCACGGGACAGTGGTGAAAGGATATAGCCGGACAATTTCTTCAAATCACTTTTGCATTCTACTTTCTCTTTTTAACAAAAATATAGGTCCCGCCGAGATTCGAACTCGGGTTGCTGGATTCAAAGTCCAGAGTGTTAACCGCTACACCACGGGACAGGGGTGAAAGGATATAACCGGACAATTTCTTGAAATCACTTTTGCATTCTACTTTCTCTTTTTAACAAAAAGGTAGGTCTCGCAGAGATTCGAACTCGGGTTGCTGGATTCAAAGTTCAGAGTGTTAACCGCTACACCACGGGAAAGCTGTGGTAGAAGATAGCTTGACAGTTTCTTGAAATCACTTTTACATCATATTTCTCTTCTTAAAAAACCTTTCCTCTTTCTCTTAAGAAAAAAGGTAGGCCCCGCCGAGAAACGTGTAAAACAACAATTTCTTGAAATCACTTCATCATTTCTCTTCCCTTAAAAAAACTATGTTTCTGCTGTAGCTGAAAGTCCATAATATCCTAATTTATCATTACCCTGCGGGGGGTTTATAAGCAGCCGGCAGCGCCAGAGAAGACAGGAGCTACAGAGCTGAGAAAGATATCTAGCCCATCTACCGACAAGAAGCGAACATCTACTACTTACTCTCTCTTTGTTATTTTTACTCTCATATTTGATTGTAGATAAACTTGTCATAAACCAGATAATTGAATTTCGCCCTACCATACTACATAACTACGAAAATATGTACATACTGAAGAAATGCGGACTTATTTGAGCCGCTAGCCCAATCACCACGGGACAGTGGTGAAAGGATATAGCCGGACAATTTCTTCAAATCACTTTTGCATTCTACTTTCTCTTTTTAACAAAAATATAGGTCCCGCCGAGATTCGAACTCGGGTTGCTGGATTCAAAGTCCAGAGTGTTAACCGCTACACCACGGGACAGGGGTGAAAGGATATAACCGGACAATTTCTTCAAATCACTTTTGCATTCTACTTTCTCTTTTTAACAAAAAGGTAGGTCCCGCCGAGATTCGAACTCGGGTTGCTGGATTCAAAGTCCAGAGTGTTAACCGCTACACCACGGGACCGCTGTGGTAGAAGATAGCTTGACAGTTTCTTGAAATCACTTTTACATCATATTTCTCTTCTTAAAAAACCTTTCCTCTTTCTCTTAAGAAAAAAGGTAGGCCCCGCCGAGAAACGTGTGAAACAACAATTTCTTGAAATCACTTTATCATTTCTCTTCCCTTAAAAAAGCTATGTTTCTGCTGTAGCTGAAAGTCCATAATATCCTAATTTATCATTACCCTGCGGGGGGTATATAAGCAGCCGGCAGCGCCAGAGAAGACAGGAGCTACAGAGCTGAGAAAGATATCTAGCCCATCTACCGACAAGAAGCGAACATCTACTACTTACTCTCTCTTTGTTATTTTTACTCTCATATTTGATTGTAGATAAACTTGTCATAAACCAGATAATTGAATTTCGCCCTACCATACTACATAACTACGAAAATATGTACATACTGAAGGAATGCGGACTTGTTTGAGCCGCTAGCCCAATCACCACGGGACAGTGGTGAAAGGATATAGCCGGACAATTTCTTCAAATCACTTTTGCATTCTACTTTCTCTTTTTAACAAAAAGGTAGGTCCCGCCGAGATTCGAACTCGGGTTGCTGGATTCAAAGTCCAGAGTGTTAACCGCTACACCACGGGACCGCTGTGGTAGAAGATAGCTTGACAGTTTCTTGAAATCACTTTTACATCATATTTCTCTTCTTAAAAAACCTTTCCTCTTTCTCTTAAGAAAAAAGGTAGGCCCCGCCGAGAAACGTGTAAAACAACAATTTCTTGAAATCACTTCATCATTTCTCTTCCCTTAAAAAAACTATGTTTCTGCTGTAGCTGAAAGTCCATAATATCCTAATTTATCATTACCCTGCGGGGGGTTTATAAGCAGCCGGCAGCGCCAGAGAAGACAGGAGCTACAGAGCTGAGAAAGATATCTAGCCCATCTACCGACAAGAAGCGAACATCTACTACTTACTCTCTCTTTGTTATTTTTACTCTCATATTTGATTGTAGATAATCTTGTCATAAACCAGATAATTGAATTTCGCCCTACCATACTACATAACTACGAAAATATGTACATACTGAAGAAATGCGGACTTATTTGAGCCGCTAGCCCAATCACCACGGGACAGTGGTGAAAGGATATAGCCGGACAATTTCTTCAAATCACTTTTGCATTCTACTTTCTCTTTTTAACAAAAATATAGGTCCCGCCGAGATTCGAACTCGGGTTGCTGGATTCAAAGTCCAGAGTGTTAACCGCTACACCACGGGACAGGGGTGAAAGGATATAACCGGACAATTTCTTCAAATCACTTTTGCATTCTACTTTCTCTTTTTAACAAAAAGGTAGGTCCCGCCGAGATTCGAACTCGGGTTGCTGGATTCAAAGTCCAGAGTGTTAACCGCTACACCACGGGACCGCTGTGGTAGAAGATAGCTTGACAGTTTCTTGAAATCACTTTTACATCATATTTCTCTTCTTAAAAAACCTTTCCTCTTTCTCTTAAGAAAAAAGGTAGGCCCCGCCGAGAAACGTGTGAAACAACAATTTCTTGAAATCACTTTATCATTTCTCTTCCCTTAAAAAAGCTATGTTTCTGCTGTAGCTGAAAGTCCATAATATCCTAATTTATCATTACCCTGCGGGGGGTATATAAGCAGCCGGCAGCGCCAGAGAAGACAGGAGCTACAGAGCTGAGAAAGATATCTAGCCCATCTACCGACAAGAAGCGAACATCTACTACTTACTCTCTCTTTGTTATTTTTACTCTCATATTTGATTGTAGATAAACTTGTCATAAACCAGATAATTGAATTTCGCCCTACCATACTACATAACTACGAAAATATGTACATACTGAAGGAATGCGGACTTGTTTGAGCCGCTAGCCCAATCACCACGGGACCGTGGTGGAAAGACATAGCCGGACAATTTCTTCAAATCACTTTGCATTCTACTTTCTCTTTTTAACAAAAAGGTAGGTCCCGCCGAGATTCGAACTCGGGTTGCTGGATTCAAAGTCCAGAGTGTTAACCGCTACACCACGGGACCGCTGTGGCAGAAGATAGCTTGACAGTTTCTTGAAATCACTTTTACATCATATTTCTCTTCTTAAAAAACCTTTCCTCTTTCTCTTAAGAAAAAAGGTAGGCCCCGCCGAGAAACGTGTGAAACAACAATTTCTTGAAATCACTTTATCATTTCTCTTCCCTTAAAAAAGCTATGTTTCTGCTGTAGCTGAAAGTCCATAATATCCTAATTTATCATTACCCTGCGGGGGGTATATAAGCAGCCGGCAGCGCCAGAGAAGACAGGAGCTACAGAGCTGAGAAAGATATCTAGCCCATCTACCGACAAGAAGCGAACATCTACTACTTACTCTCTCTTTGTTATTTTTACTCTCATATTTGATTGTAGATAAACTTGTCATAAACCAGATAATTGAATTTCGCCCTACCATACTACATAACTACGAAAATATGTACATACTGAAGGAATGCGGACTTGTTTGAGCCGCTAGCCCAATCACCACGGGACCGTGGTGGAAAGACATAGCCGGACAATTTCTTCAAATCACTTTGCATTCTACTTTCTCTTTTTAACAAAAAGGTAGGTCCCGCCGAGATTCGAACTCGGGTTGCTGGATTCAAAGTCCAGAGTGTTAACCGCTAGACCACGGGTCAGGGGTGAAAGGATATAACCGGACAATTTCTTCAAATCACTTTTGCATTCTACTTTCTCTTTTTAACAAAAAGGTAGGTCCCGCCGAGATTCGAACTCGGGTTGCTGGATTCAAAGTCCAGAGTGTTAACCGCTACACCACGGGACCGCTGTGGTAGAAGATAGCTTGACAGTTTCTTGAAATCACTTTTACATCATATTTCTCTTCTTAAAAAACCTTTCCTCTTTCTCTTAAGAAAAAAGGTAGGCCCCGCTGAGAAACGTGTGAAACAACAATTTCTTGAAATCACTTTATCATTTCTCTTCCCTTAAAAAAGCTATGTTTCTGCTGTAGCTGAAAGTCCATAATATCCTAATTTATCATTACCCTGCGGGGGGTATATAAGCAGCCGGCAGCGCCAGAGAAGACAGGAGCTACCGAGCTGAGAAAGATATCTAGCCCATCTACCGGCAAGAAGCGAACATCTACTACTTACTCTCTCTTTGTTATTTTTACTCTCATATTTGATTGTAGATAAACTTGTCATAAACCAGATAATTGAATTTCGCCCTATCATACTATATAACTACGAAAATATGTACATACTGAAGGAATGCGGACTTGTTTGAGCCGCTAGCCCAATCACCACGGGACCGTGGTGGAAAGACATAGCCGGACAATTTCTTCAAATCACTTTTGCATTCTACTTTCTCTTTTTAACAAAAAGGTAGGTCCCACCGAGATTCTAACTCGGGTTGCTGGATTCAAAGTCCAGAGTGTTAACCGCTACACCACGGGTCAGGGGTGAAAGGATATAACCGGACAATTTCTTAAAATCACTTTTGCATTCTACTTTCTCTTTTTAACAAAAAGGTAGGTCCCGCCGAGATTCGAACTCGGGTTGCTGGATTCAAAGTCCAGAGTGTTAACCGCTACACCACGGGACCGCTGTGGTAGAAGATAGCTTGACAGTTTCTTGAAATCACTTTTACATCATATTTCTCTTCTTAAAAAACCTTTCCTCTTTCTCTTAAGAAAAAAGGTAGGCCCCGCCGAGAAACGTGTGAAACAACAATTTCTTGAAATCACTTTATCATTTCTCTTCCCTTAAAAAAGCTATGTTTCTGCTGTAGCTGAAAGTCCATAATATCCTAATTTATCATTACCCTGCGGGGGGTATATAAGCAGCCGGCAGCGCCAGAGAAGACAGGAGCTACAGAGCTGAGAAAGATATCTAGCCCATCTACCGACAAGAAGCGAACATCTACTACTTACTCTCTCTTTGTTATTTTTACTCTCATATTTGATTGTAGATAAACTTGTCATAAACCAGATAATTGAATTTCGCCCTACCATACTACATAACTACGAAAATATGTACATACTGAAGGAATGCGGACTTGTTTGAGCCGCTAGCCCAATCACCACGGGACCGTGGTGGAAAGACATAGCCGGACAATTTCTTCAAATCACTTTGCATTCTACTTTCTCTTTTTAACAAAAAGGTAGGTCCCGCCGAGATTCGAACTCGGGTTGCTGGATTCAAAGTCCAGAGTGTTAACCGCTACACCACGGGTCAGGGGTGAAAGGATATAACCGGACAATTTCTTCAAATCACTTTTGCATTCTACTTTCTCTTTTTAACAAAAAGGTAGGTCCCGCCGAGATTCGAACTCGGGTTGCTGGATTCAAAGTCCAGAGTGTTAACCGCTACACCACGAGACCGCTGTGGTAGAAGATAGCTTGACAGTTTCTTGAAATCACTTTTACATCATATTTCTCTTCTTAAAAAACCTTTCCTCTTTCTCTTAAGAAAAAAGGTAGGTCCCGCCGAGAAACGTGTGAAACAACAATTTCTTGAAATCACTTTATCATTTCTCTTCCCTTAAAAAAGCTATGTTTCTGCTGTAGCTGAAAGTCCATAATATCCTAATTTATCATTACCCTGCGGGGGGTATATAAGCAGCCGGCAGCGCCAGAGAAGACAGGAGCTACAGAGCTGAGAAAGATATCTAGCCCATCTACCGGCAAGAAGCGAACATCTACTACTTACTCTCTCTTTGTTATTTTTACTCTCATATTTGATTGTAGATAAACTTGTCATAAACCAGATAATTGAATTTCGCCCTACCATACTGCATAACTACGAAAATATGTACATACTGAAGGAATGCGGACTTGTTTGAGCCGCTAGCCCAATCACCACGGGACCGTGGTGGAAAGACATAGCCGGACAATTTCTTCAAATCACTTTGCATTCTACTTTCTCTTTTTAACAAAAATGTAGGTCCCGCCGAGATTCGAACTCGGGTTGCTGGATTCAAAGTCCAGAGTGTTAACCGCTACACCACGGGTCAGGGGTGAAAGGATATAACCGGACAATTTCTTCAAATCACTTTTGCATTCTACTTTCTCTTTTTAACAAAAAGGTAGGTCCCGCCGAGATTCGAACTCGGGTTGCTGGATTCAAAGTCCAGAGTGTTAACCGCTACACCACGGGACAGGGGTGAAAGGATATAACCGGACAATTTCTTGAAATCACTTTTGCATTCTACTTTCTCTTTTTAACAAAAAGGTAGGTCTCGCAGAGATTCGAACTCGGGTTGCTGGATTCAAAGTTCAGAGTGTTAACCGCTACACCACGGGAAAGCTGTGGTAGAAGATAGCTTGACAGTTTCTTGAAATCACTTTTACATCATATTTCTCTTCTTAAAAAACCTTTCCTCTTTCTCTTAAGAAAAAAGGTAGGCCCCGCCGAGAAACGTGTAAAACAACAATTTCTTGAAATCACTTCATCATTTCTCTTCCCTTAAAAAAACTATGTTTCTGCTGTAGCTGAAAGTCCATAATATCCTAATTTATTATTACCCTGCGGGGGGTATATAAGCAGCCGGCAGCGCCAGAGAAGACAGGAGCTACAGAGCTGAGAAAGATATCTAGCCCATCTACCGACAAGAAGCGAACATCTACTACTTACTCTCTCTTTGTTATTTTTACTCTCATATTTGATTGTAGATAATCTTGTCATAAACCAGATAATTGAATTTCGCCCTACCATACTACATAACTACGAAAATATGTACATACTGAAGAAATGCGGACTTATTTGAGCCGCTAGCCCAATCACCACGGGACAGTGGTGAAAGGATATAGCCGGACAATTTCTTCAAATCACTTTTGCATTCTACTTTCTCTTTTTAACAAAAATATAGGTCCCGCCGAGATTCGAACTCGGGTTGCTGGATTCAAAGTCCAGAGTGTTAACCGCTACACCACGGGACAGGGGTGAAAGGATATAACCGGACAATTTCTTCAAATCACTTTTGCATTCTACTTTCTCTTTTTAACAAAAAGGTAGGTCCCGCCGAGATTCGAACTCGGGTTGCTGGATTCAAAGTCCAGAGTGTTAACCGCTACACCACGGGACCGCTGTGGTAGAAGATAGCTTGACAGTTTCTTGAAATCACTTTTACATCATATTTCTCTTCTTAAAAAACCTTTCCTCTTTCTCTTAAGAAAAAAGGTAGGCCCCGCCGAGAAACGTGTGAAACAACAATTTCTTGAAATCACTTTATCATTTCTCTTCCCTTAAAAAAGCTATGTTTCTGCTGTAGCTGAAAGTCCATAATATCCTAATTTATTATTACCCTGCGGGGGGTATATAAGCAGCCGGCAGCGCCAGAGAAGACAGGAGCTACAGAGCTGAGAAAGATATCTAGCCCATCTACCGACAAGAAGCGAACATCTACTACTTACTCTCTCTTTGTTATTTTTACTCTCATATTTGATTGTAGATAAACTTGTCATAAACCAGATAATTGAATTTCGCCCTACCATACTACATAACTACGAAAATATGTACATACTGAAGGAATGCGGACTTGTTTGAGCCGCTAGCCCAATCACCACGGGACCGTGGTGGAAAGACATAGCCGGACAATTTCTTCAAATCACTTTGCATTCTACTTTCTCTTTTTAACAAAAAGGTAGGTCCCGCCGAGATTCGAACTCGGGTTGCTGGATTCAAAGTCCAGAGTGTTAACCGCTACACCACGGGACCGCTGTGGCAGAAGATAGCTTGACAGTTTCTTGAAATCACTTTTACATCATATTTCTCTTCTTAAAAAACCTTTCCTCTTTCTCTTAAGAAAAAAGGTAGGCCCCGCCGAGAAACGTGTGAAACAACAATTTCTTGAAATCACTTTATCATTTCTCTTCCCTTAAAAAAGCTATGTTTCTGCTGTAGCTGAAAGTCCATAATATCCTAATTTATCATTACCCTGCGGGGGGTATATAAGCAGCCGGCAGCGCCAGAGAAGACAGGAGCTACAGAGCTGAGAAAGATATCTAGCCCATCTACCGACAAGAAGCGAACATCTACTACTTACTCTCTCTTTGTTATTTTTACTCTCATATTTGATTGTAGATAAACTTGTCATAAACCAGATAATTGAATTTCGCCCTACCATACTACATAACTACGAAAATATGTACATACTGAAGGAATGCGGACTTGTTTGAGCCGCTAGCCCAATCACCACGGGACCGTGGTGGAAAGACATAGCCGGACAATTTCTTCAAATCACTTTGCATTCTACTTTCTCTTTTTAACAAAAAGGTAGGTCCCGCCGAGATTCGAACTCGGGTTGCTGGATTCAAAGTCCAGAGTGTTAACCGCTAGACCACGGGTCAGGGGTGAAAGGATATAACCGGACAATTTCTTCAAATCACTTTTGCATTCTACTTTCTCTTTTTAACAAAAAGGTAGGTCCCGCCGAGATTCGAACTCGGGTTGCTGGATTCAAAGTCCAGAGTGTTAACCGCTACACCACGGGACCGCTGTGGTAGAAGATAGCTTGACAGTTTCTTGAAATCACTTTTACATCATATTTCTCTTCTTAAAAAACCTTTCCTCTTTCTCTTAAGAAAAAAGGTAGGCCCCGCTGAGAAACGTGTGAAACAACAATTTCTTGAAATCACTTTATCATTTCTCTTCCCTTAAAAAAGCTATGTTTCTGCTGTAGCTGAAAGTCCATAATATCCTAATTTATCATTACCCTGCGGGGGGTATATAAGCAGCCGGCAGCGCCAGAGAAGACAGGAGCTACCGAGCTGAGAAAGATATCTAGCCCATCTACCGGCAAGAAGCGAACATCTACTACTTACTCTCTCTTTGTTATTTTTACTCTCATATTTGATTGTAGATAAACTTGTCATAAACCAGATAATTGAATTTCGCCCTATCATACTATATAACTACGAAAATATGTACATACTGAAGGAATGCGGACTTGTTTGAGCCGCTAGCCCAATCACCACGGGACCGTGGTGGAAAGACATAGCCGGACAATTTCTTCAAATCACTTTTGCATTCTACTTTCTCTTTTTAACAAAAAGGTAGGTCCCACCGAGATTCTAACTCGGGTTGCTGGATTCAAAGTCCAGAGTGTTAACCGCTACACCACGGGTCAGGGGTGAAAGGATATAACCGGACAATTTCTTAAAATCACTTTTGCATTCTACTTTCTCTTTTTAACAAAAAGGTAGGTCCCGCCGAGATTCGAACTCGGGTTGCTGGATTCAAAGTCCAGAGTGTTAACCGCTACACCACGGGACCGCTGTGGTAGAAGATAGCTTGACAGTTTCTTGAAATCACTTTTACATCATATTTCTCTTCTTAAAAAACCTTTCCTCTTTCTCTTAAGAAAAAAGGTAGGCCCCGCCGAGAAACGTGTGAAACAACAATTTCTTGAAATCACTTTATCATTTCTCTTCCCTTAAAAAAGCTATGTTTCTGCTGTAGCTGAAAGTCCATAATATCCTAATTTATCATTACCCTGCGGGGGGTATATAAGCAGCCGGCAGCGCCAGAGAAGACAGGAGCTACAGAGCTGAGAAAGATATCTAGCCCATCTACCGACAAGAAGCGAACATCTACTACTTACTCTCTCTTTGTTATTTTTACTCTCATATTTGATTGTAGATAAACTTGTCATAAACCAGATAATTGAATTTCGCCCTACCATACTACATAACTACGAAAATATGTACATACTGAAGGAATGCGGACTTGTTTGAGCCGCTAGCCCAATCACCACGGGACCGTGGTGGAAAGACATAGCCGGACAATTTCTTCAAATCACTTTGCATTCTACTTTCTCTTTTTAACAAAAAGGTAGGTCCCGCCGAGATTCGAACTCGGGTTGCTGGATTCAAAGTCCAGAGTGTTAACCGCTACACCACGGGTCAGGGGTGAAAGGATATAACCGGACAATTTCTTCAAATCACTTTTGCATTCTACTTTCTCTTTTTAACAAAAAGGTAGGTCCCGCCGAGATTCGAACTCGGGTTGCTGGATTCAAAGTCCAGAGTGTTAACCGCTACACCACGAGACCGCTGTGGTAGAAGATAGCTTGACAGTTTCTTGAAATCACTTTTACATCATATTTCTCTTCTTAAAAAACCTTTCCTCTTTCTCTTAAGAAAAAAGGTAGGTCCCGCCGAGAAACGTGTGAAACAACAATTTCTTGAAATCACTTTATCATTTCTCTTCCTTTAAAAAAGCTATGTTTCTGCTGTAGCTGAAAGTCCATAATATCCTAATTTATCATTACCCTGCGGGGGGTATATAAGCAGCCGGCAGCGCCAGAGAAGACAGGAGCTACAGAGCTGAGAAAGATATCTAGCCCATCTACCGGCAAGAAGCGAACATCTACTACTTACTCTCTCTTTGTTATTTTTACTCTCATATTTGATTGTAGATAAACTTGTCATAAACCAGATAATTGAATTTCGCCCTACCATACTGCATAACTACGAAAATATGTACATACTGAAGGAATGCGGACTTGTTTGAGCCGCTAGCCCAATCACCACGGGACCGTGGTGGAAAGACATAGCCGGACAATTTCTTCAAATCACTTTGCATTCTACTTTCTCTTTTTAACAAAAATGTAGGTCCCGCCGAGATTCGAACTCGGGTTGCTGGATTCAAAGTCCAGAGTGTTAACCGCTACACCACGGGTCAGGGGTGAAAGGATATAACCGGACAATTTCTTCAAATCACTTTTGCATTCTACTTTCTCTTTTTAACAAAAAGGTAGGTCCCGCCGAGATTCGAACTCGGGTTGCTGGATTCAAAGTCCAGAGTGTTAACCGCTACACCACGAGACCGCTGTGGTAGAAGATAGCTTGACAGTTTCTTGAAATCACTTTTACATCATATTTCTCTTCTTAAAAAACCTTTCCTCTTTCTCTTAAGAAAAAAGGTAGGCCCCGCCGAGAAACGTGTGAAACAACAATTTCTTGAAATCACTTTATCATTTCTCTTCCCTTAAAAAAGCTATGTTTCTGCTGTAGCTGAAAGTCCATAATATCCTAATTTATCATTACCCTGCGGGGGGTATATAAGCAGCCGGCAGCGCCAGAGAAGACAGGAGCTACAGAGCTGAGAAAGATATCTAGCCCATCTACCGCCAAGAAGCGAACATCTACTACTTACTCTCTCTTTGTTATTTTTACTCTCATATTTGATTGTAGATAAACTTGTCATAAACCAGATAATTGAATTTCGCCCTACCATACTACATAACTACGAAAATATGTACATACTGAAGGAATGCGGACTTGTTTGAGCCGCTAGCCCAATCACCACGGGACCGTGGTGGAAAGACATAGCCGGACAATTTCTTCAAATCACTTTGCATTCTACTTTCTCTTTTTAACAAAAATGTAGGTCCCGCCGAGATTCGAACTCGGGTTGCTGGATTCAAAGTCCAGAGTGTTAACCGCTAGACCACGGGTCAGGGGTGAAAGGATATAACCGGACAATTTCTTCAAATCACTTTTGCATTCTACTTTCTCTTTTTAACAAAAAGGTAGGTCCCGCCGAGATTCGAACTCGGGTTGCTGGATTCAAAGTCCAGAGTGTTAACCGCTACACCACGGGACTGCTGTGGTTGAAGATAGCTTGACAGTTTCTTGAAATCAATTTTACATCATATTTCTCTTCTTAAAAAACCTTTCCTCTTTCTCTTAAGAAAAAAGGTAGGCCCCGCCGAGAAACGTGTGAAACAACAATTTCTTGAAATCACTTTATCATTTCTCTTCCCTTAAAAAAGCTATGTTTCTGCTGTAGCTGAAAGTCCATAATATCCTAATTTATCATTACCCTGCGGGGGGTATATAAGCAGCCGGCAGCGCCAGAGAAGACAGGAGCTACAGAGCTGAGAAAGATATCTAGCCCATCTACCGGCAAGAAGCGAACATCTACTACTTACTCTCTTTGTTATTTTTACTCTCATATTTGATTGTAGATAAACTTGTCATAAACCAGATAATTGAATTTCGCCCTATCATACTATATAACTACGAAAATATGTACATACTGAAAGAATGCGGACTTGTTTGAGCCGCTAGCCCAATCACCACGAGAGCGTGGTGAAAGGATAAAGCCGGACAATTTCTTCAAATTACTTTTGCATTCTACTTTCTCTTTTTAACAAAAAAGGTAGGTCCCGCCGAGATTCGAATTCGGGTTGCTGGATTCAAAGTCCAGAGTGTTAACCGCTACACCACGGGACCGCTGTGATAGAAGATAGCTTGACAGTTTCTTGAAATCACTTTTGCATTCTACTTTCTCTTTTTAACAAAAAGGTAGGTCCCGCCGAGATTCGAACTCGGGTTACTGGATTCAAAGTCCAGAGTGTTAACCGCTACACCACGGGACCGCTGTGGTAGAAGATAGCTTGACAGTTTCTTGAAATCACTTTTACATCATATTTCTCTTCTTAAAAAACCTTTCCTCTTTCTCTTAAGAAAAAAGGTAGGCCCCGCCGAGAAACGTGTGAAACAACAATTTCTTGAAATCACTTCATCATTTCTCTTCCCTTAAAAAAACTATGTTTCTGCTGTAGCTGAAAGTCCATAATATCCTAATTTATCATTACCCTGCGGGGGTTTATAAGCAGCCGGCAGCGCCAGAGAAGACAGGAGCTACAGAGCTGAGAAAGATATCTAGCCCATCTACCGACAAGAAGCGAACATCTACTACTTACTCTCTCTTTGTTATTTTTACTCTCATATTTAATTGTAGATAAACTTGTCATAAACCAGATAATTGTATTTCGCCCTACCATACTACATAACTACGAAAATATGTACATACTGAAGGAATGCGGACTTGTTGAGCCGCTAGCCCAATCACCACGAGAGCGTGTTGAAAGGATATAGCCTGGCACTTTCTTGAAATGATTTTTGCATTCTACTTTCTCTTGTTAACAAAAAGGTAGGTCCCGCCGAGATTCGAACTCGGGTTGCTGGATTCAAAGTCCAGAGTGTTAACCGCTACACCACGGGACCGCTGTGATAGAAGATAGCTTGACAGTTTCTTGAAATCACTATTGCATTCTACTTTCTCTTTTTAACAAAAAGGTAGGTCCCGCCGAGATTCGAACTCGGGTTGCTGGATTCAAAGTCCAGAGTGTTAACCACTACACCACGGGACCGCTGTGGTAGAAGATAGCTTGACAGTTTCTTGAAATCACTTTTGCATTCTCTTTCTCTTTTTAACAAAAAGGTAGGTCCCGCCGAGATTCGAACTCGGGCTGCTGGATTCAAAGTCCAGAGTGTTAAAGGAGGTCCAAGGCGAATAAATAGTGTACTGTTTTTTCGCATTATTTGGTTAGTTTGAGCTAGAAAATTCGATTGCAAGTGTTCCGTAGTCACAAAAACCCCTCTGCCATGAGGAAATTAACAGGATTCTCTATTTTGAATTCGGGTATATTTTATTTTCCCGCCATTTTCAAAAAAAGATTGGCAGAACAACACTCTGGCCTATGAGGCCAGTCGAATTCTGCACTGAAATTTATATATATGTTGCGCGCAACCTATATTGGCCGGCTTTTGCTTAACACGTGCGCACACCTATCAGTAGTTCAAGCCACTAGTTTCTGTGGAGAGATGCAAGGGGCAGTAGCACCATTTCTGTAGATTCTTCACACCGTACTTTTTAATAATCTGTCAGGGACTTCGTGGTTGGAGTTTTTCCCTTATGACCTCCTTTAACCGCTACAACAAGGGACATTGGTGAAAGGATTTAGCTTGACAATTTCTTCAAATCACTTTTGTAATCTACTTTCTCTTTAAAAAAAAAGGTAGGTCCCGCCGAAATACGAATTCTGGTTGCTGGATTCAAAGTCCAGAGTGTTAACCGCTACACCACGTGACAGCATGAAGTCAACAACATTTCAAAAATGATGATCCTCTTAATGATCCTTTAAGGTCATTAGGCATTAAAAAAAACTTTACAGCAAAAACATTATACATATGCACAATTCTTTATTTTGAAACTATCTAAGTTTAAGAATTGTGATGAAACAGCGTAGTTGCAGTGTTGGTTGGCGCCGAAGAGCGGCCACCGCTGAGAAGGCGCGCAGCCGACGGCGACAAGAAGTGTTGACTCTGCTGCTGCTGCGGCTGAGAGTTGACCATGCGCGTCGGCGCGCTTCTCCGTCGCAGGACGCGCTCTTGCTGAAGAAGAAGAAGAAGAATGAAAAAAGAAACAATCAACAAATAAAACAAAAAAAGCTCTCTTCATTCTTAATTGCCTTAATTCTCCTCTTACATTAGGTTAGTCTTCTTTATACAGGGAATTGTTTAGAGAAGAAGAGAAAAATATTTAGAAGAGTTGTTCTTTCCCCCCCTCCCCCCACCACCTGATTCGACTGTTCCCTCCGCGCGCTCATGTCCGTGCTGTAACAGACGACAGCGACCGTTGCGATGGCTCCGAGGAATGGGACGACGATGAGAAATCTTTAAAGTTGAAAGTTTTTCCCCTTTAATATTTCACGTTGGTATTCACTAGAGACACTTTTCTTTCATATCATTCAATTCTTCGGTGCTTTCTTTTGGGGAAGCTAATCAATCAGCTCTCTAAATGACTCCAAGACAGGGCTCAAACTTCTCTCAAAAACTGTGGAAATCATATTATTAAACTTAGTATTATATACTCGTACGCGGACTTGCCCGGGTTTTTTTTATAGAATTTTTAGCAGAGTTTCCGCATTTTCGTGGTTTTACAGCAACGTACATTGCGATGGCGACGACGTATCCTCTGATTTGCTCGTGTCCTGCGGCGAACGTCTCTGCTAGCGCGCAGCAATGCCACTCGCAGCATCTCTTCGCACTCGGGCATGTCCAGAAGAGAAATTTGGCCCTGAAAAATATGTTTTTCTCTCGAAAAAAAAAACTTGAGAATTTAGGCATCGAATTTTTTTTATGCACGTTCGAGAATTGCCTTCACGCTGGGAATAGTCTACCATTATATGTCGCAGTTAGCAAAAGCAGTGCACGCAAATGAGAAAGGGCAGCGGCAATTTGAAATCTCACAAATTTATTCAATGATATATTATATATATATATTCTTTATTCTCATACAAGATCTTACTTAATGAGATAAAATTGCAATGGCTTACGCCCTTATATGCAATACAAAACATAGATAGACATACAAATCAAGGTAAATCTGTGTAAATCGGAGAACAAAATCGCTATCAATTAACATGTGTACCTGGTGCCATCTTCAAAGGACGCCGACGACAGTTCGTCGACGACTTCTGTGTCCAGCTTCCTGTAGCACTCGATGCAACCGACGCCTTTCTGGCCTATAGCGACCGAAAAGGAAAGCATGACTAGTTTTACTGTGACGGATTATATGAAGCTACTTACTATACATATGTTCATTCATATATTCAAGATAAAATTGATTTTTTAAATTGTATTCTTCTTCAAAGAATGTTTAAAACCATCTTATGGATATTATGCGAACATTACATTCTATCTTAAGGTTATGCCGTTTTATATTAAGAGTCTTCCACAACTAAGGAAATCTGCCAAAATGGCCTCACCTCTCGGACAAGTCTGCCTTGGCCGCCAGAAATAGTTCATATTGTCGACTCTGGGAAAAGAAGAGAAAATTAAAAGAGGGGAAAATTGAAGCATAACCTATTTCGTAGGATATTTGATCGCCGTATTTCCTTTATTGTAAATGTCAGCTTGATGGGTTAAGTCTTACTCACATGTTAAAAAAATCATTTAATTAGGTTTTTTTCTATCAGCTACATATAGCAGAACCAAAAAAACCATGGCTAAAGGCCGGCAGCAGATTGCAAAGAAAATGGAGAATAAAGAAGATAATATGATGGAGTAGTTCTTACCAACCTAATGATATAACCTTATGCTCTATTTGATTACAAATAATTATAACAAAAATTAATATTTCACCTAATGGGAACGTTGACATCTCGTATGATTCCACCCCCTCTCCGGGAACTTGCCACTCCCGTACCGGCGATGTCGTGAGCGGTCTGCTGCCCCTTCCCCTCCCCTTTCCCCTTATTCACACTGACTCGACATTTTTCTATTAATTACTTTTAATGTCGTCACATCTTAATGATGTATGAATAAATAAATAAATAAATATTTACCCAATATTTGGCGCTCTCTCACTCAATCGGTCTCGTTTCGTGGGTATGGCGAAATCTGAAAAAAAAAATTATATGAAGAATACGTGAGATATGAAAAATAAGTACTTGTATACATGCGTTGTATGCTTTCCGTACCTTCGCCGATACATGTGGCAGATGAGGCCGCAAATAGGAGAAGAAGAAGCAGAGAGTTACGTGATGCATTTGCTAGTTCATGCAGTTGTCGAAAATGAAAGATAACACCTGGCAAAAGAGACTCATGTAAAGGTCACGAGGGCGTCAGTATTGCCAACTCGCTCTTCTCTTCCATGCAGAAAGGTTGGTTTCAAAATGGAAATATGTACATGATGTGCAGCTCGAGCCTGAACTGAACAAAGTCTTGCTGAACAGCTATTAGGGCAAAGAATTTAGCTACGCGTTTACAACAGGTTCCGAAGAATACAAAAAGGAACACTTGATATGCGGAATGACAACAGTAATCATTCTTCTGGAGAAAAGTGACGAGATGAGGCGAGTGACAAGGAGAGTAGGCCGTTCGCATCCGAACTTGTACTATGCTCATTAGAAGGAGAGGCCAAAGGAGCCTCAGAAGTGCCTAATTGGAAAGAGGAGAAGCCTTTTCTGCTCTCAACGGATGACGAGAGATAGCCTGGCTGTACAGAAGAAAACTGAACATGCAATACTTATTTCTTTAACATTACTTTTCATCTTCAAAAGAAACGTTGATGTGACCAACTTGTAAAAGCATATATTTTGTCCTTGATCATTTAACGAAGGTCGAGCAAAAAGAGAACGAGGGAGAACAAGACGGAGAGAAATAGCAAGATAGTGAAAGATAGAGCTTAAATGTGTGAGCGATGATGAAGCACAAAACTTGTGTTTATTCGATAACTATTTATTCACTGCGGAGGTCTCCATAAAAGCGCATTAAACACCCATTTTTATATCCTAGTAGTTTATGGATATTACAAAGTCTTTTAAGTTAAATATTTTTCATGAATTTATATTTAGATCTTTAAAAAGTTTCGTTAAGTATTAGAGCAAGTCGTTTGAGAATTGAACGTATTTCAATTATTGTTTTTCTTTGAAGGAAATCCTTCTCCTCTCCAAGATATGACAATCACTCTTTCTGCGCAAGCCGACCTCAGCATCTTTCCGTACGTCTATCCTCGTTTCGGCATGATGAGAGGCATCTACGTCGAGATTTGGCGAATGTGGGCATCTGCAGCTGGCGACTCTATCAACGTTGTTCATTTGGGAGAAAGAAGTTGGCGACAGAAATTTTTTTATTAATTTAGAAAATTAACTTGGAAAACGAAAAAAAAAACATTCTAAATTTGTTTAAGTAGACACGTATTACTGATTGTGCGTTCTGCAAAGTAAGCGGAAGCTTAATTTTTATATGAAATTAGCTGGCTTGAAAAGAAGAGGAATGGCTCCTCTTAGTCTGAAAATGGCTCGTGCGATATGCGTAAGCTTTCATCATTTGGCTTGTTCTTTAGTTGATGTCGGTCCGAACAAGGCCGGGGTGCACCCGGGAGTTCTTGGCTTCCTTCAGAATAACACGATTGACGGTGTTTTGGTCGATCTGGTTGGAAATTCCTTTTCTCGTTAAAGTACAAGAAAAGACGAAACATTCTAACACCTTTTTTTCATTACACAAGTCTTTTGAGAGCCTTCGCGCTGATCGAATGAGCGACTTTGGCTACATTTCTATGCCAGTCATGTACAGCTTGGTATGCATATAGACATATTGACAACGGTTTTTTTTTGCATATTTTCATTTTACCTGATTTTGTTGAGGAGAAACAGATCAGTCAATACTCATAAACTTAGGAGGCTTTCTATGAGAGAGTCAACTACGTGTCAACTCCCAAACTTCTCGACTTTGTCGTCTTTTCCTATCCAGCTCTCCTGACGCTCATCGGCCTTGTTCTGATTGCTCACGGCGTTGAGCACTTCTTCCCGCAGCTCAAGAGTTCCTTTCAATTGAATTATTTTTTTTCAAACATTCTTCTAGCTTTCTTTACAACTGATGCCTAAAAAGATTCTCGAATTCTCGTAGAAATTCGCCTTCACGTCGGCTTCTACGTGGTCGCCTACATCTTGGTCGCATCCATATATAATGCCGCCTTTACTGGAAACACGGCCGTTCCTGCACAATCGCCCAGGAGGTACGGAAATTGACATTTACAATAAAGTATCAAATAGCTGTGAATATGCAGTACAACGCAAGCACGATAAGTTCATGGTTGGGGTTGCTTATTATAACTTTAGTTGGTAACTGTTCTTAAGTTAGGTGGATGCCCCTACCCCAACAAAATAACTGTTGTAAACAATAGGTTTCATTGAAAAAATTACTTCTTTTTTTGCAGAAAGTTCAAGGACTTTATCGATCAAGTTCGCGCTGGAAAAGCACAATTTATCATGGAAACCAATAAAGGCAGCCTTAGCCTTGCTGCGGAAATTGCCGGCGTCCTTCCAAGCGAGGTTATTGTTGAGAGATGATTTTTGATAAATTATTCAGTTTTTTTGTTTTTACATGTAATGTTATTAATTCAAAAAGAAGACTATTCCGCAGGACGAGGTCCAATTCTTATCGCTGATTTGCCCACGTGCATGGCACGGGTTTGTTTTTGTTTTTCTTTTACAATCAGAAACCTTTTTCGTTTTAAAGTTTATCACAAATTAAAATGTTTATTTATTTCTGATTTTTTTTTTAGCTTTGCGACCCAAAAGTTCACGCGGGAATGTTTGTCATTCTGACTCGACTCTTCATCGTTGACCCTGCTGACATGCGCACTCGGCTCCGTTGTCCTGTTCAGCAGTTGGGAAATACACAGATACTTGCTTGTTTTACTTTGCTATTTTAGTAATGTTGTTTGTTGATAAACATGATTTTTTGGACAAACAAAACAAATTATATTGTTTAAAACAAGCGGTTACTGCTCTTTAAGAGCTGTCAATTGCAATGTTCAGAAACGGTAATGCTGAAAACCGGCTTTGTTATTAAAACAGACTCGATCCGTCGGGGCTGCCGGTGCGGACTTCCTTGGACCGCGTAAGATCGCTTGAGGGTGGCTCATTCTTCATTCCTTTCGCGTCTACATTATACTTTCGGTCAGGATTTTTGCGTTGTTATTTATTTATTTATCGACATGAATTAAATTAGACTTTGACGATATTTGAATAGGCATTACATAATGGATTTGTTAGAAAAATCACATGTCGTCGACAAACGGTCACGACCAATTTGTATGTCATTGACACCGTTCAATGACAGAAAAGAATACCGCCTATCTTAATACACATGGGTTGCGACCACACCAACTGGTGTCATTGACACGGTCATGACCACAGAGCAATAATTTGGTAGTCACGTCCACTCGGAAGCGACCTATGGTCATGACCAAAACGTGACAGAGCATATTTGTGAGAGACGCAGAGCGACACGCTCATGGATATAACCGTGGGTCGTGACCGAATTCAACGTTTCGACTGAATGCGGTACCGAATGTACACTTTATACCGTAATTTTTATCAGCGTTTTGCACAGGATGATTTGAAAAATAGTAATATTCAAACATTCACCCTTTGCTCGCATTCACCCACATGCTTCTTGTTGTATTATTAACAAAATGACGGATATTTATTAAATTGTGATTGTTTAGTTTGAATTTGCAATTTGTGGTAAGCTAGGGGCTAGATACCAGCTCTCCAGATATTGCAAAAATACTGGTCATGACCAGTGTCAGTGACATGGTCATGATCTAAAACGGTCGTGACTGCATGTCGACGACATGTCATTGACACAACATAAGATTAATCGCGCGGCTGAAGTTCTCTGCTCGAGAGACACTATTCTGTACATATCATTCTTCTGTGTCATTTGCCAGCCAAAATCTCTTATTTGCTTCTCAGAAAGAATCTTTTCACTCCTCGGCAGCGTAAAAGGATGGACTTCATTACAATTGCGTTATTTAATCAGGAGAAGGCAAGTCGGGTTACGGTATTAATTAATTAAATTTCTGTAAATTCTTTAGGAATTATATATTTTTAATGTTTTTAAAATTTATATTTATAAAATAATAGATTTATAAAATAAGATTTAGAAATGAGAATTATAAGAAAAGTATTTCTAAACTGATTAAAAAGTCTACAGATGGAGTCATTCTATTGGCGACGCTTCACGAACCGGCCAAAGATTGTAAACAAATTCCACAGCGAGTTTACGTTCGAGCCGGTCGACGTTCGGTCGATCCAACTGAACCTCATGATTGCGGCCCTCTTATATGCGCTCGCCCTTCTCATCTTCCTTGGCGAAAAAGCCTGGCCCAAGATGGGCCCAAAGTTCTGTGCCCTCCCTCTTGTCCAGTTCATCAGAATCAGTCCCGCCAGATTTCGCGCAGACAGAAAAATATATAGGATTCAAAGAGATTTCGTGAGATTTTCGTGATAGAAAGTACATTCGTTATTTGTAGGTTTTCGTAATGCTCATTCATATGTGCAATATTCTTTCTAGTTACTTATTATTTTAAAGTCAGGAGAAAAGTTGACGTGATATGCATGCAAAAGAAGGTATTCGTAAATTTTGTTCTTGATCATTTCAACTCAATTCTCACCAAAAGTTAAACAAGATGTAATCCTCTGGTTTGTCCTTTCCGAAATGTCACGCGCTTTCGTTGGAAGTGCAGCCGAATATTACAGATAAACATTGTGGATGAAGCCATGGCAGAAGAGAACGAGGGATAGCAAGACAGTGAGATAGAGCTAGAAAAGCTGACAGAGAAAGAGAGAGAGAGCGAGAGAGAAAAGGAGAAAAATAGAGATAGAGAGAAAGAGAAAGAGAGAGAGGGAGAGAGAGAGTGAGAATAAGTGAACAAGCGAGGACCCAAAAGTGGCCTTATTGGGTTACTACTCGCTGAAGACTTCGACATAAAAGTACATCAAACGTGAATTTTACATCCTGGTAGTTTTTGGATATTATAGAACTTTTAAGGAAAGTTGTTTTTAAATACACTTTTTATATCTTTCAAAGGTTTCTGGTGTAAAAACGGACCAATATTACAGGAAATCCGTCTCTGCACCAAGAGATGACTATAACTCTGTCATATGGGCCAGACGGCCTTAGCATCTTTCCGTATGTCTACGCCCATTCCGGCAAGATTCAAGGCATCTACGTCGAGATTTGGCGAATGTGGGCAGCGGCGGCAGGCGACTCCATCAATGCTGTCTCTATGGGAGATAGAAGTTGGCCGGGAAATACGTTGAGTATGGGGGAATTATCTTAGTCAAGAGTAAAGTAAAAATTCTGTCACTTTTATCAACTAATTACAGCTTCATTTTTCAATAAAAGAAGCGAGAAATTTGTTTAAAGAAAACTATCGACTCCCCAATCGTCCATGCAAGATATGAATAAAAAAAAATCATCCCCCCAATCGACTACGATTGTGGTTAATATCTCGCATATATTGCTGAAGCAAGCATGACGTGAGAGAGCCAGAGGAAAGAAAACTGAGTAAGCTCTCCACGTTCATGTTCTCTCTCATCGTTTTGCTCTGATAGTTTGTTGAATTTGAAATTTAAAAATAGCTCACGCGATAAAAGACGCCTTCGTATATTTCTGTATTCATATATCAATTCAAGATATGGCAATATATTCAAATAACTGTAATACCACGTCATGTTATCTGTTCTGACATATGAAAAAGTGAGCCATCGACTGGTTTACTCTTTAGTTGAAGCCGGACCGAACATGGCGGGAGAACATCCCGGACTGCTCGGCTTCATTCAGAATACCACGATTGACGGCGCTTTGGTCGATCTGGTGGGGCAATCTTCTTTTTTTTAAGACATGAGTAAAAATTTAAAAAAAACCTTCTAACCATAAGCAAGTAAGATTGCCTTGGTTCTATACCTGAATTTATTTTAATATCTTTTTGTATCCAATACGAACATATCATTTGCAGAGCCTCCGCTATGAAAGACTAAACGACTTTGGTTATGTTTCTCTGCCAATCATTTT
Source organism: Allodiplogaster sudhausi (assembly GCA_945643635.1). NCBI lineage: Eukaryota > Metazoa > Nematoda > Chromadorea > Rhabditida > Diplogasteridae > Allodiplogaster > Allodiplogaster sudhausi. The sequence goes on from CALZFC010000046.1 coordinate 1,824,456, forward strand.
CAGCTTGGTACGCTTTTAGAAACAGCATAATTGACAACATAATTTTTAGAAACATTTTCATTTTACCTCTATGTCTGTTGTATATGCATATTTAAAGAAATATATTTTTTTTTGTTGAAAGGGGAAAAAAACATGTTATCCAAGTCATTATTAGGAGACTTTCTACGAGAGCGTGAATTATGCGCCAAGTGTCAAGCTGCTGGACTTTATCGTCTTTTCCTATCCCGCTCTCCTTGCGCTCATCGGGCTCTTAATGTTTATTCGCGGCGTTGAGCATTTCTTCCCGAGTCTCATGAGTATGTGTACCATTCCTTTTTATTCAATTATTACTTTTTTATAGGCAAAAATTAGTTTTAAAGCTTTTTATCCATTTAACAAACTACATATTTTTAACCAGTGTCAATAAAAACTTTCTTGCATTGCTGTAGGAATTCGAGTTCACGTTGGCTTCTACGTGGTCGCCTACATCTTGGTCGCATCCATGTATAATGCAGCATTTACTGGAAATACGGCCGTTCCAGCGCAGGCACCCAGGACGTACGGGAATTGTAACAATCAATATTTACAAAAATAATATATCTTTAAAATCTATTAAGGTTTTAAATGAATGACTCGATCACAGTTTTCAATATCACAATTTTGGACTGATTGAGCTAGCCCTTAGTAGATGCCCTTATCGAACATATCTACTTACAGTTCAGAACAGAATTCACAATTGAAAACTAATTGCCTTCCTTGGGCTACGACTTATTGTTCGATTAGCTCCTTTTATTCAAGAAATTTGTAGTGTTTTATTATTTTTACAGAAAGTTCAAGGAGTTTATCGAACGAGTTCGCGCCGGAAAATCGCAATTTATCATGGTAGCCGAACCAGGAAGTAACCTTGGCCTAGTTGACGACATTATCGGAACAAGTCTTCCAAGCGAGGTTACAGGAGCACGCAACTAAACCGTAAACGATTTCACGTCATCCTCTCTAAATTTGACATCTTCTGGTCTGTATCTGATTAGACTCCACTAATGATATGCAGGCAAAAGGGCGGGAATGCAAGACTGAGTTTTTCGCTCCTTTTTATTGAGAGAACAATTGACTGGAAGTCTGAAAAGTGTGTGCGAGTTCATCTCCATCAGCATATTTGGAACCTCTTGTAGTTTTGATTAAAAAAATAATATTGTCAATTCAAAAGGCGGACTACTCCTCAGGAATAGGGCCAGTTTTCATGGCTGATTTACAAGCTTGCATGGCAAGGGTTTGTTTTTTTTGGATTTTTTTTTTCAATTACTTATTAACAATTCATATTCCAAACAACTTATAAAATCTTCTTTTTCAGCTATGCAACCCAAAATATCATTCGGGAATGTTCGTTATTCTTGACCGAATCTTCATTGTTAACCCTGCGGATAAGCGCGCGCAGCTCCATTGTCCTGTTCAACAGTAGGGAAATACTGAGATACTTGCTTGTTTAAACTACTTTTTAGCAATGTTGTTTCGAGAAAAAACATAATTTTTTTTTACCTGGAACCAAAAACCCTTGTTTGCTTACATCAAATGTCCTTCCTTATCTCTTATTGCTACATAACATCTGCCATCAGAAACATTTATCAATATTTAAATAATTTGAATAGGCTCGACTCGTCTGATTTGCCTGTGCGAACTTCCTTTGATAGGGCTTTTTCGCTTGAAAATGGCTCCTTCTTCATTCCCTTCGCTTCTACTTTGTACTTTAGGTTAGGATTTATAACTAATCTCGAAAAAAAGTACATGAATTTCAGATTTGTTCGCTCAATAGTAAACTTATGTAATTAGTCGCTATAAGAGAAATTTTTAATCGAGAGACCATAGATTGGATTCTTCTTTACCATGTTTTTTTTATCCCCAAACCTCTTCGCTTCAGAAAGAATCTATTCACTCCTCTGCAGCGTAAACGAATGGATTTCATTACAATTGTCTTCTTTAATCAGGAGAAGGCATGTCGAGTCACCTCTTTTTAAAGTTTTTTTTAACCATCAAAATTTATATATATATATAATATTAATTGATTAATGCCACGTCAAGTCACCATTAAATTTTTTTTTACATTTATTCTTTATGAATTGTTCTTAAAGTACTTATGTTTTATGACGTCATCAGATGGAGTCATTTTGGTGGCGGCGCTTCACGAATCGGCCAAAGATTGCGAACGAGTTTCGGAGCGAGATTTCTTTCCATCCGGTCGACATTCCATCGATCCAGCTGAACCTCATGATCGCGGCCGGCTTTTACACGCTCGCTCTTCTTGTCTTCCTTGGCGAATTGGCCTGGCCCAAGATGGGCCCGAAGTTTTGTACCCTCTTACCTTGCCAGTTCGTCAGAAAGACCATCTTAGAAAGAAGAAAAGTGCGAATCCTTTAAGGTTTAGGCCTTACAATATGTATCGTTTTAAGCTGGATTTGCTGATGATATTTAACTTATAGTGCATTTTCTCCGACAGGCAAGCAGAGTGTATTCATTGTCAGTTTCGTAATGATCACAAATTGAGCGTAAAATAGAATCTAAAGAAGCTATGATTAACCTTAATTTTTTAGGTATGTATATCAAGTAAGTTGATGAATTATTTATTTTCCGATTATTCCCATGTGCCATTTCAGAAGATTTAAACCGGATATCTGATCCATACATTTATCGCTAAATACATAGAATGTGTACTCCTTGCTCATAAAGAATCGCAGAGATACTCGAGACGGAAAAAAACGATGACGATTAAAGAAAAACAACAGTGGAAAATGCAAAAGCCTCGGAATTGAGACGGAAAAAGGTTGAAGAAAACAGAGACAAGAATCTTTAATCGAAGATGGAAAAATAAACAAAAATTCTTTTTGAAAGTTATCTGGAATAAAAGCAGACTCACAGATCTACTCTATGAGCACTTTTTGGGTGGTATTCTATGGCGACTTTATGGGTATACTATGGGCGCGAGTTTGCACTGTGCATGTTTCCTTCCGACGTGTTTTTACCAAGCCTAACGGTATAAACACGCCGGGAGGAAACAAGTACAGTGGAAAACTCACGGTAAATTTGAGATTTGTGAGAGGCTCACAAATTTGAGATTTGTGAGAGAAAGACGTTCGGTAGAAACTCACGATAAATTTGGGATTTGTTAGAGGATTCCATACTTGTGATTTATTAGAACTCACAAATCTCAAATTTGAGAGCCTCTCACAAGTCTCAAATTTATCGCGAGTTTCCCCTGTACGTGTTTCCTCCTGGCGAGTTTATACCAAGCTCATGGCATAAACATGCCGGGAGGAAGCGGACTAATGATAAGGTAGGCACTACGGGAGGGGAGGGGGCTTTCACCTTGAGACACTCGTAGGAAGCGTTTACCACCTTTAACTTCTTCCGAATTCTTGCTTAATGAAGTGTCACCCGGGTGTATAAGGGTAATTTTATCGGCCACTAAGATAACGTACGATGTTGGATATTCGATATCTCTGTTTTCCCGTACTCCGCACATTATTCGTATGCTTGCCCGCACCAGCTAGCCCTCCTTTTGGTTTTGCCACATAGGCGGCTGGCATAAGTAATCACGTGTAGATGGTGGCCAATTGCATGGAGCCTTTTAATACCAAGTGTGGTAATATTCTTTTGATCCAGGAATGGAGAGGCTGTATTTAGACGTGTGTACATCAAGGATGGCCAAAACAAGGCCCGGCCCGCCTTCCTTGCGGGCCGGCCGGGCCGGCACGTAGGGTACGCGGGCCGGGCTCGTTTTTACATAGGCCCAAAGGCCCGGGCCCGGCCCGTACATAACCCGTGTTAACAGTGTCTTGCGGCGCCCGCATTGGGAATATTTGTCATAGTTCATATCTAGTTTACTGATCTCTTACGCTGCTGCATATGCCCCTTAACGTCGTAGTATCTTGGATAGTCCATTCCAATGAGATGGCGTGTTTTTATATGCAAGAATTCAACTGTTGTAGTGGAGCGGACACCACCGATGAAGGCTTAAAAAAACGGGTTTTGTTAGTCGAGCATCTGAGAGAGCGAGTTTAAGCAGAAAATATGGTGAGCGACGGAAGAAATGAAGTGACTGTAGGAGACTCCATCATGTCTGTCAAATTACCACCTTCAATCGATCTTTTATTAGAACCTTCATCATATGGTTAAAAAAAGACGTTATGTTTTCGTCGGATACTTCCTTTTTAAAGTTCTGCCGGTCTGCCTCAGCGATCTTCGTTTGACCGTACGTTCTCCATTGAGGAAGGCTCCTTCTTTATCCCTTTCGCATCGACATTCTACTTTGGGTCAGCCTCTTGTCGGCATTTCTTTCGGTATATTATACTGCTACACACTCACCATGCTTGGTTCAGAAGGAATCGATTTAATGCTCGACAACGCAAAAGGATGGACTTTATTACGATAGCCTTCTTCAATCAGGAGCGAGTAGGACATTTGTTTTTATTGTTTTATTTAAATATACAAATAAATATACACTTACATATATGTTTCTATAAGGCTTTCATAATCACCAGATGGAGTCGTTCTGGTGGCGACGCTTCACAAATACGCCTTTTGGTTTTGCCTCATAGGCGGCTGACATAAGCAATCATATGCAGAGGTGAAATTGCAAGAAGTATTTTTATACCAAGGGTCCGACTATTGTTCGCTTGCAGTAGAGCGGGCACAACGATAAAGGCGTAAACAAACGGTTTTGTTATTCGAGCCTCTGAGAGAGCGAGTTTAACAATAAGCAGAAATTATGGTGGGCGACGGAAGAAAGGAAGTGACTGTAGGAGCCTCCATAATAACTGTCTAATTATTGATTTTGATAAAGCAGTACCACTTCCATTCGATCTTTTATTACAACCTTAATCATAAACTTCCTTGTTTAAAGTTCTAATTAGCTCTTTTAACTAAAAACAAATATAGAAAACACTACAAGTTGTTCTCCCTTATTTTAACGATAATTTCGCCGGCATCAGCCGTCTGAGGATTGTCGTTCTTCTTATTAATAAATAAGTCTTAATGTTGTCAGCAAGTCCCGTAGGACAGAGCTTCGGCAACGACAGCTCAACGACAAAGGCGACGAAAGAAAGAATGTAGAAGGCGGTAATGACGAAGATATTGAGCTCAATCGATTGCAGATCAACTGGACGAAACATGAACTTGCTTCGAAACTCGTTCACAATCTTTGGCCGATTTGTGAAGCGTCGCCACCAAAACGACTCCATCTGATGACACAAATATTTAATTAAAAAGTGAATGTATAAAATCTGGAGAATATAGATATATATATATATATATATATATATATATATTAGAATAAAAAACGAATTCCTCACCCGCTCTGGATTGAAGAACGCAATTGTAATAAAGTCCATCATTTTACGTTGTCGAGCATTGAATCGGTTCCGTCTGAATCTAGCAGAGTTTGACGAGGCTATCGTGTTCTATTTCTATGGATATCAAATTTTCAATTGAAAATGTCGAAAGCAATGTGAAGAATGGGCTGACCCAAAGTAGAATGTCGATGCGAAAGGGATAAAGAAGGAGCCTTCCTCAATGGAGAACGTACGGTCAAACGAAGATCGCTGAGGCAGACCGGCAGAATCAAGCCTGTTTGAAAGGAAAAGTTGCACCAATGCATTGATCTACCTCCCCTATAGGTAGCATTGATTGAGATCATCCAAACTTTGCAAAAAAAAAATTACAAAAAATCTCAGATTCGTTTCCAAATTCTAGGCAATTAGTCAGCTTTTGAAATCAGACAGACGATCCTGCAGCAAAAAGATAAAGCTTATTCTTTAATTGCTAACTCTTGAATGGCGCAGTGCAGCTTCACAAGCTTATCCGAGTTCACGGTGAAGATTTGGTAAACAAAAGCAAACATTGCCGAGTGAAATTTTCTGTCTCAGAGCTGAAAAAGTAGTAAAATTTTAGTTAGAAATTTAACAATTTTTTTTTAAACTTTACTTTGAAAATATGCATTACTATACTTTGGTAAGGCAAAAAGTTGCAAACCGAACACTTGTTTTAAAGCGAAAAATTATGTTCTTCTAATCTTTAAATCACCACAAACCCGTTCTATACAAGTTTGAAGGTCTGCTTGAAGAAGAGGCCCTCGACCTTGACGGCTGTTCTCCTTCAAGAGATTTGAACGTGAAAAGAAAAGAAAAGAAATTTAAAGCTCAATCTTGCCAGAATATTCGTAGAGAACGGACCTTGCTAGGCAGGTGGCCAATGATTTCTTCAGCTAAACCGTCGTCAGCTCTCTCCATGATCAATTGCGATTTTCCCGCGCGAACCCTTGCTATGAAGTCCATGAAGGTTCTGTGTGAAAAGTGTACAAATTATAAGCCGTGGCACGTGTAAGATTGAAAGTTTGATGATACAAATGCTTTCGAAATGAACTTTAGAAAAAAAACCAGAAACATACGATTACAAATTGAAAGCCGCTAAGATGATAATTTTTCACTTTGTTTTTTTCCACTTATATAAAAATTTTCAGCTGCTTTACGTCCTGGAACTCCTGTGCGGGCACGGCCGTATTGCCAGTGAAGGCGGCCGAATAAATGGACGCGACCAAGATGAAGGCAACCACGTAAAAGCCTACGTGCACGCGAATCCCTAAGAATTGAAGAGTTTAAATTATTAATAACAAAAAAGAACTAAAAAATTATAATGAATTTCGAAAAAGAAGAAAAGGACTAAGATCATAAAAATGAGAGAAAAGATTGGCTAACTCGTATGCCGTTGCCTGGCGGGACCCTCGAGAATCCGTATGAGCGCAAAGAGCAGAATAAGCGACAGTACAACAGGATAGGAAAAGACAACGAAATCGAATAGCTTTAGGCTTGGCGTGTAGTTGACTCGCTCGAAGAAAGCCTCCTAAATACAAATTAATGTACCCTGTATCACGTTTGTTTGTGATGTCATATTGAAATATTAATTTAGTGTATGACAAATGGATTTGAAAAAAAATCCATTGTTTAAATACTTGCTCGAAAGCAACTTGCCAAGCTGTACATGATCGGCAGCGAGACATAGCCAAAGTCGCGCAATCGATCGCCGCGAAGACTCTGCAAATTGTAATCCAAGTGTTTATGCGAATCTTCTTCTTTTGCTCAAAGGAAAGAAAGAAGATGACCAAAAGAAATTAATGCATGCTCGAATTGCCAAGTGTACCTTGGGAGTAGGTACTCGCTATATTTCGCGTGCTATTTCGCAGGTTTCTCAAACACGCTGCATAAAATATGTATGCCATTCTATGGCTGCGGTAAATGAAATCTGACAAAATTTTTCGGTGATCGCTGCATACGTCTCTAGCCTTCTGAGAAGAAAACACTCATTACCAGGTCAACCATTGCTCCGTCGATCGTGTTGTTTTGTATTAAGCCAAGAATTCCCGGATGCCTTCCTGACTCGTCCGGGCCTTTGTCAACTAAACTGGCCGTTATGACTGATTTCTAACCAATTGATAAAGTTATCAAGAAACATCAAGAAATATATGAGGAGTAAAATATTTAAAAAAAATAATAATAAATAAAATAACAGAGCTGGGGGAGAAACATGACGATCAAAGTTCTAAAAAAAAATTTTTTGGAGGTCATTAATCGCCTACTTCTCTTAGACAAATGGAGTTTAACTATTGTCTCGTTCGCTGCATCCGCCCACATTTGCCATATCTCGCGGTAGATGCCACGCGAAAGGCCGAAACGCGGGAACTGATACGGGAAGGCTTGCCTTCCGAAGGGCCCGGATGACAGTGTAATTGTCATTAAGGGAACGCGCGTTCGCTGGAAATGATTAAGGATTAATTCAGGTGCAAGATGACGCACGATCATTCTGTAAGTAGGCTCAGGTAGCAGAAACCTGCTGTGCGATACCAGAAAAAAATAAGCGCGAAGGGCCGCGGCAATTTGAAATCTCACAAATCAAAATTGTTTGAATAATTAAATACTGATACATATTAATGCGTAATTGGTAGTCAGATTCAACGTGCAAGGAGGGAGGAAAGGACCTGATGACATGTGGGCGTTTAAAGACAAAGGCCTTAAGTGAATATGGCGGATGTTTGTTCTGAGCGAGAAGGATGTATCTTTTTTGTTCCATTTTCCTGCACTCGTTATTTGTTAGATCGCGTGATCTTCTGGCGAAATGTTTGCCAACTTTTTTTATGTCGGTTTAAGAGGGAAGGTGAGAGAGAAAGAGAGAAAGAGCGAGATAGCGATAGGGACAGATAGAGAGAAAAAGAAAAAGAGAGCAGTGAGAGAGTTATGGAAAGACGGAACGACAAGGCTTTCTCGGTACATCAAAATTAGCCTGCCATTCTATTTATGGACACTCTGTCCAGCCTAGTACTGGCAGGCGCGCGCCTATGCGAATCTACAAAGTACATGCCTGGAAGGTCGTCTTCCTGCCCTCTGTCCAAGCCCATCCTGGCGGCGTCAACTCTATGCTACCGCGCCCGCCCGCCTTCATCAAACAATGGGAAGCTATATATATATATATATATATATATATATATATATATATATATATATATATATATATATTTGAAGAAGTTTTCTGACGAAATTATTGAGTGTATGCCAAGAAGTCACGTGCATTTATTTTCCCCTCACCTTCTTCCTCTCTTTTACTTCACAATGCCAAATAAGAAAAGTAATGTGAAAGCAAGTAATTATGCTCTACCACCAAGAATTGAGCGTAACACAGTATTATAAGAGGTTCTGACGATAAACTCGTGTATCGTCATTAATCTTTATTGTTCAAAGAATTGAAGCGATGCACTTTAATTTTCAAGTAAATGTGCTTCATTCAATCTAAATGAGTTTAAAAAAAAAGATAAGCGACATTGTCCTTCATTGTGAGCCAGAGCTAGTATATGATTTGGTTAATGATAGAGACCATGCATTATAACAGAAGCTTGCGGAGAAGTGTATAGGTTCACGAAATGCTTACTCCAAACTTCGTTGATAAGAAGCAAAGAAGGTGAGGAACAGAAATGACGCGATTGCGGGGGATTGAGAGGAGAAGCGGCGCAGTGAGTGTATCTTTGATGGAAGGCGACATCATTGTATATACATTCAGAGTGTTTCATAATTACAACCCACTTTCTCGTCACTTTCCAAGCAAGAATTGCCACTAGAAAGCAAGCATCCGCCAAGGTTAAGTAGAAAGAGTGCACTTGTAAGGAAGACAAGTTCACCAATCATAAGAGTAGAGAATTCTTAGGAATTCTAAAGTGACAGAGTCGATTCTTGCGAATAAAATTCTAGAGTTTCCCTCACTACTTTTTTTGTTATTTTCGAGTACTTGAACTACTCAATTCTAGACACATACACTTTGTTTGTTGCAGAGCAATTAGTTTTCTGTGAAAGATTTATCGTCAAAGTGCTGCGTTCCAGGTGGAAAAGTAATTCGATCGCCACTCGAGAGAGTCTGGCTGGAAAGCATATGTGAAATCTGCGAATTGTCAGGTGAGATGTTGAGAAGTGTGATATACTGATTCCAATATTAGGAAGACATTTACAAACATTTTCCAAGGAGATGGTGCCTGTCTACTGCCTTCTTCTCCCTGACAATATCGTGCATTTCTTCACTCCGCTCATCGTTTTTCCGTCGCTTCTTATTTTTGGCGTTGTTCTTGCGACGGTGGGCACAATTCACATTCACTGCAGGTTTGGTTTGCTAATCAGTTCATTAAGGTATAAATGTATTTACAAATACATACTTCCGTAATTATTATGGTTAAAATTTTTCGAGGATACTACTTTATCTTTGGCTGTCTTCCCACTTTATCTTCTCAATATTGTGTTGGCGTCTGGCGGTCGGTTCATGCCGCTTTGAGAGCCTAACCGAGCCAGGCAAGTCAAAAGTCTTCGGAGATCTCCCTGAGTGGGACTCTTTCTTGAGAAGGAGTGCAGTTTTTCCTGGCTGCCCACGAGACAGGCTACGCGCTCTCTTCTCTCAGTGAACTTCTCATTCTCCTCGAACGCAACATGGCCTGTCGTTTTCTCGAGAACTATGAAAGGGCGCCTGTCCAATATGCTCTTCTTGCCGTCGTGATCGTCATTTCCGTTTGTCTTCTTTGCGTTATATTTTCCGTCCGAAAGGAAAAAGAAACTCTTTCAGTTGTTGACGAGTGCAATTGGCGGCTTCGCTGTCTACTTCAGTTGGTTTTTGATGGAAAATTGTCGTTCAAAATTGTGTGTTCAGGTCATATGAAATCCCTTTCAGCTCCGTACTTGAACACCTTTGTCCTTCTGGCGACCGCATTCGACATTTCATTGATCGTTGTTAGTGTTATTCCAGAACAAATTTGTGTTGCCAACTGGAGAGAAAGCAGTTGACTTCTTCTGTTCCAGCTCAATATTGCCTTCTTGCGGTTAACTCGAGCCAAAATTAGCTCGTTGAACACTTCAGCCTCTCTCAGCTCGAAATATCAGGTGATTTGAATTGTTTGCTCTGCAATATGCAAGAATATTAACTTTGAGATAGTAGAAGTGGCTCAGTTGACCGAATGCACTCTGCTGGTGAGTATTACGAGTGCCCTCTGCAAGTGCATCGCCCTCCTCCCTGCCCATGCCTTCGTCCTCCAATGGCAGATTCCGACATTCGTCGAGCACGCCTACTTCAATACGGTCTGCACTAGAGGTGTAAATGGGCCGGCCCAATTTCCCAAGGGCCCGGGCCGGGCCGTGCCGGGCCCCCCTAAAAAATATGGCCCGGCCCGCAGGCCCGATTGGGGCCTGCGGGCAGGGCCATATTTCCCCCCCCCATTTTTGGGCCTGCCTGGCCCAAAAATTTTGGGCCTCTTTACACCTCTGGTCTGAACAAGTACTCAGTTTTTTTTTAGAGAGACAGGATAAACATTATCTCTTGAAAAAAACATTAATTTTAGTGTCATTCCATCAACGGCGCTCTCTGTTGCTGGCTCTTCATCTTTCGGCATCCGTTCGCTCTCACCCTCACTTTTATTCTACTAGATGAACATCAATAAATTCAGAAATATATCACTTAATTTCTGCAGCAGGATGAAGCTGCGCGTGCGGAGACTCTTTTCAATGAAGAGCGCCAACAAAGCAGAGAAAGTGGCAGGAACGAAGAATATTCAGTTACCGTTGACAGGAGTGATTAGTGAAGAAGGCGCGAAATACTTTGATATGCTCCAGCAGAGTTGGAATGTAAGCAAGTAGATGTGCTCCTTTGCCATGATGTGTCCTGACTCCAAGGAGTTTGTTGACACAAGAAGTTGTAGGCTTTTTTAAATCTTTCAACAACCGTTGTTATTCCTTCTCACTATTATCACTTTATTATGTACATGTCACAAATGATTGATTTACAAAATGTATTTGCAGCGCCAACCATTATCAATTTTCTGCACCTTATGATTTCACCTGAACAATAGCGGAAGTGAATACACATTTTCCAGCATAAATAGGATACTCCTAGAATTTGATTTGGTTACGTGGATCACGGTTTTGATGGTCTTATTCCAGATAACTTGCAAAATGAAGTTTTGGTTATTTTTATATCCATGATTAAAGATCCTGGCCCTCTCTTCTCTTCAAACTTATTCCTACTCAAGAGCCAGGCTTTCATTTTCCACGAGTGTTCCTCGTTGACCTTCTCCGTTGTTTTCCTCCCCGAGTATCTCTGTGAGTCTTCATGAGCAAGGTGCACACATTTTATTCATTTACCGATAAATGTACGAATCTGTTGTCTGGTTTAACTTTTCTAAAAGGGCACATTGGAATAATCGGAAAATAAATAATTCATCAACTTTCTTGAACTATTTTCATCTCTTGAAAAATTAGGTTTGACCACAGCCTTTTGAGATCCTATAATCATTATCAAGAAACTAATCAAGAAACTGACAATGAATACGCTCTGTCTTCACTGACATGCTTATCGGAGAAATTCCACAATAATACTACAGTAAAATATCATCAGCCAAACAGGCTTATTACGAGCACTAAATCTTGCTGGATTCATACATTTCTTTTTTGTAAGATGGTCTTTCTGACGAACTGGCAAGGTAGGAGGGCACAAAACTTCGGGTCCATCTTGGGCCAGGCCAATTCGCCAAAGAAGACGAGAAGAGCGAACGTGTAAAAGCCGGCCGCGATCATGAGGTTCAGCTGGATCGATGGAATGTCGACCGGATGGAAAGAAATCTTGTTCCGAAACTCGTTCACAATCTTTGGCCGGTTCGTGAAGCGCCGCCACCAGAATGACTCCATCTGGAAACATTAATCAGTTAATAATTTGATTATAAAGAATTTTTTAGATAATTAGTAATTAAGATCAAAACATTAAAGAAATAAAGGGACTTGACTCGCCTTCTCCTGATTACAATTGTAATAAAATCCATTCGTTTACGCTGCAGGGGCGTGAAAAGATTCTTTCTGAAGCGAAGAGGTTTGGGGATAAAAAAACCATGGTAAAGAAAAATCCAATCTATTGTCTCTCGATTGAAAATTGGTCGTTTTTAGGGTGACACATTACATAAGTTTACTATTGATGGTGAGCTTCTTTAGTTCGAATTTACTTATAAATCCTAACCGAAAGTACAAAGTAGAAGCGAAGGGAATGAAGAAGGAGCCATTTTCAAGCGTAGGAATCCTATCAAAGGAAGTACGCACAGGCAAATCAGAAGAGTCGAGCCTGTTCAAATAATTTAAATATTGAGAGTTGCTGTTTCTAATTTCAGTTGTTATGTAGCTATAATAATAATTTATTACATCATTGAATATATGATGCGACCACACGTGATATTTAAAAACGCGAAATCATTAGAAAGAAGATCCTTGTAAGTACAGAGAAAGAATTGTGCAGAGAGCAACACTACTGTGAATCGATATTAAAACACTTGGGGGGAAGGGGAGGGAGGAAGGGATGACTACCGCCGCCAACACTCCGCTCCAGGGGGAGCCAAGCCCTATCTTCGTCTTGCCAGCAAAGACGGAATCAGTTGGAGCAGACTGATTTATACATACACTTGAGGTGAGAGTGCATGGGCAGAGCGAAGACGGGGTAGCCATGCTGGAGAAAAATTAGGGGATATGAGAATATATATCAAATACCAGATACACTAACTATGCTAGGTAAAGCGAGTAAGTTAAGCTTACTTAGACGAGTCTTAGCAGAGAATAGAGAAGAGAGAAGAGATATAAGAGATAAGGAAGCTAGCTGTTAGCAAAAAAAAAGGTTTTTGGTTCCAGTTAAAACAAAATTATGTTTTTTTTTTCTCAAAACAACAGTGCTAAAACGTAGTTTAAACAATCAAGTATCTCAGTATTTCCTTACTGTTGAACAGGACAGTCGAGCTGAGCTCGCTTATCCGCAGGGTTAACAATGAAGATTCGGTCAAGAATAACGAACATTCCCGAATGATATTTTGTGTTGCATAGCTGAAAATTTTGTTTGCAAATTGCTTAGAGTATAGTACTTTAGAAAGATATAATTGGTAAGAATTTAAAAAAAATTAAACGACAAACCCGTGCCATGCACGTTGGCAAATCAGCCATCAGAACTGGCCCTCTTCCTGTGGAGTAGTCCGCCTGTTGAATTGACAATATTATTTGTTAAAAACAAAGGTTCGAGATGTTCCAAATATTCTGATGGAGATGAACTTGAAACACACTTTTCAGACTTCCAATTAATTCATCTCTCAACGTTAAAGAAGCCAAAAATCGATCTTGAACTGGCGCCCTTTTGGATGTGGAGATGCGACTACATTGGACATGAAGATATCAAATACTTTATGGTGTGGTTGTGTGCTCCTTTAACCTTGCTAGGAAGTCGTCTTCCGATAACGTCCTCAGCTCGGCTTAGGCTTCCTCGTGCGGCTTCTATGACAAATTGCGATTTTCCGGCGCGAACACGATCGAGAAAATCCTTGAACTTTCTGTAAAAATAACAAAACACTACATTGTTAATAATTTCTCTAATTAAAGGAGCTAATCGAATAATAAGTCGTAACCCACAAAACGCTATTAGTATTCAATGGTGAATTCGGTTCTGCCGTGCTATTAATCTAGGAAGAAAAGTGGATCCAGTGTTCAGTAAAATTTGGTCGAACTAAAATGGAAACTTGGAGCAGGTTTTTCGCCGTTTTACTATGAAAAATGGCCAAAATGGCTCCAGTTTCGCTCAACTGCCAACCCACGTTTTAAACTGGACACATATTCAAACTGGGCGCAGTTTATTTCTCTAACACGAAAGAGTGAGCAAAAGTGAGAGGGCAAAAGTGTGTAGAAAACCTTTACTCACTTTTGCTCTCTCAAATTCGCGCACTCTCTAAAACTGTGCGCACGGTTTCAAACGTGCAGGATGTTTGGCGCGCATAATGACAGAACAAAAAAAGTTGGGATTCGTATTGGGAGGGGGCAATCTCTTACATTTCTCGCATTATGATTGTACTTGCCATATTGTTGATGCATGTTCATTCGTTTAGGAATGCCGAAGCACCTTTCTTCCAACCAGAAGCAAATCATCCTTGAAGAGATATTCAAGTTTCGTGACTTGCTGGTGGAAGGAAACCTAGACCGGGCGTCTGTGCAAACTCGAAAAGGACGGCAGCCTGGACAACAGTCGTGGATCGCGCTCGAGTGCGATGCAAGAACGAGGAGCTAACGCAGAAGCGCTGCAGCCGCATTCTGCAGGAGTCGATGACCACGACAACGCAGTATGCTTCAGAGGAGAAGAGGTTTCTTACCGGTTTTGCTGTTTAAGCTCGATTTGTTTGCAATCGGTGGTTTAGTTACAGGAATTTAACTGGCGGAGGCATAGACGAGAAGACTGAGACGAATCGTCAGCAAAAGTTTGCCGGATTTGTGCCAGCGGAGCATAAGATGATCGGGCGATATCGGAAAACCACGGCATTCAACGGGTTTTCAACAACTCTCTTTCAACAACATTCAACAACTTTCAACAACATTCAACAACTCTCTTTCACTCTCTCTCTCTCTCTCTCTCTCTCTCTTTCACTCTCTCTCTATCTGTCTCGCTCGCTATCACTCAGTGCATCCCGCTCAGGAACTCCTTCTTTAGTCCTAGTCCTCTTGTCTCGATGGTGGAGCTTGCCTGGTTGGTTGGAGATATTGCCCAGTCTCCGAGAGTGTAGTGGTTGAGTGCCGCCGTGAGTTCCTGGACAAGCTCTCGCTGGTGACATGCGAAAGCGCTCGTGGAGGAGCGCTTCGTTTTGCGAGAAAAACACCAATGGGTGCTGCCGAACATAATGCAGATTGGGGCGGCGAGACCGAATCGGCATCAACAAGTTGTTCATCTTCAACTTCAACGCACAAATCTTTATAATTGAGCAAGACTGACAAAATGTCTTCACTTAAAACAACACAAAACGGCAAAAACACCAGTGAAAAGTGGATCCACTTTGCTTTGAAACTGGGCACAGTTTCAATTGAAAAGGTGGGCACCTTTTGGCAAAACTGGTGCCACTTTTGTCAAGATTAATAGCACGGCTGAACTATAAGAACATACATATGTTGCATAAGGGCATCCACTAAGGGCTAGCCCAATCAGTCCAAAATTTTGACATTGAAAACTGTGATTGAATCATACATTTAAAAACCTTAATAGATTTTAAAGATATATTATTTTTGTAAATATTGATTGTAACAATTAACGTACGTCCTGGGTGCCTGTGCTGGAACGGCTGTATTTCCAGTAAATGCTGCATTACACACAGCGCAGAAAGTATAATACTTTAACCCTCTGGCGGGAAAGTTCGTTTTTAAGTTCGCATAAAACGTACTTCAAAAACGACAGAAACGAACTTTCCGCCGGAAACCGAACTCGCCGGGCATAAGTTCGTTCTATTCACACTTTAGATTATTCGAGTATTCGAATATTCGAATTCATGTACGTCAAGACTTGCATGAGAGTCACTCACACTTTCTCTCTCTCTCTCTCTTTCTCTCTCTCTCTCTCTGTCTCTGTCTCTGTGCCTCTCTTTCTCACTCTCTCCCTCTCTGTCTCTCTGTCTCTGTCTCTCTCTCTCTCATTCTAATAACAGTTTCATGTACCAGGTCTCGCTGTTGATGTGAACACTACAAAGAGACCGAATTTACATACACAACACTCTTTTCCTCTCTCTCTCTCTCTCTCTCTCTCTCTCTCTCTCTTTAACGGGGTACTTTTTATGTAAAATAAAACGCGCACAACATGTTGGGAAAACATTGACCACATGTGGGTTTGAACCGTGGCATAACTTGCCAGACCGGACGTGATCGCTACTTCGCTTGTTTGAGGCGCCGCTCTCCCTACGCTCGAAGGACCGGTGACGTGTTTGTCTGCACGCAAATGCACATATACAGGCATGTACCTGTGGAGAGAGAGAGAGAGAAAGAGAGAGAGAGGGGAGAGAGAGAGAGAGAGAGAACGGAGAGAGAGAGGAGAGAGAGAGAAGAAAGGGAGAGAGGGAAAGAAACAAGAATGAAAGAAAGAAAGAAAGAAAGAAAGAGAGGGAGAGAACAGGAGAAAGCATGTACAAATCAAGTAATCTTTTTGACACGCTGCCAAAATTTGTGAGTTTTGTGTTTCTTTTGCTGTGAACACTATAAAGAGACCGAAAGGTGACTCTCTCTCTCTCTCTCTATGTCATTACATTCTGCCCAGAAAGGCGGTTGTAATGACGTACAGAGAGATGTGTATAAGTCACGTGGAGCGTTTTTATTACACTTACAAGTTTACGCACAAGAGCGATGCACACAGCCAACTAATGACATCTCAGACCTCGAGTGCGGAAATCGTTCAGACTTACTTTTATACAACATTAAATAGCTCAAAAGAACCGCCTTTTTCTGTAGAACAATGAAGGATAGAGAGAGACGCAAAATAATCACGTTGAGCAGTAAAACTCTCGAAAACCTTTTGGCTCTTAACCAAATTGGCACAGATGGAGAGACCGAGTTCGTAGAGTTCGCTCTCTCTCTCTCTCAGTCTCTCTTTTACTCTGTCTCTTTCCCCATAACCAAAGTCGTTAAGTCTTTCATTTCGGAGACTCTGCAAATTACTTCTTCGTATTGGATACAAAAAGACGTTGAAATTTTCAAGGGTGTAGAACAAGCGCATTGTCAATTGCTAATGGTTAGAAGATTTTTTTAAAAATATTTATTCATGTCAAAAAAAAAGAAAAAAAAAGAAGAGTGCCCAACCAGATCGACCAAAGCGCCGTCAATCGTGCTATTCTGAATGAGGCCGAGAAGTCCGGGGTGTTCTCCGGCCTTGTTCGGTCCGGCGTCAACTAAAGAGCAAACCAGTCGATCTCTCACTTTTTCATAAGTCAGAAAATGATAACATGATTGGAGGGGGGGATAATTTTTTTTAATGCATATCTTGGATGGACGATTGGGGAAACGATAGTTTTCTTAAAACAAATTTTTCGCTTCTTATATTGAAAAATGAAGCTGTAAATAGTTGATAAAAGTGACAGAATTTGTACTTTACCCTTGACTAAGATAATTCCCATATACTCAACGTATTTCCCGGCCAACTTCTTTCTCCCAAAGAGACAACATTGATGGAGTCGCCTGCCGCCGCTGCCCACATTCGCCAAATCTCGACGTAGATGCCTTGAATCTTGCCGGAATCGGCGTAGACATACGGAAAGATGTTTATGCCGACTGGACCATGTGACAGAGCAATAGTCATTGCTTGGAAAAGAGACGGATTTGCTGTAATATTAGTCCGTTTTTACACCATTAACCTTTGAAAGATATAAAAAGTATATTTAATAAAAGTTTCTTTAAAAATTCTGTAATATCCAAAAACAATGTACCAGGAAGTAAACTTTACGTTTTTTTTATGTCGAAGTCTGCAGCGAGTATTAACCCAATAAGGCCACTTTTGTGCTTCGTCCTAGTTCTCTCAATTATATCTCTCCTACTCTCTCGCTTTTTCTCCTCTATAGCTCTTACCTTTTGTCTTGCTGTCTCTCGTTCTCTTCTGTTCTGCCTTCATCCACATTGTTTATCTTTAATATTTCGCTGCACTTCCAACGAAATCGCGTGACATTTCGGAAAGGACAAACTAGAGAATTACATCTTGTTTAACTTTCTTCGCGAATTGAGTTGAAATAATCAAGAACAAAATTTATGTATTCAAGCTTTTGCATATATTTCACATCAACTTTGCTCCTAGCAATGATTATAAAAAAAATTACATAGAAAGTAAAATACAAATATGAATGAGCAAGAATAGCACCTAACGAATGTAATTTCTATCACGTAGATCTCATGAAATCTCATTGAATTCTAGATACTTCTCTGTCAGAGCGAGTCTAAGAAGGTCTTTCTGATGAACTGGACAGGAGGGAGGACACAGAACTTCGGGCACATCTTGGGCCAGGCCATTTGGCCAAGGAAGATGAGAAAGGCGAGCGCATATAAGGGAGCCGCAATCATGAGGTTCAGTTGGATCGACCGAATGTCGACCGGCTCGAACGTAAACTCGCTGTGGAATTTGTTCACGATCTTTGGTCGGTTCGTGAAGCGTCGCCATCAGAATGACTTCATCTGGAGACTTTTTAATCAATTTTTAAATACTTTTCTTATAATTCTCATTACTAAAATAGCAAAGTAAAACAAGCAAGTATCTGTGTATTTCCCAACTGCTGAACAGGACAGCGAAGTTGAGTACGCATGTCGGCCGAGTCAACGATGAAGAGTCGAGTCCGAATGACAAACATACCCGCGTGGACTTTTGGGTCGCAAAGTTGAAAAAAAGGAAAAAAATTTTTTTTAAGCTGTCTGGAATTTAGCGATTAATTCTAAAAGAGAAAAAGATTTCTTGAAGAAAATCAAACACAAACCCGTGCCATGCACGTTGGTAAATCAGCGATAAGAACAGGACCTCGTCCTGCGGAGTAGTCTTCCTTTTGAATTAATGACATTATTTATAAAAACAAAAACAAAAAAAAACTGAAAAATGTAGCAAAAATCATCTTTCAGCAAATATTATTTATGATGACGTCATTATAAATACTTTATAAACCATTCTTAAAGAATATGTGATAATTGTCAATCATTTAAATAGTTTCTCGACTTGCCTTCTCCTGATTAAAGAAGACAATTGTAATGAAATCCATTCGTTTCCGCTGCAGAGGGGTGAAAAGATTCTTTTTGAAGCGAAGAGGTTTAGGGATAAAAAAAACCATGGTAAAGAAGAATCCAATCTATTGTTTCTCGATTAAAAATTGGTCGTTCTTATGGTGACTCATTACATAAGTTTACTATTGAGCGCACAAATCTGACAATAATGTTCTTTAGCTCGAATTTAGTTTTAAATCCCAACCTGTACTTTACATCCACCTTCACAATGATCTTCCGCATCAGAATGAGCACCTTCTGCACTTCCGAGACATTAGAAGCTTCCCGCTCGAATATGCCCTCATACTTCTCGTACCATGCATTGAACGTACATCCATCCTCTGGATCGTACTCGAACACCTGGATGTTCCACTCCAACGCGTCAATTGACGGCCTATTTTGATCTTGCGTGGGACTGTCATCCATGTTCAGTCTCTCCAGCAGCATCTCGACTGTCTTCGAATCTGCTCTTACATTTGTTTCATCAAGCTCTGCTGTGCTTGCAAGGCGGCAGCACTCTACTATTGCTGCTCTTTCAATGCTTTATAATAAGAGAATAAGTCCTAAAAAAAAATATGTATTTCCCATATGTCACTCCCCGCAGAGGACAAGTGGGACATCGACAAAGGACACGTTCTAGCGTATGATGCCTCGAATCTGACCGAGAAACCACGAGAAATATCTTTTAAGCCAAACTTTGTCATATGGGAAGATCAGGAAATAGTTAAGACTTCCCTTAAGTTTTTTTTGTTTCTTCTTTCTGAAAATACTCTTTCAAACAATACAGTTTATTCTAACGATCAGATAGCGGGCAGCAGCCGTCTTGGAATTGCTATTTTTCTTTCAAATGAACTTGTATTAAAGTTGTATGCGAGCCCTTTTGAATAGATTTTCGGCAACAACAGCTCAACGGCAAATACTACTATCTACTGGACGAAAGGATATCTCACTCCGAAACTCGTTCACAATCTTTCTCCTGTTCATGAAGCGCCGCCACCACAACGACTCCATCTAGTGATCTAAGAAGAAGTATTATAAATAATATATATGTGCATAAATAAAGTGAAAAAATGTAATACTCGGTCTTGATTAAAGAATGCTGTCGTAATAAAGTCCATTATTTTGCAATGCACCAGTGGATTTAATGAACATATGATGTCGGTCTTCTTTTTGTTCCTCTTTCCTCTACTAAGGATGCTCCCTTCTGGGAAAGAGCGGGAAGATCCAAATGTATTTGGCATCCTCTCTCTTACACAAACACTATTCGCGCTCATTCACTCTTTCATCTACTCTCTCTCTCTCTATTTCTCTCTCAATTCTCTCTCTCATAACCTTCCAAAAAGAAAGTTGGCCATTATTTCACCAAAAGGGCACATGATGTAACATATAACAAATACAGGAATGGGGACGAAATGCTGAACATGCTTCCTGCTCCGAATTAACATGCGCCATATTGAGTTACTACTTCCTCCCTCAACACTCAACAAAGTCAACACGACGTTTACCTCATTCCTCGCACGTTAACTCTGGCAACCTAATTACACATTAATTTGTATTAGAATTTGTGTCACTCCAGGCGCGTGCGGGAAGGAGTGCGTGCGGCTTGCCAACGCGAGAGAGGAGGGCGGTTTCTTAAGACAGTGTGTGTGTGTGAATAGCGAATCAACCGCCAGCGCGGGAAGAGAAGGAAGGAAGTGAGAGTGAACCGCATGTAAATACACCCACCAAATGTATATACTCATGAAGAAGTTATACAATAGTTTAATATATGTATGTACCAAAAATTCGCTAGCAACATAACAGCATTTAATTATTCACATAATTTTGATTTGTGAGATATGAAATTGCCGCGGCACGATGGGCTGTCATTCGCTAGTATTTTTTTTTTTTGCACAGCGTGATTCTCGTACTTGTAAAATGGGATGAGAGAATGTGAACGTGCCTCACACATTGAATGTGAACTTGAGTTAATCTCCTTTTTCCAGTGATTCCGCCCCTTCAATGACAATTACGGTCTCATCCGGGCCTGTCGGTTGGAGCCTCTTCCCGTATCAGTTCCCGCTTGCTGGCGTTTCGCGTGGCATCTACCGCGAGATATGGCAAATGTGGGCGGATGCAGCGAACGAGACAATCGTCGAAGTCCACGTGTCGGAGCGAAGTTGGCGAGATATTACCCTAAAAACATATATTTTCTTAAGAAGCTTGAAAAGTCACGTTTCACTACAATATTGTTGTCACATTTTTTGGTGACCATTTTTAGATTGTAGGATATTGGCTTGATCGTCAATATTATGACAAGTTCGCCTGTGCATATTCCATTGACCTGATTCGCGAATAAAGCCAATAAAAAGGCCGATATTATCATCTCGAAAGCTATCACAACTGTTTCTTAAGGAGATAAAGGTCCCGACGAGTCTGGAAGGCATCCCGGTGTTCTTGGCTTTATTCAGAACAACTCTGTCGACGGAACAATGATTGACCTGGTAACGAGTTCTTTCATTTCCTTTCAGAAAGCTTTTTCAGTGATCGCTCTCTTTTCTGAGCGCGATAGCCGGAAAATTGTGAGGTTTCAAATTGATTTAATTATTTTTTTTGTGACCGTCCTCCTTTAAGAGAGCCTCTCTGTAATGATCAAGGAGCGTCTGCCCTGAGGAATTTTTGTTTTCTTTTACTTTGAAAACTTTATGAGGGATGTATCCCTTGTTCATAACGAAGTCTAGGCGGTCAGAAAGTTTAGAAAATTTTTTTTCACTTAGATATAAGTCGTAATGTTCATAAAATTTGGATGACCATATCTAACGTTATACTTAATATTTCTCAATATTCTTTTCACTGTTCGATTCCTTGTCGAAAACTACACAAAAAAGTCCCAGATGACCATATTCGAAAAATTAAAAGTTTTATAACTTTTGGTCAATTGAATTTTTTTTAAAGTGGTTTTCAGGCAATAACTTTTTTTTTAACTATTACTTTCCAAAAACTGAATCTTCCACGTGAAAGAGGAGCGAAAACTACATATAATATGTTTCTACGACGAAAAATCTCGGACACTTTTTTTGGGTATCTGAATTTGAATAAGCGTACCTAAGCCAATTTCGGCTTTGGCTGCAAATAATAATTTCTTTCAAACTTCATCAATTGTAAAATAGAATGTTCCATTCGATGTAATTTTTCATGCTCTTTCAAATGGTATATACTTTGTTTGGAAAAGAAATTAGTCTAAAGGCCTAAAATTGACTTTTTGTGTTTTTGGCCAATTTCTGGTGTTAAAATACTCATTCTTTGGACCATGAATAGGTCATGGAGACCGATTTTCCACATAATATTTATTCTACAAGAAAGAGCATTTAAAACTGAGTCGGATACAGCTTTATAATCAAAATCTGAGGACACTTTTTTTGGGAATATGTATTTGAATGCAGACTGTTGAAGGCGATATTGCTGAATATTTTTTAGCAAATATTTAAAATTTGTTCTTTTGAAACATCTAGCACCCAATAATGGGTATTCCAGAATTGTTCGAAGTTCTTTTATGATATACCACTCAAAAGTATTCAAAAAGTCAAGAAATTTCATTTTTACGAAAATTACTGGTGAAATAAATGTGTGAAAACCTATTCGGAGCCAACTATCAGGCCATTTTTGAGCCGCAGTGGCAAAACGGTCTTAACCGTTCGAAAGAGCAGAGACTTTTGCATAATATATCCACCGATGAAAGAGTAATACCAGTTCATGTTTCAGAAATCTTGAAATTTCGAAAAAAATCCACGAGATGTTTCGACTATTTTGAGCTGTGGTACGCTTGATCGAAATGAAATTTTTCTGCATATTATATTTCATTCTTTTGGCAAAAGTACCATGGATGGTAGTCAAAAGTAAAAAATGAACGTCAAATTTATGTTTCTCGTCTCAAACAACCTAATGGCACAGTTTTCAGAACATAAGTTCCATTGGTACCAGCTTTCGCAGAACAGCTCAAAATAGTCGTAACATCTCGTGGATTTTTTTCGAAATTTCAAGATTTCTGAAACATGAACTGGTATTACTCTTTCATCGGTGGATATATTATGCAAAAGTCTCTGCTCTTTCGAACGGTTAAGACCGTTTTGCCACTGCGGCTCAAAAATGGCCTGATAGTTGGCTCCGAATAGGTTTTCACACATTTATTTCACCAGCAATTCTCGTAAAAATGAAATTTCTTGACTTTTTGAATACTTTTGCGTGGTATATCATAAAAGAACTTCGAACAATTCTGGAATACCCATTATTGGGTGCTAGATGTTTCAAAAGAACAAATTTTAAATATTTGCTAAAAAATATTCAGCAATATCGCCTTCAACAGTCTGCATTCAAATACATATTCCCAAAAAAAGTGTCCTCAGATTTTGATTATAAAGCTGTATCCGACTCAGTTTTAAATGCTCTTTCTTGTAGAATAAATATTATGTGGAAAATCGGTCTCCATGACCTATTCATGGTCCAAAGAATGAGTATTTTAACACCAGAAATTGGCCAAAAACACAAAAAGTCAATTTTAGGCCTTTAGACTAATTTCTTTTCCAAACAAAGTATATACCATTTGAAAGAGCATGAAAAATTACATCGAATGGAACATTCTATTTTACAATTGATGAAGTTTGAAAGAAATTATTATTAGCAGCCAAAGCCGAAATTGGCTTAGGTACGCTTATTCAAATTCAGATACCCAAAAAAAGTGTCCGAGATTTTTCGTCGTAGAAACATATTATATGTAGTTTTCGCTCCTCTTTCACGTGGAAGATTCAGTTTTTGGAAAGTAATAGTAAAAAAAAAAGTTATTGCCTGAAAACCACTTTTCAAAAAATTCAATTGACCAAAAGTTATAAAACTTTTAATTTTTCGAATATGGTCATCTGGGACTTTTTTGTGTAGTTTTCGACAAGGAATCGAACAGTGAAAAGAATATTGAGAAATATTAAGTATAACGTTAGATATGGTCATCCAAAGTTTATGAACATTACGACTTATATCTAAGTGAAAAAAAATTTTCTAAACTTTCTGACCGCCTAGACTTCGTTATGAACAAGGGATACATCCCTCATAAAGTTTTCAAAGTAAAAGAAAACAAAAATTCCTCAGGGCAGGAGCCTATACAAGCCTCCTTGAGTCTTACAGAGAGGCTCTCTTAATATGAACAGGACGAGGGAAGTAATCCGTGTTTATCAGACAATTTGCAGAGCCTTCGCGCCGAACGATTGCTCGACTTTGGCTACGTCTCGCTCCCCATCGTGTACAGTTTGGCAAGTTGCTTTCGAAATAATATAGGAAAAAGTATTAATTATTTATTTATTTATTTATCATACAATAATATTTTAATGCAAGCAAACAAAATATGTACATGCTGGCAAAAGGAATTTGTTTTATTTTATTTTTAAATGAACCAGGCAAAAAGGGACCAATTCAAAAAAAGAAAGTAACATTATTAGGAGGCTTTCTACGAGCGAGTCAACTATGCGCCAAGTCCCAAACTACTTGACTTTGTCGTCTTTTCCTATCCCGTCCTCTTAGTGATGATCGGCCTTTTTCTGATTGCTCACAGAGTTGAGCACGTCTTCCAGCACCTATTGAGTATGTCTGTTTGTCTTTTTTAAGATAAAAAATAGTTTAACCTGTCCCAAAGAAGATTTTTGGATTCTCCTAGAAATTCGTCTTCACTTTGGCTTTTACGCAGTTGCCTTCATCTTGGTCGCATCTGTGTATAATGCCGCCTTCACAGGAAATACGGCAGTTCCAGCACCGGCACCAAGGACGTAAGGAAATTGGCATTTTTTTTTACTTTGGAGGTGGCCTAGCTAAAATCAGCAAAAATAAAATGTAAAAGGGCAAGTAGTTAATGGCAAGGTTCGCTTACTGGAAGCCCTGTAAGATACTAACAGTTTAAATAGACATTTGCATTGAGAAAAATTAATGGAAACTTCCAATTTGAGCTTATCTTATCTTGAACAAAATTAAGATGCAGCATCTACTTTTGTTAGTCTTGTTATTTTGAAAATACTCGCTGAAACAAAGCAGGAATCGTGATGTCGGTTCAATCAAATGTATTCATAAAACAAATCCACAAATTTATTATGCAGGCTACTCCTGTGCATTTCAACAACTTGTCAACAATGTAGTTAAATAAATTTTTGTACAGAAAGTTCAAGGACTTTGTCGATCGTGTCCGTGCCGGAAAATCGCAACTTATCATGGAAAATCGCGGAAGTAAGGGCATAGCTGCGGAATTTGCGAACGGCAGCTTTTCTAGCGAGGTAAACGTTGAGAGATAAATTGAGTGTTTGACAAAAAAAATGCATGCGTATTAGAATACTAACAGCATTTTTTTTTTTACATATTAAGGCAGTTTATTTTTATTTTTTTAAACATATAATCTTGTTAATTCAAAAGGAGGACTACTCCACAGGAAGGGGGCCAGTTCTCATTGCAGATTTGCAAGCATGCATGGAACGGGTTTGTTCTTAAATTTTTGTAATGATTTCTTTTTGCAAATGATTAAAAATTCCATTCTTTTTCAGATTTGCGACAAAAAGTATGACTCGGCAATGTTCGTCTTTCTCGATCGACTTTTCATCGTTGACCCGGCGAACAAGCGAGCGCAGCTCCGTTGTCCTGTTCAGCTGTTAGTTGGGATTTCTTAAAGGAGGGCGATCATCGAAAAATTATTATGTGATATTTCAAATTGGCGCGGCCCTTTGCACTCTCATTCGAGCGTGGCATTTTCACGCAACGGCTTTGTGCGACTTGCGAAATAGCACACGCGAGAATGAGAGTGTTTAGGAATAACAGGGCAGACGCGGCAATTCGAACCTGCATTAAATATTTTTCGGTGATCTCGCTCTCCTTTAAAATTCATTCGATTCGTACAGACTCGATTCGTATGGTCTGCCGGAGCGGACGTCCTTGGACCGGACAAAATCCCTTGGAAGCGGCGGCTCCTTCTTCATCTCTTTTCCGTCGACTTTGTACTTTCGGTCAGAATTTAGAACGAAAGAATTGAGCTTAGCGATATTCATATATGTAGCATATTTAAAAGTCTTTATCCGGTTAATCAAGGCTTACACACAGAAAAGGGAGTTACGTGGACCGTAGCTTACGACCTTCACAAATAAGTATCGTACTTCCCCCGGAACAAATTATGTGGTTCTGGACGTTACTTACAATGTGCATGCTCACAAGATACGTGGAGCGACACTTAAAAGTACTATAGTGAATGGTCGCCTGCCGGAATCTGACGAAGTGGCCGCAGACATTGGGCTCTTATTCTGGCGAGCCCACATATATGTGTGCCAATTTGACTGTGTATTTATTTATTCGTACATCAAGTTTAATGATGAGACAACTTTACAATGACTCGTCAGATGGAATAACTTCCATTTGCTGGATAGGATTATGTAAAAATGGTGAAAAGAATGATAATAATAATAGAAAGGGGAGGGGGATAAGGGGTGCTGATCCTCAACGCATGTGACCGAATTGGGTGGGTTGAGCGACTTGCTGAGGGGTGTATTACACTCTGTGATGAGGTACTCTGCTTGGGAGACAATAGCAAAAATTATGAACTTTTTACTCTTCTGTACCAGTTTGCGGCCAAAGCCTGTTCGCTTCAGAAGGGACCTTTTCACTCGTCAGCAGCGAAAAAGGATCAATTTCATAACAATTGCCTTCTTCGATCAAGAGAAGGCAAGTCAAGTGGCTTTTCATTTTCTTTTTGGCAATTATTACTTGTTCTTTAAGAAGTACATATCTAAGTGTTAAAAAAACACATAAACGTCTTCAGGTCATATAATATATCATTAATATATCATTAATAATATAATATAGCATTAATAATACTGCTTTCTTAAATCACTAGATGGAGTCGTTCTGGTGGCGACGCTTCACGAACCGGCCTAAGATTGTGCACGAATACCGCAGCCAGTTTGCGTTCGCTCCGGTCGACATTCGAGCGATTCAGCTGAACCTCGCGATCGTGGCCGCCTTTTATGCGCTCGCGCTTCTCATCTTCGTCGGCGAAGTGGCATGGCCCATGATCGGCTCGAAGTTCTCTGCCCTCTCACCTGTCCAGTTGATCAGACGGACCATCTTAGAACGGTGTAAATCCCGCCGTACTTAGTGCCGACTCAGTGTATATCTCATACTGATGTACTGCCTGACTTTTTTTCTGCAATATAATTAGTCTACATATATGTATGTTTAAACGTTTCCGATAAAGCTGGTTGGAGAGAGTATCCCCGTTAGATTAGTCAATACTTATATGACGGAAAAAATTACTCCTCATTCCGTCTTTCATGTTGAAGTTGAAGAAAATGCTCAAGCAACACGAAGTTTTCATGCCAGCTCGAAATATTACATATCTCATTAATATGTTGCTTGAAAGGCCCATTTTATGTCCCGAGAAAGACTCGACATTTCATTTTTTCATAACTCTCTCTCTCTCTTTGGTTTTCTATCTTTCTCTCTCTCACTCACTCTTTCTCTCTCACTTTCTCTAATTCTTTTTCTCTCACACTTTTTCTATTTCTCTCTGTCCTTTCCTCTCTCTCTCACTCTCTCCCTCTTAAACAAACAAGAAGAAAAGTTGGCCATAATTTCGCATCAGTCGAAGAAGAAGAAAAATTCTCTCAAAAATAGCATGGCTGGCTAATTTGATGTACCGCGAAAGCGTAGTCATTTCGTATTTCCCTCTCACTCTTTCATCTATCCTCTCTCTATTCTTTATCTTCTCACTCTTCTCTCTCCTTTCCCTCTCTTCCCTCTCAATTTTCTTTATTCTTTCTCTCCCTCGGCTTCTCACCCTTTTCTCTATCTCCCTCTCTTTCTCTTAAACCATTAAAAAGAAAATTTGGCCATTTTGTTTGGGAGAATGTCACATGATGTAATAAATAACAAATATAGGAAAAGGGCAAAAAAGCTTTCCGCTCTGAACAAACATTCTACTTCCATTACGAATTCTTCCTCTAAACTCATCAAAGTCATCACGTATTTTTCTCCTTTCTTGCACGTCGAATCTGACAACCAATTTGTATAAATTTGTATGAGAAATGAATTATTCAAACAATTTCAATTTGTGAGATGTCAATTTGCTGCTGCCTTTCGCATTTTTATTTGCTAGTGTTTTTTTTCGCGCAGCTGATTCGAGCTATTCGCGAAATAGATAACGAAAATGCATATACATATGAACATATAATATAAATAAAAAATATATATTTTTGGGTCTATGCCATAATCTCAACATATTATGAAGCTACCAAGTGTTTACAAGTAAATAAATAAATAAATCAATACTCACTAGGTGAATGCGCGAGAATTTGAACATGAATAAATTCTCTTTTCCAGTCCTTCAATGACAATTACGCTCGCATCCGGGCACCTCGGAAGGAAAGTCTTCCCGTATCAATTCCCGCGTCTCGGCGTTTCACGTGCCATCTTCCGGGAAATATGGCAAATGTGGGCGGCAGCCATGAATGAGACAATCGAGGAAGTCCATTTGTCGGAGAGAAATTTGAGAAATATTACCATAATGAAACCGTCTTAACAACTTTAAAGCGCATGCATCTCTCACTAGCGTTATTATTACATTTTTGGGCTCCTCGTAGATTGGCATGATGTTTCTTGAAAGCCAGCTTTATTAAATTTGATTGCAGTCATAATTGTCAGTTTAGTAGATAAAGGACCGGACGAATCGGGAATTCATCACGGAATTCTTGGTCTAATTCAGAACAAGACGGTCGACGGAACTATGATTGACCTGGTAGGTAGTGTTTTAATATTAGAAGACGCCTGGGCATCGAACCTTACTTGTAAAATAACTTTGGACAATTTGCAGAGCCTTCGTGCCGAACGATTGCCCGACTTTGGCTATGTCTCGCTTCCCATCATGTACACCTTGGTAAGTAGTTTTGAATTAATATTGTTGAAAGAAAATAAATATTTTAATGTGACAACACAAATAAATTTAAAATGTTACTATATTTAAATGACTTTTCGAGAACCAAAGTCCATGTCGGAGAGCCACATGTACCATATGTACCGTATTTTATCTATTAGTGCCCCCGCGGGTACTATTTTTCAATACCCTTGCGAAAGGGGGGCACTATTTGAGGGGGGGGGGTTCTATTAGAGGGAGGGGTACTAATAGAGAAAATACGGTATATCATTTAGGAGACTTTCTACGAGCGAGTCAACTACGCGCCAAGTCTAAAGCTGCTCGATTTCGTCGTCTTTTCCTTTCCCGTTCTACTGTCGCTTATTCTGCTCGTTGCGCTCATTTTGATTGTCGAGGCTAGCGCATAGCAGTGGCTAACGAGTAAGTCAATCTCTTGTCTCGCTATTAATTTCGTTGCTTACGTTTTTCCTCTTCTTCTTCCTCTTTTCTAAAATTTGTTGCCCTTAAATTCGTAGGAATTCGCGTGCATGTTGGCTTTTACGCCGTAGCCTTCATCTTAATCTCGTCCATTTATTCGGCCTCCTTCACTGGCAATACGGCCGTCACGGCTCCAGTGCCAAAGACGTGAGTTCGATTTCTGCAGATAAAAAAAATCAAGCAAAGAAAATAGTTTCGAAATTTTGACACCAACACAGAGGTGTCAACGGGCCTAACACTGTTCACAGCCCGGACCGGCCCGTACCGTTCTGGACCTTAGATTGTTGGGCCCGGCTCGGCCCAGCCCGGCAGGCCCGGTCCGATTTAAAGATGGGTCAAGTATGTATATGTACATATCTCATTCCATGAACATTTCGAAATCAGTTAACTATTCACCAATTTCTTGAACAATCGGGCTAAAACAGGCCTATGATGGGCTACGAGATATAGCCAAAGTCGCGCAATCGTTCGGCACGAAGGCTCTGCAAATTGTCCAAAGTTATTTTGCAAATAAGGCCAGGCATTATGCATGCCCGGCTCGGTCCGACCACGCCCTACGGAATGTTGAGCCCGCTGGCACATCGTGGCGAGCCGTTGACACTTCTGCTCTCATCTTTGCATCGCTCAAAATCTTGCAATATTTGCAACACCTTTCACACAGAAAATTCATGGACTTCATTGGGTTCGAGCAGGAAAATCACAGTTAATCATGTAGACATCGCATTCCAACGACGCTTTAGCAAATGAAATCATCGGCCACCTGCCAAGAAAGGTCCATGTTTTACGAATATTCGAGCTAGACCTTAATATTTTTTTTTAACTTTTTTCACATGCCAATCTTTTGAAGGAGAACAGAAGTCAAGGACGAGGACCTCTTCTTATTGCAGATAGTCGAACTTGTATCGATCGGGTTTGAAGTTCCCTAACACGTTTAAACGAGCATGAAACCCATTTTCATGACTAAAGCGATTACACTAATCAGCCTATGTCCTTTATGCAAAGACTTCTGCAAATTAAAAAGATTCGAAAGTACAGCATTCCCGAAAAATTTGCATACAAAAAAATGTTCCTGTATCAGGGAAATTTTTGGTGCGATTCAATATATTTACTTTCTTTTTATGTTTTTTTTCCCTTACAGCTTTGCGACACCAAATTTCACTCCGCAATGTTCGTTGCTGTTGATCGAATCTTTGTTGTAAAACAACAAGCCTACCAAGAGGCTTCCCTGCACTATTCAAGAGTTTGTAATTAAGAGAGCCTCTCTGTTAGGATCAAGCAGTCCTCAGTGGGAGCCTGCCCCGGGGCAAAAATTTCTGATTTGGTTATCCAAAATTTAATTTGGGGTACCCAAGCACACTATGAAGAAAATTAGAAGGTCAATTTTGTTATAAAATTTTTTTCCTTGTCTGGACATGCAAATGTATGGAAAAAGTTGAAGTCCCCATAACTTTCTTTATTATCAATATTTTTCAATTTTCTTTTTTTTAACGGAATCAACGTTGGATTATCAACAACATCAGCCCAGATGTCTTTCAGTCAACTATTTTTTTCACATCGAAAAATTACTTTTAATATTTGAATTTGACGGTTAAGTACCTTATACTCATTTGTGTGTGGGTGTTATATCTCAAACATATAGAGCATTAAAAACTGTATATCATATATTCTTTTCGTTTAGTGTAGAGGTCCCGAAGGGGGTAAACAATAGCCTCAAATTGGCGTACCTCGGAGATGTGGGATTGAAGGAATGCGTGATAAAGAAGTTAAATTCTTGTTGTAACATAAAATGAACCATTTCTTTCGATTCAGCACGTGCTTCTTATCAAAAAAGCTCCATATCAAAATTTCATAAAATTATCATCTTCCATGAAAAAAACGCATTTTTCGATTTTTCAGCCATTGTCAGAAAATGACCTAAAACTATTCGAATCGCTGTATTTTCAATGTTTGCAGTGAGAACAAAATGCGGATAGTACTATTCAGTACGCGACAAAATTCTCTACAACATAAAAATATTTACATCTGGATAGGGCGTCCCTAACAATGACAGTATCGATTATCCTATGGCGGTCGCGTCAAAACTGACAGATCCGCATTTTCCAACTTTTCGTGAAATCGTAATGTTTATCACTCATCCAATACATCATTCTGCTCCACGAAGCACACTAAGGTCAGAACCGATGTTTGTTTTGCAGATTTCCGTGGTAAAAGCCCACAAAAGGGTTTGCACGCGCGCGGATTCGAACCTGCGACCCATGACATTCGACGTGCACAACCCATGGGCCAAAATGACATAAAAAATTCTTTCTGGAAAATTCCAAAACCAATCTTAAAGGTTGACCTATCAGCCGATAGCTATTTTTGCGCTCTATCGAAATAAATATATCCGCCAAACAGTGTAAATTGACGGTAAGGTCAAATAAGTGGCCAAAATATTCTAACCCAAAAAAGTATATCAATAAAGCTATTCTTGATAACGTGATGTATGGGAAAGTTGTTCGTCTGAGCAAAAGCTATAGAATGGCATATAACATGTGGGGATAAGTTCAATCCGCGAGCAATAACAGCCGCGGTAATGTATCACCAACAAATTTACTTTTCAAAGGACTTCAGGGCACTTTTTCGGTACTCCAGCCGAATAGATAATAGTGACTGATAAAGAATGTCCTCTCTATTAGTAAGAGTACCGAAAAAGTGCCCTGAAGTCCGTTCAAAAGTCAATATTTTGGGGGGACATTTTCGCGGCTGTTATTGCTCGCGGATTGAACTTATCCCCACATGTTATATGCCATTCTATAGCTTTCGCTCAGACGAACAACTTTCCCATACATCACGTTATCATGAATAGCTTTATTGATCTACTTTTTTGGGTTCGAATATTTTGGCCACTTATTTGACCTTACCGTCAATTTACACTGTTTGGCGGATATATTTATTTCGATAGAGCGCAAAAATAGCTATCGGCTGATAGGTCAACCTTTAAGATTGGTTTTGGAATTTTCCAGAAATGAATTTTTTTATGTCATTTTGGCCCATGGGTTGTGCACGTCGAATATCATGGGTCGCAGGTTCGAATCCGCGTGCGTGCAAACCCTTTTGCGGGCTTTTACCACGGAAAATCTGCAAAACAAACATCGGTTCTGACCTTAGTGTGCTTCGTGGAGCAGAATGATGTATTGGATGAGTGATAAACATTATGATTGCACGAAAAGTTGGAAAATGCGGATCTGTCAGTTTTGACGCGACCGCCATAGGATAATCGATACTGTCATTGTTAGGGACGCCCTATCCAGATGTAAATATTTTTATGTTGTAGAGAATTTTGTCGCGTACTGAATAGTACTATCCGCATTCTGTTCTCACTGAAAACATTGAAAATACAGCGATTCGAATAGTTTTAGGTCATTTTTTGACAATGGCTGAAAAATCGAAAAATGCGTTTTTTTCATGGAAGATGATAATTTTATGAAATTTTGATATGGAGCTTTTTTGAAAAGAAGCACGTGCTGAATCGAATGAAATGGTTCATTTTATGTTACAACAAGAATTTAACTTCTTTATCACGCATTCCTTGAATCCCACATCTCCGAGGTACGCCAATTTGAGGCTATTGTTTACCCCCTTCGGGACCTCTACACTAAACGAAAATAATATATGTTATACAGTTTTTAATGCTCTATAGTTTGAGATAAAACACCCACACACAAATGAGTGTAAGGTACTTAACCGTCAAATTCAAATATAAAAAGTAATTTTTCGATGTTAAAAAAATAGTTGTCTGAAAGACATCTGGGCTGAGTTTGTTCAGAATCCAACGTTGATTCCGTTAAAAAAAAGAAAATTAAAACATTTTTGAGTTTGAAGCGAGATACATCAATTCAGAAATTATCCATACTTTTACCTGTTCACGGAAAAATATTTTTTGAAAAAAAATTTTTGCCATTTAATATTGTTACTGGGGCCCAGTGCCATGCCCGACTATATTTTCACATTCGAAATCCAACGTCTGGATCTGGGCACGCCCTACTGGAGGCAAACAGAGAGGCTCTCTTAAAGA
The DNA here is from genome assembly GCA_945643635.1 of Allodiplogaster sudhausi. Lineage (NCBI taxonomy): Eukaryota > Metazoa > Nematoda > Chromadorea > Rhabditida > Diplogasteridae > Allodiplogaster > Allodiplogaster sudhausi. Next base: position 1,858,006 of record CALZFC010000046.1, read on the forward strand.
ATGCGCTCTATCTTTCTTTGTTTGCTTCTCAATTATCTGAATGATTAGAAAAGCTGCTTAACTTGCAAAATTTCAAATCGAATATTATTTTCTTTTTTTTACTATACGAACGTATTTGCTGTGTTTGCATTTTGTTTGCCAGGTAGTGCAGCAGAGATGATAGAGGTAGATCAATGCTTTTCCCATCTTTTCTGTTCAAACAGGCTTGATTCTGCCGGTCTGCCTCAGCGATCTTCGTTTGACCGTACGTTCTCCATTGAGGAAGGCTCCTTCTTTATCCCTTTCGCATCGACATTCTACTTTGGGTCAGCCTCTTGTCGGCATTTCTTTCGGTATATTATACTGCTACACACTCACCATGCTTGGTTCAGAAGGAATCGATTTAATGCTCGACAACGCAAAAGGATGGACTTTATTACGATAGCCTTCTTCAATCAGGAGCGAGTAGGACATTTGTTTTTATTGTTTTATTTAAATATACAAATAAATATACACTTACATATATGTTTCTATAAGGCTTTCATAATCACCAGATGGAGTCGTTCTGGTGGCGACGCTTCACGAACCGACCAAAGATTGTGGATGAGTTCCGGAGCAAGCTCGTGTTTCGTCCAGTCGAGCTGCTCTCGATCCAGCTCAATATTTTCGTCGTTACTGCGTTATACATCCTCTCCATCGTAGCTTTTGCTGTGGAGTTGTCGCTGTCGAAACTCTGCAGAACAGGATTCGCAGACAACTTTAAAACACGTTTATTAACAAGAAGTGCAGCTATCTTAAGACGTCTGATCCCAGCCATACGAGTGTCATAATAATAGAGCACGTCATGTAACGTATACAAGATTGTTTTAGTTAGAAAAACCGAAAAAAAAACTCAAGCTTAAATTCTCAATTCGCTGTTTGCCTGAATATTGAATGGTAAACCATCAGGAAAGCTCCAACGCATTTAGGACGAGTTGTATGCTATATAATGTATGCATAATATACATATACATATGACGCGATTTGCGAGAGAATCGCAAGGAAGTTAAAGACCAGGGGACCCGGAAAAGTCATGATGATGACTTTGAGGAAGAAGTCGTAACCGAATATGGCGAATGTATGTTAATTGGAGCATTTGTTTTTGTTGATGTTATTATTTTGAACCAGAGCCGGTAACGGCCCGGCCCGGCCCGGCCCGGCCCGGGCCGGCCCAATTTCCCAGGGCCCCGGGCTGGGCCGGGCCGGGCCCAAAAAAGGTGGGCCGGCCCGCAGGCCCGTTTGGGCCCGATAAGCACACGATGTCGTCCAGTCAGGACGACTGGTGGCATATGAAATGCAAAACTTCCCTCACATATTAATTTTCTTTTCTAAAATATTTACTACTGTACTTTAAAATGAATCTTCGTTGCATGAAATTCTTCCTGTGAAGAATATTCATACCGAGCCGAGCAGGACATTCCTCCTGCAGCACTACAAGGGCTGAACGTCTATACATATATTCTCCATGATACCCCTTGGTTATTTTGAAAGACAATGACTTCTCGGTTTTCTTTCGGGTTGTGCTTCATTTTCTAATCTGCGAAAACATATTCTTGAGACGCGGTAATGAATTTTCGCTCTGATAAATTATTTTTCAGTCTCTCGCTGTCTCTGTCTCTCTCTCTCTCTTCTCTCTCTCTCTCTCTCTCTCTCTCTTCTTTCCTTCTCTCTCTCTTCTCTCTCTCTCTTTATTGTTTCTGTCTGATTTTCTTTCCTTTTCAAACTAGCTAAAAGGAGTGATAAGAGTTTAAACAATGTCAGTCAGTAGACATCATCAGAAAAGCCGCCGTCCACTTGGCAGTTGGAGGCCCGAACTATTTGTTGACACAAACATCATAATGCAACATCAGAGACGCTCCCGTCCTCCCAGCAGATGGTGATGGGTGGGGGAAAAAAGGTACCGGAGCAAGTTGCCGGGTCGGGGAGGTCCCTCCAGTTCTCCCCCCAAAAAAGCGACGCTTTACTATTATTCGGTATATGGCATACGACTATGGATGAAGCGGCAAGCCTTGGAGAGATGACGCTGTAAAGAGAGAGGGAGAGAGATATACGGAGAGAGAGAGATAGAGAGACAGTGAGAGTGAGATAGAGAGAGAGAAAGAGAGAGAGAGACAAGAGAGAAAAAGATGGAGAGCGAGTCAGAGAGAGAGAAAAGAAAGAAAGAGAGAAAGAGAGAGAGAGAGAGATAAAGAGAGAGAGAGAGAGAGAGAGAGAGAAAGGGGAGAGAGAGAGCATTCAAATGATTGAAGTGTCACGCCGTCAGACGGCGCACATGATAGCATAGAAGAGCGGGCAGCAATTCGGCACGTCCTGAGCGCGCCAGAAGCCGCTCTTCGCTTCGCAGTACGCGTTGACTTGTGTGGAGATGCCGACAAAGTCGCCGAAGAAGGTCGGCGTATCGCTGCCGGGCCTTTAGTTAGGAGGGATTTACGGACTGGGCCGTCAATTATGGCGTGTTCAATTGCGGATTTGAGGCCGTCAATTAGGCATTTTTCGGTTACCAATTACGGATTTGCCGGCCTTCAACTACGGATTTACGGGCCATCAATCAGGAACTTAAGGGAGGGATCATGCAATGTCAATTGACTTTTGAATACCACCAAGGGTGTCGTTTGTAGTCGTACTGGCGATATAGAGGAGTATCTTTTGAAGAATAAAAAAAGTATTGAACAAAATACCAATGCAATCGGGCCACTAACGCAAAGTAGTACGCCTTTGTGGCGGGCGCGGGACACGAGATGAGGGCTTCCTTTGTAGACGGGTTGAAGTCATCCTGCGGGATAGAAATGTAAGAAGTCATTCGAGAGAGAGAGAAGATAGGAAGGGAGTGAGAAAGAGAGGGGTGAGAGAGATACATAAGAGAGAGTGCGAGAGAGAGAGAGAGCACGAGAGAGCGAGAGAGAGAAAGAGAAAATAAAGAGAGAGAAAGAGAGGGAGGAGAAAAGAAGCAAGTTAGATGCCGTGGACAAGGGAACACAAGTGAAGCCCGGGGCACACTTGTCGAAGTAGAACATCGTGGCACACTCGAAGACGGGTGTTGAAAAGAACTATAATAGTAAATAAATAATACACGTTTTTGGCTAACATTTTGCGAGCATAACATGTATATATATATACATATATGTATATATATATATATATATATATATATATATATATATGTATGTATATATATATACATATATATATATATATATATATATATATATATATATATATATATATGTATATATATATACATATATATATATATATATATATATATAGAGAGAGAGAGAGAGAGAGAGATAGTTCGGGGGACGTACTCGTCGTAGTGCTTGGAGTCGTTGTTGTCGTTGTGATTGTCGTCGTCGTCATAATCGTGGTCGTTGGAGTTGTTGGCCCTTAAAATGTGGTTAATAATAATTTTGAAAAGAAGCTTCTTTTTTTGCATTGTTCTGCGTTAATAAGATCTTTCTCTTGGCATCTTGACTTTAGTATGGCTGTTGCATCAATTGTTTAAGAGAGCCTCTCTGTAAGGATCAAGCTGCCCTCAATGGGGGCCTGCCCCGGCGCAAAATTTTTCGATTCCGTTATCCAAAATTTTAATAGGGGTATCCATACCCACTGTAAACAAGATTAGTAGATCAATTTTGTTATAAAAAATTTTTTCTTGTCTAGGCATGCAAAAGTAAGGAAAAAGTCTAATTCGCCATAACTTTCTTTAATAGCAAAGTTTTTCAATTTTCTTTTTTTTATTAGCATTCCCATTGAATTCTAAACAAACGACCTTTAGACGTCATTCGAAAAATATTTCATTTTCATATCGAAAAATTATTTTAAATATTTCAATTTGACCGTTGAATACCTTATACTCAAAACGTTTTGGGTGCTATATCTCAAATTGTAGAGCGTTAAAAACTGTATAACATATCTTCTTTTCGTTTAGCCTGGATGTCCCCTAAGCTGTCAAAAATAGACTCAAATAGGGGCACCTCGGAGATGAACGATTCAAGGGATGCGGGAAGAACGGGTTAAATTCTTGTTGTAACATAAAATGAACCACTTCATTCGATTCAGCGCGTTTTTCTTTTCATAAAACCTATATTTCAAAATTCCATGACTATCGTTTTCCATGAAAAAAACGCATTTTGCGATTTTTCTACCATAGACAGAAAATGACCTAAAACTATTCGAATCGCTATATTTTCAACAGTTTCAAAGACTACAGAATGTGAATTGTACTATTCTGTACGCGACAAAATTCTCTACAAAATATCTCCTTTACATCTGGATACAGTGTCCCCACGAATCACAGTATCGATTTTCCAATGGCCGTCGCGTCAAAACTGACTGCTTCTCATTTTGCAACTTTTCGTGCAATATGAATATTTCCTACTCATCCAATACGTCATTCTGCTCCACACAGCACACTGAGTGTGGAAAAAATGTTTATTTTCCAGATTTCCCGTGTTTGGTTTCATGAATTTACAAAAATTTTGTCTAAATAGGTTATTTTACTGGTTAGTAATTCAACATTTTGTTTTTTTCGAAAGCTTTAATGCCGCAAGTAATAATTTTATTTCATCAACGTTTGATAACAAAAGAAATAGCAGGAAACGTGGAATCTCGACTTTTTCTTAGACCTGCATGAGTTCGAAAGAGTCCTGAAAACGATTAACTGGGACATTAATATGAATGATATGTACTAGCAGCAATAAGGATAAGCAATATGGAGTAATACGATTATTATTGTAACCCACACTCCGCTTCTGTGCCTTGCAGGTCTTATAGACGTAGTAGTAGACGAGGAGGATGATGACGAGAACGGCGACAATGACGAAAAGAGTCACAGACATTGCTCGACTGAAGGAAGAAAACAATCAGTGCCGTAACCAATGTCGTATAACTATTTTAAGAAAAAAAAACTGTTCTGCTGACCTGGAGTGCACATCACACCAGAAAAGCCATCAGCGCAAACGCAGGTGAACTCAAACTCCGAGACCCTCTTGCACGTCGTGTTAGGGGGGCAATCGCACATTTTGAAAACTCTAAACTTGCACGAAAACCTTGATAACTATAACCGTTGAAAGACAGCTTTTATTACAATGCGATCCATTATATAAAGCCAAACATCACGGATGGATAATTCTCTAACAGTAATCTTTATGTTCGGGCTGTCAGACGCTATGTCATATACGTACATATATGATCTTGTGAAGTGGTGCTGAATATACTTTAAAATGCACATATAATAACTCATTAAACCATTTTATCTTTCTTTCTTAAAACTTGTTCTAACCACACTCTCCAATACACTTTAAAAAAAGTAATATAGTATGGAAATAGAAATTCAGTACCAACAGTCACTTATCGTTAGTCATACAATTTTAAGCTGACAAATGGCGAACTAAAAACATGTTTGATTATCGCAGATCAGAAGCTTTGTTAGAATAATTCATCTTCAAAATGTGTTCTATGGGTTGTTACCGATGGGTTCTCCACGTCTTCGGCGAATTCGGTTTGGCTGTGCGCTATTACTCTATTCTCAGCTGTGATGTCGAACTGCGGGTCAGTTTCGAATTCTTCCTCTTCGTCACCTTCCTGCGAGAAAAGCTCATGGAGCACCGCATCTGTTTCTTCAGATTCAATCGGAATTGGTGGGTTCTGTAAGCAAAATGCTTGATCAATGCAACCATCAAATATTCTTCCTAACTTTCTTTTGTTGCTGAGCGAGGCGTGAGAAGATGGAAGCAATTTGGCGATAATTTAAAAGTTCATGTGGTGCGAACAACAGCTTGTCTTGGCCATCCACTGCGTTTCTCATGCGTTGTTCTGCCGCGCGAGGGTCAATTTTTACTTTAGAGCGCCACCCTTCATAGAAAATCTTCTTTATAAATTCCTTTGAGCGTTCGGGAAGTCGCTCACCTTTCTTGCGGTCACGATGGGCCCATCCTTCCTTGGTTTTCTTTCCGTTCTCTGTATTCTCCTAAGGCAAAGAATATATATATATATGTATATATATATATATATATATATATATATATATATAGGGCAGGTAATTAACAATATAATTAATCAAACCTCCAGTGATGCAACTGCAGCCTGCACCTCAGGGTAGGCACGTTTCTCCTGAACACCTTCTAGTGCACAGGTATAATACTGTAAGGAAATGTCTCGTAAAGTGAAGCGCTCCGGGATGTAGTTATGCTTGCCAATGAGAAGATGTCTTGCAAGTTGGCTCGAGCTGAGAAACGTACATGCCTCTTCGGGACACCGAAACAGATGGGTCTCAAGGGTGCATATGTCGGAGTCTTCTGCAGCACAGTAGCTTTCAGTCGAATCAAGAGGTGGGGCACTGGTTGTGCTTTCTTCCGAACGCATGCGCCTTCCAGGTATCGACCAGAAGTCGATCATGTTGCTGAGTTTGCCTCCGCTCCTCCGAGTGGATGAAATCGCGACATTCGAAGTCATTGTGGAATACAGAACAACTTTTCCAGACCCGATGCGAGAGTGCCGATAGGTGCGGACTCCTTCTTTTTCAAACACAAACGTATTAAGAGTTGAAATCCCGTGGATTTTCGTTGTGGAAGCTTTGGCACTTGTCAGGGTTCTGACATACACAGATAGTCCGGACAGTTGCTTACTGCCATGAAGAACAGCTTGAAAAAATTCGTCTGCATTTTTGACGTCATGTCCAGAGTCCACGTAATCGTGAACTTTACGTTTCACGACTGCAGCGAAGCGATCGCATGCTGACTTCCCTGCCTGAGCCTCACTGAAGAAGTACGAAGCGATCTCTACGTTAGTTCTTGTTGAGATATCATGTAGACTGGCGATCGTAGCACTGCTCTTATAGCACCCTGGTAAAGGAAAAGTGGTCCAATAATAGCTTTTCTAATATTTCATTCGTTACGTACATACAGAGCAGAATATGACATACCGGCGTTGTCAGACCTAAGGTGAACCTTCTTAATTCCGACACGAGCCAGTTCAAGGAGAACATGAGCGATATTTGAAGTAACGGCAGTTGTGTCCTGAATATAGGAACATTTACTGCAATGTCGGCTGAAATAACTTCAAAATCGTACCTGAAGATCTCCTTCCATAATTTGAACGAAAGTATGCTGAGTTAGTTCACCATTAACTCTGGCAAGAACGTGACTAATATGCCAAGAAATTCCACGCTTGGCGTAATAATCCGTAGTCTTCTCACGTGCAAAGAGGGGAAGCAGTTTCATCGCCCAATCGAGCGTAATCAGAGCTTCGCCGTTCCCCAAGTTTGAGACAAGGGACTCGCGGTCATGTTCACTTGCGACGGCGCGAAGCTGATGCTTTTTGAGATTTTCTATGGCTTCCTCTATTCTATGCCAGTCTGCGAGTTTCCGCTCCAATTTTCTCCGGCGTTCTGTTCGTGGAGATGCAGCCGTAATCAGAGCCGTGATGGTTTCGCGAATATCACCCAACGTAATCTGAAACTTGCACGCTATCGCTTGGAATTTTTTTGTGTTTTTCCTAACCTTTAATAGCTCACATCGGTCACAAATAAGATTGTGCATATGAACGTCTTCATCATCCGCTCCATCACAAGAGTTTGCGTACTCAGGCGTATGGGGATCGCTCAATCCGTGCTGGATACAGTGGTCCCCTATTCTTGATTTTCGCTTGATGTGGACCTTGTAGTCGGTTCTTAGATATTGCTTCACTTCCAAGATCTTGATCCTAAGCGACCCGAACCAATATTCGTCGATATCACCATCAGCCTTTAAGTTTTCAATCAATCCCAGAGCATCGTCGAAGGCCTGGGAATAAATTAACATTTTTTGTGTGCAACTCTCATATTAATGACCGACTTCCATAGCTTCGGCCACAAAGAAATCCACTCCATGGAGACTCTTACGGGTAGATGCGGTACAAGCAGACAGAATTCGATAATGAGTTGCTGGCGACATCATCAAATGAACCTCGTCACTTTCTTCAAGATCTCTGAATAAAGTATAAAATTTTTAATGACATGGATAATTGCAAGGAATAATAACCTTTACCGTTTATAGAGCTCAATTATTTCTGTTGCGCTATGTTGTCGGAGAACATTGGGGTATTCAATAAGACTTCCATCCGACAGCTTCGAGGATCGTGTTCCGAACGGAAGGCTAGTCGAGATTTTGAAGCTGAAAAGCCCCTTTAACTTTTTAAAAATAAGTTGCAAACCCGGTCACATACCTGGTAATAAATTCAACGAAACGATTCACTTGCTCGTGTGTATACTTCTTTCGTTTAAGATCCCTTTCGATTTCCTTTCCTCCTCTATATGCGAGGCGCTTTGATTTCGTGTAGAAATACTCCGTCAAGCCAGGTATATAACGCTGCACTTCAGCCAAGCCCAGAAGTGGTGTGACCAGTGAGAGCAGATGAAGTTTTTCAACTCGGGAATCCGCATTGAGAAACCGGGACTTTATGGATTTCATCAGGGCATCGTATTTGTCAGTTCTCTCTCTTTCATAAAGCTCCTCTAGGTCAACGGAAACAATCATTTTCTTGAGCATTTCGGGGGAATCGGGAGCTACTATCTCATAAACCACTTCGAAAGCACTCCGCAAGTATTGTGCTTTTCTCCTCTGGGACCTTTCCGCAAGATCTCGGAAATCCATGCGCCGGATTATCTTCCCCTGTCCGATTGCTTTGAGGAAGGCATTGAATGTCTGCTTTGCAGATTCCGAGGCTGTTGATACAGTTCGTTTCATCGGTGGTCCTTCATGGCGCGGCATGTACGATGGATCATCTTCTTGCGAGCATGTGGGATACTCTTGAACGCTTTCAGTGATAACGTCTGGCGTTTTGGAGAAGCGGCGTTCCAGAAGGGGAGGGTCGAACGAATGTCCTGATTCCTGCACTTTGTTCTGGGTTCTGTCCCTTTCTAGCTCCTCTTTATGCGTCGTACACACAGCTGAAATTATACCAATGAATGTATGCAAGTGCTCGTTTATAATATCATGGAAATTCCTTGCCTATTATGGCGCAAAGAACTAACGCAATCCGATATGAAGTAGGACGTGATTCATAGCTAAGGCTGAAGAAATCGTTCCAAAATAATTAACTATTAAATTTTATAAATTTACTTCAGCTTCGTTGTCGTAATTCCAGTCGAATTCTCCAGCCCCTCTGGATAATATCATATCAAGAAGATTAGTAGTTCCCAGTGAGTTGACAGCTTCTTCGTTAATTAGTTCGCGCATTCTAAATTACCATCGAAAATAAATGATAAGTGTAATCATAAATGCGACTCTAACTTTCTCTTTGCGCCTTGACAGTCGGTGCTCACTTGAGACACGGCAGGACGCTCGTTTGTCTCCTCAGTTGTCTTGCGGAGGATTGAGAAATAGCAAGGGATGTCTTCTTCGACTGCCAGCGGAAGCTTAACGTCATCACGAGGTGGAAGAACATCTTCCAATCCACGCTTGCCCCGGTGTATGGGATGAGCGTAATATTCGACGAGGAACAGCAGCAACAGAAGAAGTACGCGCATTCAGTCTAAATGATGAAAAATAAATTTACATATGTACATACGAGAAATTTACATACATATCAATATGCGAGAAATGGATAGACACGTTAATAGTAAAACATGGCAAAAAGAAGAAGGCAAGAATAGTTTTCTATGTTCTGAAGGAACAGTGGCTGCTGATGCGAGAGAAGAGCTTCCCTCGAGTCTCATTTCTGTCCCAGTCGCCCCTCCCCCCCCCCCTCCCCCCTCCCGGTGGGAGAGAAATGCACCACCCGACACGACATACGGCAATTACAGCGTCTCCTCCTGCCAGTGCCAGGCACCACCACTCTCGCATTGTGTTCCTACCCTTGGGGCTGACACGAGTTCTGTTACATCTTTGCCATGGCAGAGGGAACACATCATCATCTCCCTTGGCTGTATGTTTCTTCTCCTTCTCGTCGTAATTCTACACTTACCAAAAATACATGCAGGTCTAAGAAAAAGTCGAGATTCCACGTTTCCTGCTATTTCTTTTGTTATCAAACGTTGATGAAATAAAATTATTACTTGCGGCATTAAAGCTTTCGAAAAAAACAAAATGTTGAATTACTAACCAGTAAAATAACCTATTTAGACAAAATTTTTGTAAATTCATGAAACCAAACACGGGAAATCTGGAAAATAAACATTTTTTCCACACTCAGTGTGCTGTGTGGAGCAGAATGACGTATTGGATGAGTAGGAAATATTCATATTGCACGAAAAGTTGCAAAATGAGAAGCAGTCAGTTTTGACGCGACGGCCATTGGAAAATCGATACTGTGATTCGTGGGGACACTGTATCCAGATGTAAAGGAGATATTTTGTAGAGAATTTTGTCGCGTACAGAATAGTACAATTCACATTCTGTAGTCTTTGAAACTGTTGAAAATATAGCGATTCGAATAGTTTTAGGTCATTTTCTGTCTATGGTAGAAAAATCGCAAAATGCGTTTTTTTCATGGAAAACGATAGTCATGGAATTTTGAAATATAGGTTTTATGAAAAGAAAAACGCGCTGAATCGAATGAAGTGGTTCATTTTATGTTACAACAAGAATTTAACCCGTTCTTCCCGCATCCCTTGAATCGTTCATCTCCGAGGTGCCCCTATTTGAGTCTATTTTTGACAGCTTAGGGGACATCCAGGCTAAACGAAAAGAAGATATGTTATACAGTTTTTAACGCTCTACAATTTGAGATATAGCACCCAAAACGTTTTGAGTATAAGGTATTCAACGGTCAAATTGAAATATTTAAAATAATTTTTCGATATGAAAATGAAATATTTTTCGAATGACGTCTAAAGGTCGTTTGTTTAGAATTCAATGGGAATGCTAATAAAAAAATGAAAATTTAAAAATATTGAGTTTGAAGCGAGATACGTCAATTCTTAAATTATCCATACTTTTACCCCCCAAAAAAAATTTTGCCATTTAATCTTGTTACTGGGGCCCAGTGCCATGCCGGAATATGTTTTCACACTCGAACTCCAACATCTGGATCTGGGGCAGGCCCTACTGGAGGCATACGGAGAGGCTCTCTTAAACCGACTTTGGCGCAATTGAAAATATCCCAAGAAACAATTTGCCAAACAAGTACGTCACCTTTAATTTCAAACAGGGCCGAACTTTATGAATCACCGCCTAATGATAGCCATTCTGGGAGATTTGAAACAAGATGTTTTTTTTTAATTACGAATCAATCAATCCATCAACGCGTTATGTCAACGGATTAATATATTCCGTGAAGCGCCATGAGTCATGAGTCGAGAAGAGGACGCTAATGGTATAATCGATCACTTGAAATCGGCAAAATTGGACAAAGGTACAATGTGCCGCGCAAAAAGCCGCCGCGCAAATAACCGCTGCGCAAATATCCGCTGCGCTTTCTACATACCGGTCTTGCCACTACTGGTTGTCGTAGTTGTTTCTGTTGTGAAAGGGGGTGGCGTACGCGTGTCTGTCTTGATGCCCGCGCTGCCGGTCGGCAGGCACGCCTCAGGGTTGTTGCTGTTGTTGTTGATCATGAAGAAGATAAGGCAGGAAAGCAGAGCGACCCTGTTACGCATTCTGGAAATATGCTTATGTACAGCACTGGCCAAAAGGCTTTCTTATTTTGGGAATTCACGCGTATCTTTCTTTAAAGTTGACGAAAGTTAATGAAAAATTCAGGGTCCTTACTTATCCTGTCCATAACAGTAGGAGAGCATTTTTTTACTGATATATATAGAGAAATTGTTTTTAAAGATTAGTTAACTAAGAAAGTTAAACAACCATAAATACAACGAAAAAGAGATAGCAAGAAAGTAGAGCGACACCTATACGCCTTTTTCAAATATGTATCAATAATAACAATAATGTATTACTCCATTAAATATATATGCAGTGACCACACGTTGTATTATAAAATCGCGTAAGCAGGAAAAATCCTTGTAATATGATGAAAATAGAGAGAGAGAGAGAAAGAATTGAACTATAACAGTACCATTAATGATAGAGAGAAAAAGAGATTGTGTCACGAACAAAGTTAAACAGGTAAGAATAAATACAAGTATCACAAGAAACTAGGGTGACACCGAAACGCAGTGGCCTGAAAATACTACGCAATATTGTAATACAAATTTAAGGCGCATGAAAGCTTCGGCAAAAGCTGGCAGGGAATGCGAGTGCAACGAGGAGATGCGTTCAGGAAGAAGTGAAAGTTAAATTGTGTCTTTTTCATTCCAAGCTTGATCTATTGCCTAGCTATGCTGTGGGCCTTTTAACCACCGGTGGAAAAGTCCATTTCAAGTGGGCAGGCGGAGGGAAGAAGCAGTTTTTATATGAAGTATTAACGACTAATTATAAGGCTTACAATTAGGGTTTAGTGAATTTTAGGCTCTTAAAATAATGTATTTGTTATTGTTGTTATTGATACGCGCATTCTGGGTAATAAAGTTATGAAATTTCAGCGACGTGTGCAATTGTTGTAGTTGCATACATACTACATGTAAATTAAAGCGTGATGATAAAGTATTTTCTATCTAATTAACCCATTTATTTTAATCGCAGCAATTCAGCTTTATGGGTTTGAACGCACCCCCGAATAAGAAAATTTCTTCAAACCTGTCTCATTTTCTTTCTGACATGCCGCTTTCGTTGCTGGCAATAGGAGGGAGATATCAGTCATCATTTCGATCTTTCTCACTCTCTTTCTTTCTCACTCTCTTCCTCTCTCTGTTTCTAATTTTCTTTCTCTCTCTCACTCACTCCCTCTCTGTTTCTCTCTCTCAATCTCTTCTCTCCCATTCATTCTCTTCCCTTTTCTCTTTCTCTCTCTTTATCTATTCATAATGCTTGAACTCTCATCGCGGCATGGTCAGGTCATTTCACCTTAATCAAGCAAGGTCCAGGGAATGTTGAAGGATCCTCCTTGTGGCCCTTACTCTGCTTACGTTAGTGTCCTTACTTATGGATTTCCCGGAAGCGGCCTAACAAGGTCGAAGAGATTCAACTTTTCTAAGTTTTCTCTCATATCTTAACCTTTACTCTATCACAATGCAGGAACATTTTAATAATTACTGAATTTGCGTCTCCAACTGTCGTCACATTAATTTATTTGATGTTGATTGGCAAAAATAAAAGTTTGCTGAGCATGAGGGAAAAGGACTATTGAAAAGCTTACCTTCACCAATGCAAAGCGGCATAGAAAACGGCGTGGGGCGTGGTGCTGCTCTATCGATTTCAATAACAATTTATCGCTGCTTGTTACAAAAGGTTCTTAACCATTGAACAATTTTAATTTATTTATTTCCTCAAAAGATTTCTTTTTCTAGTAATGCTGTAAAGAAAAAAAATAGACTTCTTTGAGTCACCAAACACTACAGATAATTTTCTTTATTCCGAAAGATAAGATCGGTATATCATTTATAATATGTTTGCAGATTACATCATTGTAAGGAGCTTTTATTTAATGTATTATGAAATTAGACTGTAAATGCAATATCGAATAAGTGTCATTTTCAGCATAGCAAGTTAACAATGATAATTGGATTGAATGATTTCACTTTTTCTTCTTGTATGTGTAAATGTTGTTCTTGTTCTTGTTGTGGTGTGAAATAGGAGGGCGGCTCTGACCTACCGTAGCTGATTCTCTACCTGCGATTTTTCCTTTTACTATTGCTCAGAGTGTAATGGAAGAAAATCGCTCAAACTTTCAGGATATATGTTTGACGCCAAGATGAAGTTATACATATAGAGAAAACCCTAGGTTAATTATTCCTCGGATACCTCCTTTAACGTTTAGTCAAGAAAATTAATTTTTTGCTGATGCATTCGCAAGCTCAATCCGGACACGCATGCATGTATGTACACAGAATCATCCTGACAGCAAACCATTTGAGTTTTCGTCTCCTCCTTTTCTGAGATGTTCTTTCAGATTGACTGGGCAGATTGAGGGCCACACATCGTTCACGACATCACTGAGCAACGTCATGAAGCTGTCGTTGCGTGCAAGCGATGGAGGCAATGTGCGCGGTTTCCAAATCCGATTTGACGGCCCAGCTTAGAAATCGACTTTGATTTGAAGGCCGTTCATAGAAATGTTATCCGATTTGGAAGCCCTGCCTAGAAATACTATTCTTGATTCTGTGTTTTGTTATGAGGCGCCATGCGTTAGAATGAAATAAAACAGTCATTCTAGGAAAGTGTGGCCTCACAATTAGCCGCACTGTTTGCAAGTAAAAGATGACTCGTCTTTTGATGCAAAACTTATTTTTTAAAAACGACTAAGCGTTTTTCATCTCAATTAATGATTTTCAAGAAATAGAGTCGTAAAGCTCATTATTGCGCAACATACTAGAAACCTTCACATTTTATCAAATAAATACGAGAAATTTATTCTTACAACGAACATTATTCATATCCACTGCATCCAAGCGTTTTCCATGAAATGCTGCTGAAACGCTAGAAAGATATCTTTTGACGCTGTAATGGACAGCGAAGACGTGTTTCAGTGCAGCTTACTTATGACTTGCTTCATCTTTCAACTCGCATGCCCTTTGATTTTCTCTTGTCTATATTTTGCGGTCGATGTGTTTATTTTTGTCGATATTAAAAAGTTCAGACTCTTTGCCATATCTTTGAGACACACATTTATTCATATAAAAAATGAGTGTGTATGTATATGATGGATTGAGCGGCGTTTGCGGAAGAGTAGATTTTGCATAATATAGTACAATAAACGAAAAGATGGTAGAATGAAAAATGAAGTTGGCAGGAGAAGTTTCTTGGAGTCTCAGCTTTCGAGTGTTGAGTAGCTATGCCTGATTATCGATTGATTGACTCTTAATCCTCCTCCTCTCTTCCTCATTTGCTTCTCTTCTCATTCATGGCATGACAGTCGTCGTGGTTGAACGGCGGCGGCCACGGCAGCTGAGAGGGAGGCAAAGTTGAAGGAGAATAAAGGAAGAGAGAGAGAGAGAGAGGGACAGAGAGAGAGAGAGATTGAGAAAGAGGTTGAGAGACTGAAAGAGAGAAAGAGAGATAGCGACAAAGAGAGAGAGAGAGAGAGAGAGAGAGAGAGAAAAAAGAATTCTATATTTCATGGTTCAATTCATGAACTCTTTCTATAAAAACACCATACTTAATAATTTAAAATAAAAAATTGAACTTTACTAACTTCTGCTTCTTCGGCTCACTCTCGATGACGACATTGCTAAACAAAGAAATTACTATGTATATTTAAAAATTTACATATAAGCAAGCGGTTAAAATTGACACGAAAGCTGTACTTTTGCGGCTTTGGCTGCTCCTCGCTGCTCTCGCTGCTGAAAAAAATATAAATTACACCAAAAAAAAATGAAAAAAAAAATAGTTTGAAGAAAAAAAATCTGAACAACCTCGAATCGTTTCCTGGCTTTCCGGAAGGCTTGGGTTCGGCCTAGAAAGAATGATTAAATTATTGATTGAAAAATAACTCGGAATAAAAGGGAGCCTCTGAGTCATGAATGAGGCCAACCTG
This sequence comes from Allodiplogaster sudhausi, assembly GCA_945643635.1. Taxonomy (NCBI): domain Eukaryota; kingdom Metazoa; phylum Nematoda; class Chromadorea; order Rhabditida; family Diplogasteridae; genus Allodiplogaster; species Allodiplogaster sudhausi. The sequence continues at coordinate 1,873,531 of CALZFC010000046.1, forward strand.
GCGCTTCTTGAGGACGTTGATCTCTGCAGCGCCAGAAGGCGTGGCCGTTGTTGTGGAGCGACGGCGACGGCCGCAGCTGCAATTATAATTTTAGTTATCGCAATATTAATGAATTGTAATATGAGATAGCATGTTGGCAAGTGGCGCCGCTTCGTAATAATCTCCCATTCGGACTGGCCCAAGTTCGCCCCCGCCCACGGCAATTATCATTTCCTATTTCAAAAAAGAAATATTTTTATCTCTATACTCGCCCTCCTGCAAAGAATGACGGTCTTGTAGACGAAACTTTTAACTACTTGCTATTATAATTTGTATAATTTATTTAGCATGATTATGTTTATAATAATAATTCAATAAAGCTTTTTTTTATATTAAAAAAACATACTTTTGCTTTTTCGGCTGTTCGTTGAGGATGACGGCATCTCCGCTGAAAAAGTAGGAGATATTTGGGTAAAAATTAATATAAATAATTATGAATTTTAATTGAGCACACTCATAAAATAATCAAAGCAAACCTGTCGCTTGCGAACGGCTTCACCTCCTGTAAATAAAATGTATTTGCTTTTTCCTTGTTTCTTTAAGAAAATTATATTTTTTTATTTTTTTATACTCTTTTAATCAAAAGTAGGGCATTGTAGAGCAGCATAGATATGTAAGCTAGCAATTTGGTGGGATAGGCTCATGAAAGGCACAAAAAGTCCTACCCCTCCGAGACCGTTGGCATTGCAGGAAAGAGCCAAGAAGCTGGCGACGGCGAGGAGTCAGAGGATTGCGGAGTTCATTTTGATCTGAGCAACTTTGAAATATGAATTCTTACCACGATGGTTTCGTTGTTAGTATAAAAGGTTATTATTGATTCTTGAATATGAAAATAAAATAAAATAGCCTTATAGGGAGTACAAATTCGTGAGATTGCTAGCTTAAAATTCGAAGAAACAGGGACAGGTTGTGCGAAGAAAACATGGAAGGCTCCGAAATCGAGGCTGTTTTCGGTAGACTGCCCGTTTGCTTTTATACGAACACGGAATGCCAGCGGCGGCTGCCTCGTTGTATGCGCAGCCGGCCAGCGTCAGCATGACTCAGGCGCAGCTTCTGCCTTGGCATCGTCCGAGAATCGGAGGGATAAGAGTGGATCCGGAGAGGCTCCACATGAGCCCTATGTTCACAGCTGCTTGTCTTCTCATGGATGTTCCAGATTTATGTTGCTAGTACACAGAAAATCATGTCTCTTTCATCATCCTCTGTGAAAAGTGGCGTCATTTCAACCAGATCATGAGGGTTCACATAAAAAGGCATCCAATGGCAAAGAGTCAAGAAGTCTCGGCATCTGCTGCAATTGACTTTTTTTTTGTTGTTGTGGTTGCGAATCTTCCTCCAACTCATGTAATTTTTCGGCGTATTGAATCACGCAAACTCAGTGCATTTTAGATTCAGATATGTATTATTTCATAACTTTAGGGACATCCAATATAGAACAGTGATAAAGATGGATAAACTATAGATATACATTCAGATGTAATAACCAAGATCTGAAATTAGCATCTTTCAAGAAGATATGTGCATATATATGACAGTAGAAGTATGTACATCTTTTCAAAGTGATAAAATCGCACAAATGTTCTCTGCATCAACAACATGATGAGCAAAATGACATCTCCGCTGTATTTTAGAGTTGTATGAAAAAAAATTTCTTTTTCTTAGCCCCCTGGTCTCGTTCATCATCGACGCTGCTCCGAGAGAAACGGTCGGCTCGCCAGGATAATGAAGCCCGCGATATCTGCGGCCACTTCGTGTTAGATTCTGGCAGGCGAGGAATCGTCGAAATTCCTCCCATCTTGCATCCCTCGATCATCCATTAATGCCTTGAACCAACCGGATAATGACTTTTTTTTTTAGCTACTTTGTTTTTGTCATACTTTGTTTTATTCTTTGGAGTCCTAGTTTGGGTGTCATACGGAGTTGTTGCATGTGGCTACGTATGTACGACTGGCTGACCTCTCCACCCGTCATGGGGATCATGCCATGTAAATGCAGCACAGACTACATTTACTTCTCATGTCTCTCTCTTACGCTCTCTCACTCTCTCTCTCTCTCTCTCTCTCTCTCTCTCTCTCTTACGCTCTTTCACTCTCTATCTCTCTCACTCTCACTCTATCTTTATGTGCTAGGTGTTTGCGTCTATCTCCTACGTGTATTTAGGTAGTCTATAGCGATGAGTCAGAGCGACAGACAGCGAGCGTGTCCTGACCATACGCAAATGTGGGTCAGGCAATTTTTAACCGAGCCTGATGTTGTGCTGAAAAAAAATCGCTCTCATCATGTAGCGCTTTCTTTTTTCGTGCTATTTATGTGTATTTGCGCGTTTTTTTATTATGAGAATAATTTATGCCTACTTAAACCTTCTTACAGTTGAAGGCCATGGACGGCATGATCGCGGAGAGGTTTCTCAAACACCGATACAAGGTTTTTTGTGGATCTTTTTTTTTGCTTTTAAAAATAAGGAAATCCAGTTTCCCTTTTTTTCTTTTCTTCTGTGGGTCTCTGCTATTCATCAATTATGACTAAGATACACAATTCCATGTGTTCCTTATGCCTTTCTGCGCGAATTATTGCAATTTAATAAAAGATTTTTTTTGTTTAATTAGTAAGCCTTTTTTAAAGGATGGCGCAATGCAGTATCTCATCAAATGGCGTGGCTTTCACGCTGTGTCAGTATTATTTTATTCTTTAAAATAAAAATAGCTTTGTTTTTCCTTCATAAAAATCTGATAGTACCTCACTTTTAGGCTCATAATAACATATTGTCACATATCAGCATTATAAATATGTATGTTTTGTTGTGGCGATCAATTGCTTGTTTTTTTCTCTTCATTCCCTTAAAAAATTGGCGAGAAAAAGATCTGTTAAAACCAATTAATTACGATTGAGGGTTGCGTTGTAATCTCTCTTACAATGAGAAACAATCTTTTTCCTTTCGCATAAAGCCACAACTCTTGGGAGCCGGAAGAAAAGCACCGGCATGACATCCATGCTATGATTTATTGGAGCAAGAAAGGCGGTCGGCCCCGCTATTACAGTTTGTATTTCTTCTAATTTTTTTTATTGCAAAAAAACATGCATTCTTTTTTTTTGGCTTACGAGCATTACTTTATATTTTGTTCTTTCAATTCTTCAACTTAAAAAAAATTAAACTTAGAATTACATATTTTAGTAACTTGAAAGGATAACTTTTTTAATACATCATTTAGTATCTTATGTAATCTTTGTAGCAGAGTAGTAATTTGTAACATTTTATTTCATGTGTTTTCGTGTTCGATTCTTATTCAATTTCGACGCAATAATTTTATAGATTTTAATACTTAGATCGGGGGACAGGGTCGGGGCCGACCATCACGCGGGCCACCACGGGAGTTGCCGTATGAAATTTCAATTTTTTTTTCTTCTTCTCAAAAATGCTAATTTCGAAATTAAATTATTTGAAAAAGGTACAATTTACAACCCTCTATTTTCTGTGGTAATGATTGCCCTTTTTATAATGACCCATCGGGCCCAGTAGCTGATTATGGAATAGGCTTTAGAAACTTTTTTTAGTGTCTCCACTCTTTGCGACTTGTCGGCCCCTCAGCCTAACCTCACGGACGTCACTCTCATTGTGGAGGAAAAGCCGCTGCATGTCTCCAAGGCGGTATGTATGTCATCTCCTTTTTTGCTGTTCATTTTCACCATTTACCATTGCATTTTGTGTCGATTTCACCTCTGATATTTTGACGGAAAAGACACAAGAAAGCTCTTCCGTTAATAGTATAAGAGGTAAAATGGTCGAATTGACTGACCCGTCTTGATTTTTATAAGAGATAAAATGGTGCTGCCCTGTTCGGCTTGGTCCTCACAATCAGCTGTTTTATTAATTCGTAATCGCTCACTTCATACCGATTACGAATTAATAAAAAAAATTAATTATAGTATCTTTTTTCAAATTCTTTACTCCTGAAAACTGTTGTCTAAATCAGAGTGTCATAATTTAAGTACCTCGCCTACCACTCGACTGTCTTTCACAAGATGTTCTTCTCGGAGTTTGTCGAAAAGGACAAGAAGGAAATTCCACTTGAGGACATCATTTACGACGAGTTCGTCGAACTTCTTCAAGTCATCCTTCCTTCTCGCAAACCCGTCACAGGTTGGTAATTTTTTAAAATCTGCCGCGCATGCAATCTTTTCAAAGGTTAATAGCATCAGTAATATGATGGCAGTAAGGGTGTTTTTAGACAGGAAAAAGTGTGCGCGAACAAGAATGAGGATGATGGAAAAAAGACCTTCCTACCAATTTTTGCATGTGATGCTGCATTAACGTTTAAAAAAAGAATTAACAAAGTACATAAGAGTTGTTTTATGAGAAATTGATAAGCGTTTAAAACAAAAACAAAAATCTCTCTTGCTTTTTCGCTGTCGTCTGGATGTGGAGAGGACGGGGGAAAAGGGGCAAAAACGCCTTGACCAACACTCGGCCCAGAAAAGGGCAACAACTGAAAATGTTGCGAGGATTGAAGAGCGAGCGCTCACTTTGTTTGAGCACTCCGAGGTGGATTGACTAGTTGCAGTTCACAAAAGTCACCTATCAATGAAAATGCTTACGTGTCATAAGAATTGACAACAGACCACAAATACAAGCATTCCTAACTGTTAGAATGCACAAAGAATGGCACTATTTATTTATTTATTTATTCACACATAAAGTTCGATGATGTGACGACACTACGAATAGTGTGTACCAGAATGAGTGGAGGAATGAGGTTAGAGGATGGATGAGTCATCGTTACACTTTCACAGCCGAAACGGTCGAGTGTCTTCTTCGATTGGCCGACCGCTTCGACGTGCATGTCGTGCTGCAGGCGTGTGAGGAGTTCCTGCGAGGCCCGAACTGCGACGAGATTCTATTGGAGACGAAGTTGTACTGGTCTGATCTGTACAGGCTGGACAGTCTTAAGGTGTGCATATTTTATTATTTATTTATTTATTTATCTACATCGATAGAGATGTGACAACACTGATAGAGATATGCCGCGACCGGACCGCCGTAAAAATGATTAATTATGAGAATAAGCACCGTCATACTTCATTTGATATGTACATACTTATTGCTCTAGATACCAATGTGGAACGAGCTCTTGAGAGAAGCAGATTGCCATCTAAAAAACAAACTGCAGCATTATTTCGGCTTTTGTTATGCTTAAGCGCCATAAGGCCTATAAAAATGTTGTAGAAATTACGCTTAATCCAGAAATATGCATGTTTGAATAGGGTTGATGAGAATGCTTTCCCTTCTTCCTTTGCAGTCTGTATGCCTGATTTCGATCAAGTCGATCCACGAAGTCAAGGCGCTAAGGGCGACCACGGAGTACGGGGCGTTCTCGAGCCAGTTGAAGGACGATCTCATCGATAGGACTCTAGAGCTGGCGTGAGCTTGCACACTCTTTGTTTACTCATTTATATTTCTCTCTTTCTTTCTTTCTCTCCTCTCTCTCTCTCTCTTTCCCTCATCTCTCTCTCCTCTCTCTCTCTCTGGTCAATGGTTCCCAAAATCATTAAAGAATCTTATAGCGACTAAAACATTCAACAAATATGAGAATGATGAAGAGAAAAATAGCCAACAAAACATTTAATAAATATGAGAAAAATGGGGAGAGAAAAATTATAGGCGCTTGTTGGAGAGAAGGACTACCAAGAATAGTTATACTGAAAGTCAACATTTCGATGACTGATTAGTTAAATTTTATTCCTTTTTAAGAGACGACATGGAGAAGTCCGGTGAATGACACCTTCCTATTTCTTCAAGCCCTTCCCAAGCTCGTATGTCTTGCCTCTGCCATTTCCTGCAGTCTTTCCCTTTCGCTCATTCAGTTTTGTAATATTTTCCGACTTGCTAAACTTGATGTATTTCTGTGATTTTCGAATAAAAAGATTCTTTATAAATGCATTTAATTGCATTGGTATGAATTATTTTAGAGAGTGAAAGAGGAACGAAAGAGAGTAAGATAGAGGGAGAAATAAGAGAGAAAGAGGATGATATAAAGATACTCTCTCTCTCTCTCTCTCTCTCTCTCTCTCTCTCGTTGTCGCAGCAGGATATATGTATTATGCAACAACTCGTTACGCATTTTCCATAATAAACAAATGCAAACAGTTCAAGCTATGCACATATGTAAGTTATATTGAAACTAAACATTTCGTTAATTTTATTCCTTTTTAAAAGACGACAAGGTTGGCTCTAATTCCTGTTTCTACCGACCGACCACTTGCGATGGCCAAGAGAGAAGTAAGCCTTGGAAGAGAGCCTTTCTATGTATATTCAAATTCCGTAAGTACATTTCGATTCAGTGCGCTTTTCCTTGCGCATTGAAATGGAATGAATGCTTTGTTTAGAGTAATCACTTCACCTCGCATCGCGCGCCGAGAGTGGTCGGCTCGAGGATTTGTCTCACTCTGATTTTTTTTTGAATGTCGTTTGTTCATCGCCCAGGTTTTCCCAGCTCTTTACCTTCACTTGTAGATGAGAGATTTGAGTTGCTTATTTTCGTTTTGTTTTCTCCTCCTCCTCATAGCGCAGCAGTTGTAAAGAGAAATGGAACGAAAGAGAGTGAAAGTGAGAGAAAGAGAGAGAAGAGGAAGAGAAAGAGAAAGAGAAAGAGAAAGTGATTGAAAATCCGTATTATCAGCTGCATGTGGTCTCTCTGATATATTTGTGCATGTGCATACAAATGAACAACTCAATCAGATGTTTATCTCTCTCTATCTCTCTCTCTCTCTCTCTCTCTCTTTCGTTGCTTGATTCCTTTTTTCTCTCGAAATGGTAGCATTTCTAGATTATTGTGATGTAGTCATAGGAGTCCCAGAGAATTGAGACCCAGTGAACAGAATCAACTATTTTGCTTAGACACCGCTCCCTCTCTCTCTCTCTCTCTCTCTTTCTCTCTCTGGCATTTCACTCTCTCTCTCTCTTTCACTCTTACTCTTTTTTTCTCTCTCTCTTTCACTCTTACTTTCTCTCTGTCATTTCATTCTCACCCTCTCTCACTTATTCACTCACTCTCTCTCTCTCTCTCTCTTCACTTCTTTCTTCCTGAATATTACGAAGATGTCAAGGAAACGGCCATTTCTCTCATGGCTGTGCCACATGTGTTCTTGTCTTTCTGCCGTTCCTCTAGAATGCATTATATCCTGTCGTCATTATTATGTCTCGAAGTCCATCTTCTCACTTATTTCCCTCTCTCAATGTTTCTCTTTATCTTTTATCTATTTTTCAGTTTTTTTTCGCTTACATTATCTCCATCCCCCAGTGCTTTCTCGATCTTTTGCTCCCAGTTTCCGTAGTATTCGTTATCTTGTGTGTGTGTGTGTGTGAGAGAGAGATGTGTGTATATGTGCCTGTCTTCTCTGCCCGGCAACAGATCTTATTCTATCTCGGCCACCTCTCTCACTACCCTTTACTTTCTCTCTCTCTCTCTCTCTCTCTCTCTCTCTCTCTGGCTCTCATAATCCGTGATTCCTTCCCTTGTCAAGACATAAAATGTTAGTGCGTCCCTTCTCTCTCTCATGTTCTATACTCTCTCTCTCTCTATCTCTTTCTCTTTATTATCTCACTTTAATCTCACTCTCTCTCTCACCTTTCCACTCTAACACTCTTTGATCTTCTCTCACGCTTTATAACTTTCTCTTCCTCCCTCGCTCTCCTCTATCTGCCACCGTTTCCTTCTTTATACACTGTTCGCTCTCTCTCTCTCTCTCTCTCTCTCTCTCCCTTCCCCAATGTCCAGACTACACTCTATTCTAGCCGCGTCACTGCCCGCCACGTGCTGCTGCCGATGTTTTCTGCTCTTCTTGTGTCTTCCCTCTTTCTCGTCTGCGTATCTCTCTCTATCTCTCTCAATCTCTCGCTCTGTCTCTCTATCTCTCTCTTCTCTTTCTCTCTCTTACTGTCTCTCTCTCTCTTTCTTCTCAATCTCTCCCACCTTATCGTTCAGCTCTGCCCTTCTGTCCGTTCTCATTTGACTTCTTGGCAACATGTCCCGGTCACAGAGCAGAGAAAGAGAAGAGAATATATCATTTCTCACTCGTGATTCGATTATTTCATTGTCTCATAAAGTGGGGGGGGGGTGGGTTGAAGAGAGGGTCTCATTCCTTCATTTCATAGATATTGTTTCAGGTATTCTTGCTCTCTCTCCCTCTCTTTTCTCTCTCTATATCTATCTCATCCTGCTCCTCCTCTCTCTCTCTCTCTCTCTTCACATCTCATTTCGTTGCCACATTGACTCCTCCTTAGACCCTGTAGTCTAGCAGACAATTTTACCGTCACGGTTGACCTCTGAAAAGTTCATCCTATATAGGTATCAGGGATGTATCGGAATAAAAATTTTCATAACGGAATTCGGAATTCGGAAGGCCCCCTTTCATAACGGAATTCGGAAATCGGAATTCGGAAGGGAAAAAAGGTCGGAATTCGGAATTCGGAATTCGGAATTCCGAATTCGGAATTCGGAATTCCGATACACCCCTGATAGGTATGTATGTAAATTGGCAGCTATCCTCTCCACTGGGCTCATATTTGCGTCCAGACGAAAAAGGATTCTCACACACAGTTATTGCAACTGTGTGCTCTCATTTGAAGTTCGCTATGGGAGGTTGTGAGTATATGTGTCACCCGTTTTATATATCCCTCTCTCTCCTTTTTCTCTCTATCTCTATCTCGTTCTCTCTTCTTTCTCTCTCTACATCACTCTCTCCCTTCTTTCTCTCTCTCTATTCCTGGTCTTGTCACGACATAAAATTCCGGGGTTCTTTTCATTTTTTTTCTTGGTTTAAAATATTTTTATCTCACATGTGTGGCTGTGCTAATTGAAAGTGGAAGGGGGAGAACGAGTGTAGAGAGATTGAGAGGGAGAGACATAGACAGAGAAAGAGAGCGAAAGAGAGACAGGGAGAGAGGAGGGAAGATAGAGAGAGAGAAACAGAGAGAGATAGAGAGAGATAGAGAGAGAGATAATCATTTCCTTCATTCATTCCGCATTCAACTGCCCTTCCCTTCCTTGCAGCTCTCTGCTCTTTCTGGCCGTTGTCTTTTTGTTTGAGCACGCTGCTTTTTGCTCCTTTCTCTCTCTCTCTCTCTCTCTCTCTCTCTCTCTCTCTCCTCTCTTCCTATCTCTCTCTCTTTCTCTCTCTGCCTCTCTCTTTCTCTCTCTGCCTCTCTCTCTCCATTTCTCTCTCTCTCTCTCTCTCTTTCTCTTTCAAAACGGAAGTTCGCCTATCTGTGTGTGTGTGTCTATTTCTCTGCACCTTTCGCAATGCAATCCCACTCTGCAATTGCGCCATCTTCCGTCTCTTTCACTGCTTCTCTCTCCACTCGCTTTTCCTTCTCTTATGCCTCTTCTTGGATGTTTGGCAAATTGATTGTGTTGTATGCATCTCTGTATGTACATATGTTCACATCTACACCCTTTATCCGCAAACCTGCTTCCATATATCCGCCAAATTGACATTGTCCTTATCCCTCGTCTTTTTTCGCTATTCTGGCGCCGTTAGCCTTAGCCTCCTTTACAAGCTATAGAATACATTCCTAGCGAAGATTTCATCGCTGTTTAGTTCGAAATTTCAAGAACTACGTGTATTTATGTTATGTTGATCGCGAATATGTACATATATTTGACTGTGTACTCGAATACTTGATTACGTGAGTCTCGCCATTTTCATAAAGTGCATAAGCCTCAAGCGGCGGGCTCACAAGGCTTCACTCGCACTTCTTTCCTTCTTTCCAAACGCAAGCGGTTGTCCCCCTTCTCCTCTCTCTCTCTCTCTCTCTCTCTCTCTATCTCTCTCTCTCTCTCTCTTTCTTAATAAACATCTCTCGCCCCTCGCCTTCGCTACCCACACGCACACCTTCCTCTTCGCATCTGGAGAGAAGCAACCATTTATATTTCAGCGTCCACTTCGATAGTTCACTTTAGCGATACTACCTGAAACTTTTCAATTCTACTTACATATGTAACATTTATAGAAAGCAAAAAAAAGATGCCTGGCGCACTGAATACGATCCTCGAGGCCATCCAGAAGACGCCGCTCGTCAAGCTCAACAAGCTCGACGTCAAGTGCACTATTTGTAAGTTCCGAATTTGTCTCTCAATTTATTCATTCTTTTTTCCTCCTTTTTTACAACAAAACGAAAAAAAATGTTATAACTTACCAGCTACGTATGTAAATTGAACAATAACAAAGAACAACAAATTGATGACGAAATATTTTGATGACGAAATATGTAGTTGATAATGAAATAAGTTTATGCCGAAATAGTCTATGACGTAATAGTTGATGGCGAAATGAGTTGATGACGAAATCCAGATGCCAAGTGCGAGTACTTGAATCCGGGCGGATCGTCGTTCGATCGCGCCGCGCTCAAGGTGCTTCAAGCGGCGGCGCAGGTGAGCAATTGAAGGAAAAAAAGAAGTTTTACTCTTTAATTTTATAATACAATAAAAATGCTTTTAAGCACACACAAGCAACAAAGCGATTCTGGGAAAAAATAACGAATACGACTGATATATATGTATTAGCAACCTAAAATGTGTTGAAGCCAGAAAATATCGATTGATTTGTGAGTATTCGTCGTTTAGTCATTTCATCTCATTCATTCCTTCCAGAGCGGTCGCGTTCATCCTGGCCAGACAGTCGTGATCGGTCGCGGTGGCTCTTATGCCGTCTCGTTCGCGATGGCCTGCGCTGTCCTCAAATACAAGTAAGAGTTTGTCTCTTTCCTCTTGTCCTCCTACTCTCCTCTTTCTCCACATTTCCACTCTTCTTTTTCTTCGTCCTCCTATCCTCTTTTTCTCTTATCCACTTTCCCTTCTCCCCCTCCTTTTCTTACCCCCCCCCCCCCCACGGCCGGCGGCTTCCCGCTCCCTCCCCGTTGTCGTTTGTTTACCACCTTGCCGGCCTCTCTCTCTCTGTTGACTGAGCGAGCCCTTCGAAAGGGCAGCGTTACCTCTCACTATCTTCTGTCTTGCGTTGTACTCAGTGGATCGCACGAGAAAACATTCCGATGGGGGGGGGCGTCCGGAGAATAGGTCTTTGATTTCCAGAGATTTTACACGGTTCTAGATATGTATGTACAGCTTAAAGTACATGCTAATTAACCCACAAATAATTAAATTTTTTCTCATAAGGAGCTTGTGCCCATGGAAATTTGGGAAGGACAAGCTAGCAAAAAAAAATTTCAATGCTAATATAATATAGCTTTTTCTTCTTCTTCTAAATTTAAATTTTTTTTTAATCATCGTACAAATAATTACTTTTGAGGCTGACCGTCATCACGGACGACCGCGATGCCGCGGGCGTCGTCAATCTGATCCAGTCGCTTGGCGCTGAGATCATACGGATCCGCCCCGTGCCCGTGGGCGGCATTCCGGCGGCAGCGCGCGCTTACGCCCTTGCCGACGAGCAGAATCGATTCTACATTTGCGAGGTGTGTGGCGTTTCTTCTGGCTCTTCTTCTCTTTGTCGTCGTCTTCTTCTTAAAAATCATCAATCGATATTTTTTTATATATCCATATAAAAAATATTAATATAATGACAGAAACAATTATATTTAAAATATATGAGGAAGAAGCAAAAGAGTAATAATCTTTGAAAAATAGATTAAATAATTAATAAATTAATACTACATTTTCTTCTCTAGAAAGAGTACGAGAACGCGTCGGGCGAGATACTCGAAGAGATCGCTGCGGCGCTCCCACGCGTCGACGCCGTCTTCGTGCCCGCCATCCACGACTACGGCGCGCATCCGTCGGCGCATCCGCACCTTAAGGTACCATTTTGGCGACCTTTTTCTAATTACGCGCCTTTTTTGCATTTCGCGCCCTTTTTCGCTTCCGCGCCTCTTTTTTAAATGTTCTCTAATCTCCCAATTCTGAATGTTCGTCAACAACAAGCCATACTGCCTAATACACAAGCACACACGCGCTTCTTCTTTGAGACATTATTAGTGTTGGCCACAACTATATGGAATACCCATTGCATATTTTCCCGAGACAAACAAACACATGGCAATTTTTTCCGCCAATTCTTTTCGAATTCGAATTTCCCGCAAATTCCTCATATTTCTTTCAGAGCAAGGTGATCCCCGTGACGCGTCCCAAGGACAAGGACTACGGTCGTGCGCCAACGGCAGTGCCCGATCTCGCGACTGAGGACGAGCTGAGCGAAGAGTCGGTCGCCATTCCAGATAAGGTACGTGCACTTATGTGTCCGTACTACTTAAGTCATAAGTCATAGAGCTATGGTCTTAGTTCATTAAGGTCACACTATGCGTTATTCATTGATAGCGTTATGATCATGATGTTTATTCCTGATTAAGACGTCTCAGACTAGGTCAAACTTCTCATTTGTCTATGTAAGTACGTAAGCCTTAAGCCTTAATTGTTTAGGAAGCTTACGAGCTCGCTCGTTGGGTGTGCGCTAATGAGGGACTCATGGTTGGCGCCTCTACTGCAGCTGCCCTTAAGGTGGGATCATTGAATCCAACAACCTACATATGTTTTAACTCTCTCTTACAGAGAAGTGAAAAAATTGATAAAAAAAATTCTTTTTTCGCCTTCTTTTTTCTAGGCTGCCATCAACTACGCAAAGACGCAGCCGGCGGACGCAGTTCTCGTCGTTCTCTGTGTTGATGGCATTCGAAATTATCTGTCTGTCGATAATTAATTAATATACTTATTTTAATTTTTTATTGCTTTATGTCTTTACAAAAAGAGAGAAAGAGTGAACAAAAATGTAAGATTATTGATTTTCATCTATCGATTGAAAATATTGATTAAAAATATCGATTGTTTTCTCGCCTTCAGTGACCACTTCTTCGACAACCAGTGGCTCAATCAATTCCGCTTGACGTTGACCGATGCGAAGGCACCGAATCACATCAAGCCGAAGCCGTAAGGATCTATTTATCTTTCATTGTATGGCCGAACAATCAAAGATCAAATATCGGAGATGAAAGATCAAACGATGCATTTAATAGTTTCGGCTTTAGTACAGCAGCTAAGCAAATGTGAAGCGCAAGTCCGGGTGCAGTTGCATCGATAGATCATCGCGAGCTTATACGTATTATCGTCTCTCTCCGTGTCTCTCTTTCTATCTTTCTCAATCTCTTTCGCTCTCTCTCTCTCTCTATCTTCCTTTCTATTTTCCTTCTCAAACTTTCTCTATGTCTGAATATGTATATCACTTCCTCGTTCTCTCTCTCTCTCTCTTCCCTCTCTCTCCCCTCTCTCTCCTCTCTCTCTGCTTGATTCTATCACTCTTGCTATCAAATTTCATGGCATGTCGTTCGATCCTCGGCCTGTTTTCGAGACATTATTTTATGATGGCCTCTTAACGACGCATTCGGCCACGGCCCTCTCCGTTCCATTGTCTTGTCTACCAACACATTTGGCAGCAGATAATGGCTGATTGTGAGCAGGAAGGGGGAACAGAGAAAAAAAAAGAGGGAGACAGAGGGAGAAAGACGAAGAGAGACAGAGAGGGAGAGGGAGACAGAGAGTGAGAGACACAGAGAGAGAGAAAGAGTGAAAAAGAGAGATAATGACAGAGAGAGAGAGAGACAGATAGAGAGAAAGGGAACAAAAATAGGAAGGAGAGGAGAAAAAAAACCGATTGAAAAGATCAAAATACACTAACAAGCGAAGACACATGACTCTTCTGTGGCAGCAAAAATTGTCAAACTGGCCGCTTTTTTTCTTTCTTTCTTGGCGGAAATGCGAGGTCATATTGCGAAAGAACAAAGATCGCGGCGTGCGTATTTCCTTCTTGATCTGACATTTTAAGGTGCTCATCTTGATACCCTGTGCTTTTCGGCCTACAACTTAAAATCGGCGGAATACATACATATGTATGTATGTATGTACTTGTGTAGTAAAAAATAAATGATTAAACAAAAAAAAAATGAAGAACAAATTAATATCGGAGCAAAAAAAAACAATAATACATAGTAAAATACGAATATTAATCCAATGTTGAGTGAATACGACGAAAGCGTTCTCGTGTACGATCCGACCACGCTGGCCGGCGAGTGGGACAAGGACGGCGATGGCCACTGGAGTCGGTGCTCATATCAGTTCAAGCAGTTCAGGTGAGGGACTCATGAGCAGAAATCTTCTTTCTCTCTCTCTCTCTCCTTATTCTCACTCTCTCTCTCTATCTCTTTTTATCTCGCTCACTCTTTTCTCTCTCTGTCTCTCATTCTGAAACAAAAGTGACGAAAGATCAAACATCAATCTTTACTTCACACACACACACACGCTGTATGTGTTTCTTGTTTCGATCTCGTGTTGTCTAGTCACGCTGCGCTTATCTCAATCAAACAAAAAGTGATCTAGTCAAGCTGGTTTTCGAGCAATAAGAGATACGGGTTTGCCTAAAATATAACCACATAAATTTTTTTTGAAGAAAGCCATAATAAAGGAGGTGCATTTATATTTTATTTTTATTTGTTTGTTATGTTTCGTAATATTGGTTTATAAACTTTTTTAAGAAATAAAAAATAAAACTTTTTTTAAATTTATAGACCCGACCGCCCGGCCGTCCTCGACAATGTGCTCGAGGCCATTGGGAACACGCCGCTCGTGCGGCTGCAGCAGCTGCCGAAAGACCATGGCGTCGAATGCGAGATTTGTGTGTTTTTTTCTATTTTTGGGCATTTAAATACTACTTTTAAGTACGCTTTGATAACAAGTTCTATATATATATACAGAAAATAAAGTGCAAACAATTATCTCGCCACGCTGAACTTTTTGTAAGCTCCTCGGGCATCATTGCATGACAAAAAAAGTTCAGTTTAGCGATACTTTATCTAACAATAAGACATTACAAAACTAAAACTTTCTGAAACTAGTACTATTATATTCATATTGATATATTTTATTCACATATTATATTTTTTATTTATTTTACATATGTACTATAATCAGATGCCAAGTGCGAGTACATGAATGCGGGCGGCTCGGTCAAGGATCGCATCGCGATTCGGATGTTCGAGCTGGCCGAGGCGGCCGGCAAGCTCCGGCCGGGCATGACCGTCATCGAGCCGACCTCAGGCAACACGGGAATCGGACTTGCGCTTGCTTCCGCGGTCAAGGGATACAAGTGCGGTTGCACGAAGAGAGAGAGAGAGAGAGAGAGAGAGGGAGAGATAGAAAGAGAGAGAGAGAGAGATAGAGAGTGTGAGTGGAAAGAGCGAGAGAGAGAGATAGAGAGAATTAAAGCTTTAGGGTGAGATGGAGAGAGAGCGCGCGCTTTTTCGATTGACAAAGATTCACCCAGATCACGTACATACATAGCTAGCCATAAAGGTGGTGCATGATTCTGCCGGTCATATGCTGTAATCTAATAGGATATCCGCTCTATTTTGCCCAAGACCTATGCACATATGTATGTTCACAGATAGAGAGAAGAACTGGCCTTCTCCTCTCGTCAATTCATCATCATATCATCAACTCTCTCTCTCTCTTTCTCTCCCTTTCTACCTCTCTCTCTCTTTCTCTCTCTCTCTCTCTCTCTCTCTCTCTCTCTTTCCTCCTCTCGTTTGTTTTGCAGTGTTGTGAGAGAATGCTGAGAAAATAAAACAATGAGAACTAATCGCACACTCATTTGTGCGCATTTGCAATGTTTGTCGGCTCATTGGCAAGAATGATCATTTTGTTTTCTCTTTCATTGTCTTGATCATTTCATAGTGTACCGGACGATTGGCGCGCATCGATGAATATTTGTCTACGTGCATATGTCAAGGGATTTTGTTGGGACATAGTCATGAATAGTAGTGTATGGAGATACATCAACACATATCAAATAAAAAAAGTTAGCATCAATTACTATGCATAAACAACTTTGCCAATAATAAAGAAATTAATAAATAAATAAAATTAGTACGTAATTAGTTAATAACCCCTCCCCCCCTTTTCAGATGCATCATCGTGATGCCGGAGAAGATGTCGAAGGAGAAGGCGCTCGCGATGGAGGCGCTGGGCGCGACCATCGTGCGGACGCCGAACGAGGCCGGTTTCGACTCGCCCCACTCGCACATTGGCGTCGCGCTCCGACTGCACGCCGAGATTCCCGACAGCATCATTCTGGATCAGGTAGAGGGAGGAATTATTATAATTAGCAGTAATTACTTAATTATTTTTTTTACAATTTTTATTGTTAGTTAATTAATTAAGTTATATTCATTCATTAATTTGTTATTGCTTTCCTATTTTTTATATTTATTTTTAAAGTAATATTTAAAAAAAAAATATTCGCTACAGCATCATTCTGGATCAGGTAGATTTATATGAATTTAATTATTTATTTTTTCCTATTTAATTTTTTTCTACATTTTAATTAAAAGCGGGTCTCAGCAATGTTTGATTAGTCAGAAAAAGTTTGAGATGTAAGCCCTCGGCGGTTACTATGAGACATTGTGATCCTTTTTTGTTGTTTATGTAATGGTAATAATAATAACAACTTTACTTGTGCATATGTTCCCTTGTGCAGTATCGCAACATGGGCAATCCTATGGCGCACTACGAGCAGACGGCCGAGGAGATTCTCGCGGCGCTGGACAACAAGGTAATATCAATAGGTTTAGAGAGAGTATACATATATTGACTGATGTTTCTTCAAAATCTCACATACGTTTGTACGAATGATTACGAGTTAAGTAAAATGGTGTAGTTAGTCTGCAATATATTGCAATATATTCCTGAGCTTTTCTTTTAACTTTTTCTTATTGTTTACAAAGTAAACGTTGATGAATTCAACTAAAAAGATGCAATATATAAACAGGTGGACTACGTCTGCGTCGGCACGGGCACGGGCGGCTCGGCGACCGGCATTGCGATGAAGATCAAGGAGCGCTGCCCGACGGCCAAGGTTTGTTCTTGGACAGGGTACCAATGCGTTTCTATTTATGTATATTTTTTCAATTGAAAAATGGAAAATTACTTTTTTTTACTCTTTATTAGCATCATGATCTTACTTGGGGCGACAACATTAAACTGTCATAGAAGCAAGCTAAAGAAAATACAAAGGGTACAAAGTTAGCCGGAATCAAGGCTGGGCCTGCCGGTGGTCACCAGTGGCGGCTTCCAATTAGGCAAAATAACAGAACAAAATTGCAATCATAAATATCCGAGATAATCCGTGATGATTAATTTCCTTCTTCCTTCCAAATACATACTTATTACAGATCATCGGCGTTGACCCGCATGGCTCGATCCTCGCGAATCCGGAAGAGACCGAGACGAGCTTTTATGAGGCAAGAAAGAAACAAAAAAAGATTTTTTTTTAAATATCTTCTTTAATTTGTAACAATTTTGACGACCAATGAATGGAAATTCAGTAAATTATTTTTTTTTTTTTTGGAAAAAGCTCACTTTTTAGGTCGAAGGAGTTGGCTATGACTTTGTACCGGGTGTGCTCATGCGGCCCGTCATCGACATCTGGGCTAAGTCTTATGACAAGGTCTGAAGTTGATTTGTATTTATTTTTTTTCAGTGTTCTTTAAATATCTTTTGTTTTTCTTTTAAGAAAACAATTTTCAATAAAAATAGTCAACGGTTTAGCCAATCACTATTTACATACATATTGTTTTCCTATTTTTTGGCAATGAGCTTGCTTACAGAAATAAGTTTTACAGTTAAAATTTAATAAATTCAAAGGTTATGCAAAAAAACCTTTTTTTTAAGTCGTAAAGATTTGTTCTAAAAAATTAATACACATTAAAATGCTGGTATATTTGTTGATGTTATAAATCTTATTCTGTTTCTTGCAGTCGTCCTTCGAGACTGCGCGTGAGCTGCTGTCAAAGGAGGGTCTGCTGTGCGGCGGCAGCTCGGGCGCGAACGTCCACTCGGCCCTCGAGGTGGCCAAGGGTCTTCCGAAGGAAGCGCGCGTCGTCGCGCTTCTTCCTGATGGCGTCCGCAACTACTTGTCAGCGAATCGTTCTCTCTTTCTCTCTCTCTCTCACTCTTTTTCTCTCACTTTCCCTTTTTCTCACTCTCTCTCTCTCTCTCTCTGTCTGTCTCTTTCTTTCTCAATAGAGTGCATACACTCGCTCTTGAATTCGCATCTTTTTTTTTCCTGACACAAGTGTGATTTATAGTGATGCAACTATATACAAAGTGAATCGAAACTCTTTATTTATGTTCTTTTAGGTCGAAATTCCTCTCGGACGACTGGATGTTTGCCCGCCATTACCATTTGATGTAGGAATGAAATTGTTGTTCACATTTCCAAACTCTGAAACAACCGCTTCGCAATCAATTTATTCTTTACCTTAGAACAATTCAATCTAACAAGTATGCATATGTGTCCTTTTACATTATTTATAAGCAAATTTAGACAACAACTCATTTCGTACGTGATATTATGAAAACATTCTTTTTTGTCTAGTTCTTGGTTTTTTTTTCTTCTTTAGTTTGAATGCCCTACAACGCTAGTGTGATTCCACAATTGCAGTCTTTTTCTCGCTCGGCGGTAATTATAGAATGGCGACCACGAATTTGGAATCATCACAAAAAAAAATTTTTTTGCTGGTCTTATTCCCAAATATACAAGTAAGAGTTTCTTTTTGCTCATTTACATGTTTTAAAGTTAAAGATATGACAAGACGCGCTACAAATTTTCTCCATGCACATCTTCTCATTTACGGTCTGTCCACTTTTATTATGCAAACTAATATGCATTAAGGAATTCCTGACTTTCTCCAGAAGCCGTTATTTCCTTTTGACGGAGTATTCCGACAAAAATTTTGGACTCTTTTTCGTAGTTTTTCCTCCTCCTAATCTTCTTTTCTTTCCTGGAGGCACACTTTGTTTCACTGACCCATTTTATAGTAGAAAAAAGGCCGCCTGATGTCGGTTACGCATGTATGGCCGGATCGAGGTAATTTGAATACGGCATCCTATAAGCAGAAATTCAGGCTAATTGTAAGATGAGAAGGCCTCGTCATTCCTCATTTCCTTACATTAGCTTTTTCTACCTCCCTATCTCACAAAACAATAATGTTTCGCCAGAATGTCACGCATTCTACGCTTTGTAAGACATAGCAAATGCGGGAAAAAGATACATTCTTCTCGCTCCGAGCAAACAGACAGGAAAAGTGAACATCACAAACAAACACAAATAACATATACAGGAAAACGGACAAAAAATTCACATTTTCTTTCAAACGTACACCATATACAGTAATGACTGCCGTCTTTAACGCATCAAATATGTCACGACGTTTTCCTCCTTGCCAGTCAAATTAGTTATCAGATTCAAGGAGCATCAATTTGTTTTCACATTTAGTCATTTAATTATTTATTCGTGAGACATCGTCATATTGCCGGGGCCTTTCGCGCATCTTCCTTTTTGTATGTTCCGCGTTGCAGGTTTCTGCTACGTGAGAAGTAGCACGCGAGAGTGAGAGCAGCGCCTCCTTCTCGCCATATGAGAATGTGCGGCATTTTGAAACTGACAGTGAGTAAATGACAGTCACGTTGGCATCTGGGCCCGTCGGAAGGAATGTCTTCCCGTACCAGTTCCCTCGTTTCGGCGTTTCGCAAGGCATCTACCGGGAGATATGGCAAATGTGGGCGGCCGCTGCGAACGAGACAATCGAAGAAGTTCATTTGTCAGAGAGAAGTTGGCAAGATATTAAGTCTTTTTTTTAACTTTTAAACTTATTTTCTCTCTTTAACTCTGTTGTAAGATGTTCTTTGATCACCAATTGTATCAATTAGATATCAATTAGAAAGCAGTCATAATTGTAAGTTTAGTTGACAAAGGTCCGGATGAGTCGGGAATTCATCCCGGAATTCTTGGCTTAATTCAGAACAACACGATCGACGGAGCAATGGTTGGCCTGGTAACGAGTGTATTCTTATTAGAAGGCTAAACGAAAAATAATGTGAGAATTAAATAGTCACCCTTTTGCATGCATTCTTTTCCCACCCACTCCGGTGTCTGAGACCAGCGAAATACTACGCGAAATAGAGAGAAAGTCCCATCTCGGTGAACATGCATTCAAGGAGGTCTCCTGCGAATAAATAACATATCGTTTTTAAGCATGGATCAGTAGGTCTCATCGTCAAACTTAGATAGAGAAGGTTTGAATGAATTTCATCTAATCATTCAAGAATAATAGTCATTTTAAATCTCATGGTTAGAGAATTATCAACTGTAAATCTTATTGTTAGATCCCTCCTATTTTGCATCGCTCGATCGCATCAAAACGCCAACTCCGGCCTTAAAATGATGTATGTATATCAAAACCGGGGGAATAGAATCAAGTCTTGGAAGTGTGGATATCGGAGGGAGCAACAGACATTGGCCGGATTTTTCTCAACAGGTCAGCGCCCTATGCAATTGTTTGAAAACACATTTCTGTGGAGAGAGTAGCCGCTAGAGTCCCTTCCGTGCGGGACACTTCTTGGTTCAAATGCCTATTTTGAATTGCTTTGCCAAACATTCGCCGGAGACTTCCTTTAAATTCTTTTCGTTTATCGTCTTTCTTTCATATTAATTGGAGAAGAATCCTGCGTTCTTCGCATAATTTGCAGAGCCTTCGCGGCGAGCGTTTGCGCGACTTTGGCTATGTCTCGCTGCCAATCATATACAGCTTAGTAAGCTGTTTCTCAACAATATGTGAAAAAATACTATTTATTTAGTTATTTATCATGCATAAAATTAATATTTTAATTTGTCAGCACAAATATATGTATTAAGAAATATGTCGTCCGTATAGTATTATTGCTGACAATGAGAGGGAGAGAGTGAGGGGGGAAGAGAGATACAGCACAATCATGTGTCACATAAATGGCGCCAGAGACGGCTAGCCAATCACGAAGAGCAACATGAGCACTGCATGCATATGTATGTATTTAGGAGACTTTCATCGAGCGAGTAAACGACGCGCCAAGTCTAAAGCTGATCGATTTCGTCGTCTTTTCTTATCCTGTTTTACTTTCACTTATTCTGATCGTTGTGGTAATTCGGTTTCTCGAGTGCAATGCCAGGCGGCGACTCGCGAGTTAATCAATCTCTTGTCTCGCTATTAAGATCGCATATAA
This sequence comes from Allodiplogaster sudhausi, assembly GCA_945643635.1. Classification (NCBI taxonomy): domain Eukaryota; kingdom Metazoa; phylum Nematoda; class Chromadorea; order Rhabditida; family Diplogasteridae; genus Allodiplogaster; species Allodiplogaster sudhausi. Next base: position 1,894,662 of record CALZFC010000046.1, read on the forward strand.
TGCTTTCCTTCATTCCACTTTTTTCCATCTTCCAAAATTATTTGTAACATCTTAGTTAATTTTTTTTACTGTTAAAATTTGTTCAACTAATATTTCGCAGATATTCGCCTACATGTTGGCTTTTACGCGGTCGCCTTCATATTGGTCGCGTCCATTTATTCGGCTTCCTTCACTGGCAATACGGCCGTCCCGGCACAGGCGCCCAAGACGTGAGGCAGCTCAACATTTGTTGCACAAATGGAAAAAAATTAATATTAACAAATCATTCCAAATTATTTGCTAACTTACATTTACACAATACGTCTTACGGCTTGTAACATCTTCCATGCAGAAAGTTCATGGACTTCATTGCGCGGGTCCGAGCGGGACAATCTCAGTTGATCATGGAGAGTTTTAACGGCGGTTTAGCTGACGAAATCATCGGCCACCTGCCTAGCAAGGTCCGTGTTCTACGAATATTCTAACAAGACCGGGCCTTATTTTCTTTCCTTTACTCTTTTCACGTTGCAAGCTTTTGGAGAAGGACAACCGTCAAGGAAAGGGCCCTCTTCTTATAGCAGATCTTCAAACTTGCATGGATCGGGTTTGTTGTTCCTGGAGTTGCTTCGTTGATAATTTTTTTTCAATAAATGTGTTGGTTGTAATGTATACTTTAAGCTTCAACTTAATTTGTTACATTGATATTAGTACATTTGCAGCTCTGTGACAGAAAGTTTCAATCGGCAATGTTCGTTTTTATTGATCTAATCTTTACTGTGAATCCGGATAAGCCCGCGAAGAATCGTCTCTGCGCCTTTCAAGAGTTTGCAATTTAAGGATTTGCTGTAACGTCTTCTTGGCCAATTTGCTTATATTTGGAAGCGATCTGATTTTTCTCAGTCTTCGCAACATATGGAGAATGTCTTTCAATCAATGCAGACAAGTATGCTTTCCGTTCAAACAGACTTGATTCTGCCGGTCTGCCTCAGCAATCTTCGCTTGACCGGACTTTCTCCATTAAAGAAGGCTCCTTCTTTATCCCTTTCGCATCGACACTGTACTTTGGGTCAGCTTCTTATTCGCACTGCTTTCGGCATTTTCAATTGAGAATATCTATTCAAATATAGTCTCCTCACACTCTGCTATGTATATTCAGACGGAACAGATTCAATGCTCGACAACGTAAAACGATGGACTTTATTACAATTGCGTTCTTCAACCAAGAGCGTGTAGGGCATTTGTTTTCTTCTTCTTTAGATTTCATACATTCACTTTCTTATTCAAATATTAATACCATTAGATGGAGTCATTCTGGTGGCGACGCTTCACGAATCGGCCGAAGATTGTGAATGAGTTCCGGAGCAAGCTCGTATTTCGTCCGGTTGAGCTGCTCTCGATCCAACTCAATATTTTCGTCGTTACCGCATTCTACGGCCTCTCCATCTTAGCTTTTGCTGTGGAACTGTCGCTGTCGAAACTGTGTCCAACGTGCTTCGCTGATATCTTTAATACTCGTTTATTCTTGAGTAGAGTGACTATTCTAAAACGTCTGATTCACGCAATCTGAACGTTAGAAAAGAGTGCACAACTTGACTGTGTTTATGAGATTCTATTTGTTAGAAAAAAAAAACTAACTCAAGCTTAAATTTGCGCGCTGTTTTGCTAGAATCTCCAGTCTTTTCAGTAGCACTTCATAATGGTAGTCTTGTACGCGTTCTTTCTTCTCATCTCCCTTGGTCAAGTGGCGATTTTTCTTCATATATAATTATATTTGGCTTAAAAGGATGTCCCGGCACGGGTGCCCAACAGGGGTGTATCGGAATTCCGAATTCCGAATTCCGACCTTTTTTCCCTTCCGAATTCCGATTTCCGAATCCCGTTATGAAAGGGAGCCTTCCGAATTCCGAATTCCGAATTCCGTTATGAAGGCCCTTTTTTCGGAATTTTTTCGGAATTATGAAGCTTTCGGAAATACTGCCCAAGACGTAAGGCATCTCATAATCTGTTGCACAAATGGAAACATTAGCCAACTTGCATTTTCAATAGTGCTATGCACACTTATTTTGCACAATGATTGTGCAATACGCTTTCTGGTGTGTATCACCTTTCATGCATACAGTTCATGGACTTCATGGCGTTTGTTTGAGCGAAAAAATCGCAGTTAATCATGACGATTTGCATATGCATATCATCATAAATTCTTTTTATTTTGTAAACACGTATATTTTTTATATTACACGTATTGACTTACCAAACCTTCTTTTGTTCATTTTTTCCCTATCAGAAGACTCGCGGAACGTGCCTCTTTCTCATTACACCCTGTGCCTTCCGAAGGGAACCCGCATATGTACATAATAGAAGGCACACAGCGCTCCGTTTTCCATGCCAACGTTTCGTTCCTCCTCTCCTGAAAGTTGATTCAGATATTACAATGGAGAGAGAAAAGAATACAAGCCACAACGGTCCAAATACAATGCTGAAACGGTGTCTTCTCCAACCTCGGAGAATCTTTGTCTTTGTTGTAAAGAACATCATTGTCATCTCGTCGAATTACTACAGATAAAATATGGAGAATGGAAGAATTAGCTCAATGCACGATCGATCTTTCACGACTCTTGGTTGCCCACGACATAGAGAGAGAGGCACGAGAGAAGAAGAAGATGGCGAGGAATGAAGAGACAGCGAAAGAAAATGCGGGGATGCGCAGGACTCTTAAAGACCGAGAGAGCTGCCGATGGGGATCCTGCCGGCTGGGTGAGGAATGACGATCATTTACCATGAGCACTACTTGGTAGAAATCCCCTCATCCTGCAAATGCCCATAGATTGGAGCGTCAGGTAGCGAAGAAAAATTATCTCAATACAAACAAAACAACGATGATGTGCAATTCGAACAGCCAAGATACATACTTATGTATCTACCGAATAGAGTGTCGAAAAGAGTCCACCAGCAAAGAGAAGACGAAGAATTTCAGTTAGTAGACTGTCTTGAAAGTTGGATCCATTTTATTCACTTTAGCCATTGCATTGACGTTCAATATTTTGATCATTCGAAGGCATTTGAGATAGTTACTACTAAACTCATCCATTAAATTATTTTTATTTCATCTTCTTCAAAGGATAATACCATCTACATATAAGGAAAAGAAGTAAACATTTCATCTTGAGAAACATAAATAACCTTCTATTCCTCACTCTCATAAAATAACGATATCAGATCTAATAGGTCGAATGAATAAATAAATAAATAGCGAGAACCTTATTTCGAGGAATTCGTAGAAGACAGCCTGCCAAGGATTTCAACGTCCAACACTGAGACGAGCCCAACTGCTTTCCACTCACGACTGTGTTTCCATACGATGAAATTAAGCAATGACCAAAAGAAAAGTTTCAGTTGGCTACCGTCAATTCTATTGTAATACTTATCTGAGAACTTATATTTCAGCTGAAAAAGCATTAAGAATTGCTTCTAGGTTTATAAATATGTCTTTATCTTGCATTTCAGCTCTACTTTCAATGAACATTTTTTATTGCATTTGGGTGATAACGGCGAAATTTCTGAAATTTCAAGGACAGGCAGCTTCTCACTGAAAAAGAACACAACAATTTACATGCGCTGTAACATTTGTTAAACGAGAAATGGACAGACAATGAGGGACGCGGTGAATGAGAAGACATTGTTGTACTGTCGGTTGAAGACAGTGATGAACATTGATTCTCCCTCGGAGATGACTTCAGGCTCCCGACGATTCCGGTCGCAGAACCTTGTGTGTATTTTTCAATTGTTAGTATTATTATTACTACGTAATGAAATGAGTTTAAAGGAATACAATCACCGAAAAATAATTAATGCTTGTTCGAATTGCCGCGCTTTCGCCCTGCGAGTAGGCACTCTCTCATTCTCGCGTGCTATTTCACAGGTCGCACAAGTGCGCCGCGCGAAAATAGGCATGAGAGTGATTTAAAATCTCAAATAGTTTTTTTTTCGGTGATCGCTCTCACTTAATTCAAACTAAGCGATTCAATTAAAACAACACTTGATTCCAGAAAGACGAGCATCACGCTCGAACTGGACCTGGGCACCTCCCCAGTGGCAGTCACCACTCACTCCTTGCATCTTGTTCATCTAAAAGAAAGCAAACTTCATCATTCGATAAGCTTACCACAAGAAATGTGTAAGACCTGAAGGCGGACACGACGTCCAGCAGGAGCCTGGAGGAGAACGTAGCTGTTCGAAAAGTCCAAGAGTTCAGTTTGAGAGTTCACTCCAGCTTGCATGACGAACTGCTGGGGAGTTGTTTAAACGGTGATGATTTTTGTTCCAGCCGGCTATAATGCAAGGAAGCTTTGTATTGCTAATGGTCAACTTGTATAGTCTCACTCGCTGGGAGCAGTCTCGTCCAGCCCAAGGGGTGGGGCACTTGCACTGGTTGCAGCTGTTGACGTCCTGGACACCTCCATTCTTGCAGGTGATCTTGGTGCGGCAGTTGTCTGCAAGGAAAGATCGTGAAATTAAGAAAAGTGCTTGATTTAGTTACGCCAAATGACTACCGTAGCAGCTGTAGTACTGGTTGACCAGATGGATGTCGAGGAAGGTAGGAAGACGGCCCTTCATCGAATGCTGGAAGTGCTGATAACCAGCGATGGCAAGCAGGGTAGGCTCGGCTTTTTTGAGTGCGAAGCTAAATGATTACGATTTGAAGAGGCGATCAGAGGGAGAGTGTTCAATAACTCTGCTTCTCCGTAGTGCATGTTGGAGCCGAATTCGTAGGGGAGGCCGTAGTTGTCTGTTGCGTTCGCTTTTTCTTGGTCAAAGTTGACCATCATGTCCTTTTCAATGTTACGCTCCTGCACTTTAATGTAATTGTCACGATCGTGGCGAGATTGGACGTGGAAGATGCCGAAAGTGTGCGCAAGCTCGTGAGCAACAGTTCCAATCGTGATAGATAGATATATTTTTTCAGTTAAAGGAGAATTATGATATATGTAATGAAAAAGGGACAATGAAAGCCCTCACGGATCCACAGCCAGGTCCAATGTTGACAGCCTGCTCTCTACCAATCTTTCCAACGTACGAAGAGCAGCCTGTGCGGAAGACGAACTTGACGCTAAAGACGATAAATAGTGTATGCTCATAACTTACTTTCTGATAGTGCTAACCGAGCTGTGCCGACTGCTCCCTCTTTGAATCGAATGCAAGTGTTAGTCTCCCAGTATCTGATGGCTCCACGGATGGCGCGGATGTTCAGACGGTTGTTGGCTTTAATCGAATTCTGTTTTATCCTCAAATGAGAATCTTTTTATAGAGTATGCCGTGTCGAAGCTGAAGGGGATGACGGGATTTTTGCCCCAGTGATTGGTCGGGAATCGGGGTCCCTTTTGAGCCTGACGACGAGCTCGGGACACGTTGCGTGGGTCGTCGAATTCGAACTCGTCGAGCTGCTCACTGAATATACATTATGTTATTCCTACCTGGTCCTCCTTCTCTTTACTCACTTAGTCAGCATCATGTCGCCTGCAAAAAGGTCGGCGCTGAGTCCAGCCCGGAGGTTGATTTCGTTTTCATTTCCCACGAGCTCATCCTCAGGCAGTTTGTAATCGCCAATTTCAGCGAGCAACTCATCAATTTCCTTTCTCTCTTCAGGGCTTTTCTGCAGCTTTGCCACCATTCCTTTGTTGATGCGTTCCTTCAGAGCCTTGAGCTTGCTCAGGTCCAAGTCTCGGGAAAGCTCTTTCTCGAGGGAGTCAACCGCGGAATCGGCGAAGACCGAAGCAGAGAGAAGGAGGACTGTGAGTAGGAACTGCATCTCTAAAATTTGGGAAAATGCGTTTGCATTTGGGTTAGCACAATCTAATATAAAATTATGTAACAAACAAGAACCTATAGCTACTGTGTGTAATACTGTAAACTGACTGGAGGCTGTTCTTAGGGGAAGTCGCCGTGAGTGGTGAAGATGCTTCCACCATTCGCCCATTTATACAGTCTATTCGACGCTGTACAAACAACAAAGGAATGTTTTGCTGGTGGCTGCATGAAAGGACGGTAAATGTTCCCTTTGACGATGAGAATGTGCGAATGTCTAGCTTCCTAAATAACAAGAAAAAATTTGATAATTCAGCTAAAGGATTTGAGAACATGGACAAAACCGCAAACAATTGACGCTGATAGGATCACTTGAGCACCATCGCAATCATAAGAAAATGTTGTTGATTCGCGGCAAAATATTCTGTAAGAGATAGTAGCTAACAATAAGGTTATTGTGCAAGGAAATTGGAGATATGTAGATCTCATTAGCTGGTATATGTAATTTTAAGAGAGCTCTTGCAAATGTTGATTTGCATTAACTACAAAAACCTGTCCATATTTAATTGCATCTGTCACCTTTGTACTATCGAATTCGTATTTCTTGCTTCACTTGTTTATAATTGAAAATAGCGGTGCATTGACAACGACAGTTTCCAATATCCCTTCCCCTTTCCTCGTGTTTTGGCTAAAGAAGCCAAAATATGATGTGACATCATTATTTGTTGTCACATTTATATAAATAATTATGTAAATAGATAACAGTTTCACTGGCGAATCGTGGTCTGAAAGTTCGTTATCTTGTCAGATGATGCAGTGAAACCATGGCTGAACTAGTTGAAACACCAGTTTTGTTGGCATCGACCTTTGGATTTTCATCTGGCGCCTGTACATACAGAATGGAAACGAAATCTCATTGGAAGCATTTTCGACATCCATTTGCAGCCATCTCGGCGATTGTTGTTTAAACAGCCCAAATAAGCGGTATAAAAGCGCGATTGTGGAAGCATCTTCCTGAGGTGGCTCTTCCTTGAGGTGGCTCCCCCTTGACGTGGCTCTCCCTTGAGGTGACCCTCCCTTGAGGTGGCTCTTCCTTAAGGAGGTGATTCCTTGAGGTAAACAAGCCGACTACATCGACGGGATCTTCCCGCCCATCGTAAGAAAGGAAGCAGAAGAACTCCGCACCTGTGCATTAAAGGAGGGCGATCACAAACAAATATTTAATGCATGTTCGAATTGCCGCGTCTGCCCTGTGATTCCTCATTCTCATTTTTGCGTGCTATTTTGCTGGTCGCACGAACCCGCTGCGTGAAAACAGCACGCGCGAAGGAGAGTGCAAAGGGCCGCGGCAATTTGAAATATCACACAATTTTTCGGCGCCCTCCTTTAAAGCCACTCTTCCCAGCTCCATTGCTCCCTGTAATAATAATATAAAGATTTGAAGGTAAGCCGTGTTTTTGCTGTCTTCCGAATGACAACTATGAACAGCACAAAACTCGATGGTAAACTCGACCACACACCACCAGCATATGTATTTGCGATGCATGACCTTCGGGAATGAAATGTATATATGAGTCAACAAGTAATCTTGTTTATTTGCTATTGATGTTGATGTAGATGTAGATGTAGCATGCAGAAAGGTACAACCACTTTACGAAAGCATATTCAGAACTGTTAAACGGCAAGCTAATAGATGTTGCGTAGACATTATTCACATTGACTTACATATTCATCTGTCTCAATTGCAGGAAGCATATTCGTTTGGCGCGCAATGTATTTAAACGTAATATATTTTAAGTTTACGCACATTGATAATGTTTAAAATCGCATAGATGATGAAAACAGTTGTCTACATTGAAAATACAAAACGATATATCATCAAATATTGATGGAGCATAAAACTCAGCTTTTTGTCAACTCTTCTAGCAAAAATTTTCTCATAAGCACTACCAATGTGTGCGTTCTTTTCTGACGTTCACATAGCAGGCGTCAAATGTCCTAGCATGGCCGCTGTTCTCTTTAACAGACTAGTATGAAAGTTGCCAGCGATTCCCTTGGGTAATAGTTTTGACAACGCCAGCTCCGCTGCGAAGGCGCCGAAGGAGAGGATGAAGAAGATAGCAGCGACGAAGATATTGAGCTGGATCGAAAGTAGATCAACTGGATGAAAAGTGATCTTGTTCCGGAACTCGTGCACAATCTTTGGCCGATTCGTGAAGCGTCGCCACCAGAACGACTTCTTCTAACGGTTAAAAAAGTATGATTAAAATGAAATATTTGATTTAGAAAAAAATGAATGTAAAACGAATATCCTACTCGCTCTTGATTGAGCATTGAATCGATTTCTTCTGAATAAAGAAGAGTATGCAAAGTTTAAGAAACATCCTGCGTTCTAACACTGCTTGTTGCCGTAGTTGTTTAGGCATTGCCAACAAGAAACTGACCTAAAGTAGAATGTCGATGCAAACGGGATAAAGAAGGAGCCTTGTTGAAGGGAGTAAGTACGTTCAAATGACGATCGATGAGGTAGATCGGCAGAATCTAGCCTGTTTGAACGAGAAAGGTGGCATTACTGCATTTTTCGCCCAATATAATACATTGAAAGACATCCAAAACATAACGTGTAACCATCAAGAATAAAATGAATTAAAATGAAAAATAATAATCAGCTTTTGAAGTCGTTTAAACTATTTGTCAGCAAAGGATAAAGATAATTCGTTGACTACAAACTCGTGAACGGCGCAGTGAAGCTTTGCAGGCTTGTTCGGGTTCACCATGAAGATTCGATCAATAATAACAAACATTGCCGAGTGAACTTTACTGTTACACAGCTGAAAAAGAAATAAAATCATAAAAAAGCTTAAAAATCAAATAAATTTTGAGATGAATATTACTTCAAAAATATTACAACATGCACAATTTTCCGGACGAAATCATAATGATGTGGTACGGTCTCGCTCAGTGTTATCGAGTTCAATATTATTAATAATATTGATATAATATAATGTTGAACTGGCAAGTCTTTTGAGGCATCACAAACCCGATCGATGCAAGTTTGCATATCTGCTCTAAGAAATGGTCCTCGTCCTTGACGGATGTCCTCCTTTAAAAGATGTGATCATGAAAAATTCCTACCAGAATATTCTCAAAAATATGACCTTGTTAGGCAGATGGCCGATGATTTCTTCGGCTAAACCGTCGTCGTCGTAAAAAGACTCCATGATCAACTGCAATTTTCCCGCTCGAACTCGCGCAATAAAGTCCATGAACTGTCTGTGCGAAACACGTAGGAAGCCATGAAATATTTGAATCTTTTTCTCTTTGCGTATTTAAAGAATGAAACTGCAAGTTCACACACGTTTTGGGTGCCTGTGCCGGGACGGCTGTATTGCCAGTGAAAGAAGCAGAGTAAACGCGGACGAGACCAAGATGAATGCTAGGGCGTAAAAGCCAATATGCACGCGAATTCCTACAAAATAGAGATGAATAAGTGTAAAATAAATAAAAAATGTAACGAGAAAAGAGATTGACTAACTCGTGGGCCGCTGCCACGCGCTGCGCTCGACAAGCCGAATGAGCACAGCGAGCAGTATAAGCGACAGTAAGACGGGATAGGAAAAGACGACGAAATCGAGCAGCTTTAGACTTGGCGTGTAGTTGACTCGCTCGTAGAAAGTTTCCTTAAGAAAAAAAAATGTTTCACCTCGATCTGTCTCATACGTATGATTCCCCCTCTCCCCCCCCCCCCCCCCCTTCAATAATGGGACCTACACATTTTTCTGCATACATTTATTTGTGCTTTCCCATTAATATATAAATTTCGTGTTAGATAAATAAATTTATAAATTATAAATTTGTTAAGTATAAATAAGAAAAACTTACCAAGCTGTACATGATTGGCAGCGAGATATAGCCAAAGTCGCGCAAACGTTCCTTGCGAAGGCTCTGTAAATTGTACGCCAAAGTAATCATGCGAAGAAGACTCGATGCCCACTCTTTTTCGACTGATGATATTAAAAGATAAAGAAGCTCAAGATTGATTTCTTTTTTGTCTAACAGAAAGTTGATAGAGCATTTCTTTTCGAGAGACAGGCGGCTACAACAATCAGAGTAAAATGCATTCAGATTATGGTTTAAGTAAGGATGTTAGTGTTCTTTCACTTGTTGTTCTGAGAATGAAACACTCGTTACCAGGTCAAGCATTGCTCCGTCGATCGTGTTATTCTGAATTAAGCCAAGAATTCCGGGATGCCTTCCTGACTCGTCCGGTCCACTGTCAACTAAATTAGCAGTTATTGCATTCTAATTGATGCCGTTGGCATTCTCAAAAACATATCTTAAAATCGAAGCAGAGTCACAAAACAAAATGACAACGAAAGGGAGATAAATGTAAGTTTCTGTGTCCCATAAAAATGTTTAAGGTAAATTCTCATCCAACTTCTGTCCGACAAGTGGACTTCGACGATTGTCTCGTTCAATGCGGCCGCCCACATTTGCCATATCTCCCGGTAGATGCCACGCGAAACGCCGAAACGGGTGAATTGATAAGGAAAGACGCTCCTTCCGGCGGGCCCGGATGACAGCGTAATTGTCATAAAAGGAGCGTGACTGGAACAGGTAATTAATTATTGCCGCGAGTTCACTCTTTGAGTAGATAAGGAACTCGCATTCTCGAGTGCTAAGTTCACAGTTAGCAAAAAAAATCAAGCATTATATGATAAAACAAAAAATATAATTCAAAATTGGTTGTCAGATTCAACGTGAAATGAGTTAGGAAAACTCATGACGACTTTGATGTGCTCAGAGGCTGACGTCGTAACTGAATACGGCGGAGAATGTTTGTGTGGAAACATCAGTGAAGTGGGACAGCAACCAAGTCATAGACTACAGGTTTCGACATTTTCCACATTTTAGCAAACAATTAAAGCAAATTTACTTTTAACTTGTCAACATCATTTAATTGTTGCTTATCAGAATGAATACATTGAATTAATCAATATAAAAAAAGATATTTTATTCTAAGAGCTCATATTTTATCTTAATCTTATCATTTTCTATCACCTTTGAGGCTTCGTCACACTTTCCGGCGTGCCTCCTCCGATTGAGCGTGCCATGTGCCCAGCACCTTCTACTGGCAGCCGCGTATCTAGGTGAATTCTACATGCCTGGCAGGCCTTCTCTCCGTCCCGGCATCTCCTGGCCGCCGGTCGGGCAGCGGCGCCTCTCAAATTCTGCCTTCTTCAAGCCGCTTTTTTCCAGCATTCCTCAACTTCTGGATGAAAATACGTGTAGGGGCTGCCACAACCCTACAAACCGACCGAAGTGGTAGAATGCTCGTTTGATGTAGAGTTTCTACTGTTTCCTTTCGTTCCCCTTCCAACCGCAAACCAGACGGACTCTTTATTCCAACCGTTCCAACCGTTAATACGAACCAGAATGAACCGAACCGTACCGTAACTAATCAAGTCACTTAGACAATATATATAAGAGGGGCGGAGCCAAAAGGGCGGAGTCAAGAAGAGAGAGAGAAGGAGATATCGACATCTGTCGATACACTGGGGGGGGGGGCAGAGAGAGAAAAGGAGATGTTGACACTTGTCGATACAATACGGAATAACAGGCAGTTTTCTGAAGAAAATGTTAAATCTGGAAATTAACGGGAAGAAGCTTGAACTAAACACACCATGGAGGTCACTTAAACACATTACATATTAGTTCTGTTGTCATTTACTTGAAAGTTAAAACACGCTTTGTGACATTTACCTGAAAAGCTTTATAACAAATTACACGTACATGAAAAGGCCTGCAAAAAATTCGCATGCTGCTCACTACAGAGAATGACTTTTCATCGGTTCCATTCACCTTATTGTTAGATTTTGTAAATAAATTACGCGTTGCGGCGGACTCAATTTTCCCTGCGTACTACAGGAGCCCTATCGAAGCAAATTTTCTGTTTTGTCCCAAGGTCTGTCTGAACTGACCGCGCAAATGATCAAAAACACAGGTTCAAATACAGCATCAACGTCGATTCTTTCCCTCGATTTTAATGTTCAAACGAATACTGCGCGTCGGCGTAGCAGTCCAGAAATGACTTGCGGGAAGCCGCGGGGTTTGGAGGGCCGTGTAACATATGAACATACCTACATATGTATGTATGTACTTCAGCTGCAATATGTATGTACCTTCTTGTAAGAAGCTGAATTTCAGAGATGCATTAGAAGATGTCGCTGTTTATCAATGTTATAAAATGTAACAGAAGTAAATTAAATCCGCATACAACTGCAACAAAGCTATGAAATAAATTATATCTTAATCTTAAATGAGCTGACGTGGACAGCGAAAATTCAGATGAGTTTTGAAGAAAAAAATGAATTGTTGCTGTTGACTGTTTTATTGCGTTATTGGAAATGTTTTCTTGGCTAACGTTCATGATCTGTTTGAAATGACGCCATTTTTCATACCGGATGGGGAAACTGGCATCGGAGGAGACATTATTTTTGATTGTACTCGCTACAGAGAACTGCAACATCCGGGAGAAGACAAGCAGCTGTGAACATATGCATGGCTCATGTCGAGCCTCTCCGGATCTACTCTTATCCATCTGATGCTCGGATCATGCCAAGAGAGACGCTCCGCCTAAGTCATGCTGATCCTGGCCGGCTGCGCATACAACGCGGCAACCGCCGGCACTCGTCTTCGTATAAAGGCATCCGGGCAGTCTACAGAAAACACAGCCTTCCATGTTTTCTTCATCCATCCTGTCCCTGCTTCTTCTTTCAATATTTTTTTGTGTTGCTAGAATAAGATTTTATTTTATTGTCATATTCAAGAATCAATATTATCGTTTTATACTACCACTGAAACCGGAGTGGTAAAATTCATAGTTCAAAGTTGCTCATGGTCAGATCAAAATGAACTCCGCAATTCTCTGCTTTCTCTCCGTGGCCAGCTTCTTGGCACTTTCCTGCGATGCCAACATACTCGGAATGGTAGAATTTATTGTCTTTCACGACTTTATTAAAATAATTTTATTATACTTCAGCTGTTTTTACTATTTT